>JAXQQM020081269.1:0-180660 GCA_034641835.2 Pinus albicaulis
CCATTGATTGATCAGTTGCATTGAATAAGTGGACATCTAATGCATGCCAGCACCTACCAAATAATACATCAAATTTTTTTAAACCGTATTGTCCAGGAAGCTTTATCTTTTCACCTGTTGAATGTTTTGGAAAATGATCTTCAATGTTTGTATCTCCTTCTTGCATTTTCGAATGGCTAGTGCTATTCCCAACCCTTGAACTTTTGTGACCGCCACTTATTTTTAGCAGCCATAGTGTCATTTGTTGTAACTGAAGCACTGTACGAATTCTCACAGCTATTACTGCAACCTTTTCCTAGTTTCAATATTCTGTGCAAGGAATACAATAAAATATTACCATTCAAACCTCCTCAACAACTCTATACTAAAGATAGCAATAGGATGTTGAGATCCCTTTTCTACTCCAAGAAAAATCATGAAAATATTTTAGGAAAAGACTACAATAATGCTCTCAATCAATCAGTTCCATGATACAAGTCGACGATAACATGATAATGGAGTTGGTTTTGCAACAATCCTCCAAAAATGGCACCACAAAGTACGGTTCCTCCTCCAAGTGGTTGACCATGTATCTACCTTCACGAACAATGAATGAATCCTCCTTAGAAGCATGTGTGGCCTCCTCCAAAGTGGATTCCTTCTTCAAACCTTGAATGAATGCACAAAGACCATGCAAAACTCCAATAAAGTGGCACTTGTGGCATCATGAGTATAACTTTCCATCAATATTCAATGCAGAAGGCTCCATTTGGAAAATTCCATGGTAGAAGTACAATCTACAAAGGAGAAGGCGAAGTAATTATCAATGAGTGGACATCCTCATCATAATAGCTTGGAAATGTGTGCAAGGTGACTTCCTCTCATATAAGGTGTCCTCCCCATTGACTAACAAATTCCTCAAAGGGGTAATGACCCTTAAAATATTTGTTGAAATTGTGAGTGCCTTATAATCATATGTTTTGCCAACATATCAATTGTTTTCCTTGATGAACAGATCTGAAAAAGGTGTTTGAATTATCGCTGGAGATGCAAGCGAGATTTGAACACATTGAAATAGATCTGAGAGAAAGTCGTATATTCTTCACATAGGTAGAAGAATCGATCACGCAACACTCTGAATGCATGTGCGACTGCTAATATATTTCATGTTACCTTATTTTTTCTAAATGCTAAGTATAGTTTGTTGGCAATTATCAGCTATTCACTAGTGTCTTGGCCTCTTCAAGTGTGTAAAAAAACATCAAATTGTTCTAAAATATTTTCTACAAGTTGTATAAATTTGTTGATTTGTAAGCAGTGACGTGTTTAGCTAGAAAAAACCCTCGTACACTATTTTAATTTTCACATCTGATAAATTCAAAGTAGTATAGGGCTTCTTCATGTTGTTTTGGATTTCTTAGCCTACATGAACTTTGTCTTGCTTTAATTTTTTTTTACTTTGAATTTTTTCATGAAATTTGCTTTAGTTCTTTTTGTCAGAACTCATTAGGCTCTAGAATGTGTGCATCGATCTTCTCCTGCCATGCTTGAGAGTTAGTTTTGTCTATAGAAAATTTCAAAAAATTGTCCAAAACTCTCTTTTGACAGCGCACAAAAACTTATTTATCTAGTCCATTTAGGCCAATGACTTACTTATCTAGTGGACCATTCTATGTTCTGGGTGAAGGAGTCACACTTCTCAATTTTGAGAGAGTTTCATTTTACACCTGGGAAACCAGACATGCTTCCTTAGCAGCCAGGTTGGTCATGAATTCCTATTCGAGAAAATGGGCTTTATGTAATTATCCTGTGGCATACCTATTATCTATTGCATCATTTTACACAACTGAATTGAGCTTCACGGTTTCTATTGCTTTGTCTATAACATGATTTGACATGTCCTTTACTGAATTTTATATCTGTATCTCTCCAACACCTTTCTGTGACCTTCCTACTTTCTCCAAGTCACCAGACATTGTGGGTATTCTAATTGATGTTACAGGAGAGGTACACTAGCAACCATTTGCCTCTTGGATGTTGAAATTGCTGAATATATGCCTTGTCGAAACAAGGCTTCAAGTAGAAGGCCTTATTAGTTCATCGTTCATGTCTGCATCTTGTATTTTACTTGCTTAAGGAGATGGTACATTACAAAGGCCTTGTTTCGACTTTATACATTTAGCATCATCATCACTGGATGCAAAAATAATTCCTATCAAGAATCTTGTGCATTCAATGGACCACTATTTATGATTTTACCATGGGTTCTTTCCTTCATACTTTATATGCCATATGCCCTAGATGCATTGTTGAATGTACAACTAAAGAGTGTTTTCTCAGACATTTCAAAATACAAGCAACAGAGAAAGATTTCTGAACATAAAAACACTCTTGTCAATTTTAAAACTTCCATGATTGTTTTTTGATATTGACATCGAATCTGATATCATCAAGAAGACAAAGTGCAGAATTATGAGTATGTTGCCTAAGGTAGGGATCAAAGCAATGAGTGAAAATATTTTTGAGGTTTTGGACTTAGCATTGCAAGATCAGATTGCTGATGTCCAAGCTGAAGATGTTGCATCTATGCCAATTCTTGCATTCAATTCTAGCTATGATGTTATTACAACCATGTGTAGAATATTGGAGGTATTTGTTGAAGACAAATCTGTCAAAGTTCGTGAAATTTTAGCTCATGATATTGGATACATTGCATGTTTATCTGCTAGTCCTTTAGCCACTGATTATGCAACCAAATTTCTGTGTCAAATCCACAAAATGTTGGTTTGAAAGTGAATTTTGGAAACATAGATGTTCTTATATCAAGATTCTTTTGTGCTCAGTGTGATAAATAAATTTCAGCTGACTCAGGGAAAAGTGACCTTGATGTAACTTTATATCAGATATAAAGGAAATACATTCTTAATAATACAACTGTTAGAGTTTGCTTTTAGTATTTTTCAGTCTCTCTTTTCTCGACTTCTTTTTAGTGAATCATTAGAGCAAGTTTGTGTTGCTATTGTGGGAATAATTTCTTGTCTTCTATGCCATGCAATCAAAAGTGGCCTTATGGGAACAAAACCTTTGTGGATAAAATACCTGGATATACTTCCACTTTATCAAAAGAAGGTTGTGAGGAGATTTTTTTTTTTGAAAATCCGTTACATCATTGAGAATAATGTAATGGATATTTTGTTTGAACATGATGATGCATGCAACAAAACAAAAGAAGAAAATATGCTTGGAATATTGAAACATGATTTGGAAGCCACTGAGGATCCAGATGTATTTGAGACATTGTTGGAAACGGTAGCAGAAATTATGAAAATGGTTGATGTCCATGGATATTTGATTTTTTTTCTCATCTTCTTTATTGATTGATCAACTTAACAATTCAAATAGTTGGGTAAGAGCAACAACTGCTAGGTTAATAAATAAATCTGCTAGTTTTAAATATAAGGGAGGAATCAGATCAATCCTTTTGAAGTTTGGTGGAATTAGAGATGAGTTGTTTGAATACTTGAAAGAAAGGTTTGTCACACGCCTAGTTATGAGAATTGAATTTGCAGAGGTATACCAAGTGTAGATCTTGTTCAGGAGATAGTCTCTGTGGTTCTTCCAAAGCTTGTAGTTTTACAACAACAAAATTGCCATGCATTAACTACTTTGCATGAATTGGAAACATAGTTGAATACAATTTTTCTAGTTTTGTTGTTGGAATGGTGTCACAAGGCTCTATCGTTTGTGTTTCTTCACTCAGATAGAAAGGAACTGGTTACTGTAATGCAATTCTATGAAGCCCAGACATGATCTAATACTAGAGATATTTTTACTAGAGTGTTGCCAATTCTTCTTGAGAAGTTTGTACATTTCCTTAGGGATGCACACAGTGACAATACTAATGAAAGGCTATCAAAGGTTCTAGATATGATTTAAGAGGTGGCTAGTCTTGTCACTGGATCAGATGATATTCTAGGATTTTTAAGGAATTACTAGTTTCCATTTTGCTAATTTAGGTAACAATTCCTTGTAAGCAAGGAGGAAGAGGTGAGAGTAATACTAGGTGACAAGTAGCAAGTGGGAATGTATCACAATGTATTTGTAAAAATCTAATTGTAACTCGCATGTTTAGGATACAAACAACCACCAATGACCCCATTGATTTCTCCATCAATTACTCCATCAATTAACTTCATTATATTTTGGATTTTATGTACTACAATATATATGCATTTGTGGCATTCCTCTCTTGTAGGCTTCCTTTTATTTTTTAAATGCCACTTATATTAATTTAAGGAAAAGGAGCAATTAGGAAAAGGAGAAATTAGTTACACTTGTGATATGTGTATGCACATATTTTCTCAAGCTCCACACAAAAGAAGGTTTGAGAACTACGGAAAAATATTTATGATGTTACTTGTTTACAAATTTGAGAAAGCCTCAAGGGTTACAATCAAAATCTAGAAATTTTGTTTCCTGGTGGAATGTGAGACATTCTTGGATTTGTATAATGCTTCAATGCATGTTTAGGATCTAGGTAAGTGTGAATGAATAAAGGCTTTCTGTCATTGTTCTATATTGGATTCCCATTCTCTCTAAGTTATCAAAGGCAAGTTAAAACCTGATTAGACTAAGGGACAACATATTCCATTACCAAAATTTAACCTTACGGGGAAGTGCACTACACTTGTTTGATACTTCAACACATTTTGAAGGCATTCCAATAGAAATGTCATTGTTGTTAGATACACTGGCGTTGGTTAGTTTTAGAAAAGTTCTATTTTTCAAATATGTTGGTTTCATGAAGTAATATTTCCAAACAAGAGGATAAAGACTTGGCATTCTAGGACATAGTGGTGTTATTTCTTTCCTGTATTTGTGATTTATTAGTATTCCACCACTAATAACTTCATTATGTAGTTGTCTATTTAGTATTATATCACAACAATGACTTGTTAAAGGAAAATTATTCTAGTTTGTTTGAACGTCATAAAATGGAAGGAAATATAGCTTTGAATTAGAAAAATGGAATATATTCTGAAAAATATGTTTTTTGATCAAATATAGGCCAGTTGCCTGATCATTTAAAAAAAAAACAGTGATGACAATAAGCAATGATTTTGGACACGATGAATTACAGAACTCTCCAACTCAAAAACAAGTTAGCATATTCAGTTTTGTGTGCATCAGATAAAAATGAATGAGTAACATTAAGTTTGCTTTGAATATTTATAGAACCATTTTAGATATTCTAAATGGAAATTGCATGTGCTAATCTTGCTCAATTAATTACAGGGAAAACAAGGGGCATACATAATTTGTTGGCTTATGGTAATTGGATTCCTTTTCCCTTGGAATAGTACGTTGATAATTAAATATTACTATATTGAAGCTATATTCCTGGTTATTATCACAATTTACAAAGTCTTGTCTTATTCTTTTTTAGTTTCTTGTTGTAATCATGTGTCTACAATACTTTGCTCCACCCATTAGATTTCTACTAACCAGTTTTATTGTTTAAGTGTCACTTCTTATTAGAGATATCTAGAGGAAATGATACAAATAAAAAAGTGGAGCATGAGACATTATTAGTAGAAATTTCTAGCTCTGTTGTGTTTATTTGTGACATTTTATTTGCTTTGTTTATACAGGTCATCTAGTGGCCACTATTTCCCAACTAAAGAAAAATTGTTTGAGTTTCTTGCTTTTATGGGGGAAAATGACATTAACAATATTGCTGATGTTGAGGTATATATCGTATCAATTCTTTATAGTCTACTTTAGTTTATATTCCAGTGTTCATGTCTTATACTCTGCATTGTAACTTTTTTTGTTTTCTTTTTGTAGAAAATGGACTCAGTATTGATGGTAAGAAGTAAGGATTCAAGAAAGAGGGGAACAATAACACTAGAGTGAAAAAGAGAGATAAGTGTACTGGTCCAGTGGTACCCGTAGAGCCAATATCCCGCATAAGACAGATAGATAAATACTAATGGTCAAGTTTTTAGAGTTGGTGAATTCACTTGCAATTCCTTGGCAAGATAATGATAATGTTTTGAAGTGATGAACAATATTTTATCTGTAAATTGTACTCCAACCAATATTAAGTTGGAAACTCATATTGTAATACTTGACATTTTATATAATATAATGTGGTTGGAATTATTTATAGTTGCACTTGATATTACTTGGTATTGTAATTAACATATGTAACTTTGTGTTTTCATATTAGATGAACATGTAAATTGTATGACATTTTTTTTTAAATTTAGTTGCAAAATCATACTAATTAATTTATGTGATTAATAATGAACACATAAAATTAGTCTAAAACTATTAAAATAGTAGTTTATATTGATTAATGATGAACACAAATAAAATGAATATACGACTAAATTAGTCATTTATAATGATTATTAATGAAAGTAAATGAAATGGATATAAACTATTAAATTAGTCGTTTATATAATGAATAAATGGCTACTGCAAATGATAAATTTGTGACTACAAATGATGACTAAATTTTGCATATATACGACTATTAGTAGCTAATTTACAGTATCTTATAACATGACTAAAATTTAGTCACATTTCTTTGGTCATTAATTGGTTTCAAACAATGACTAAAATTTGCATATATATGACTATTAGTAGCTAATTTACAGTATCTTATAACACGACCAACATTTTGGTCATATTTCTTTGGTCATTAATGGGTTTTTTTGGGTGATGATATAGTCATATATTTTGTTGTATATTTGGTCATTAATTGTGACAATTAATGATCAAATCAAAGATTAAATCAATGACCACTTATACGATGATTGGTTTAGATTTAAAGCGAGGATTCGCCAGCTTCCAAGTGCCATTCTTTATCAAGGCATCATACTCCTTCTGCATCGCTTCTTTCCATTCATCATGAGAAGCGGCTTCTTTGAAGGAAGTTGGTTCATGATCTGTAAACAAACTCAATTCACAGTTATAAGCAATATCCATATCAACAGGGGAATCAGAATTATCTACATCACCTTCGATTTCTTGAGTGGAACTTCTTGTTCCTGTTTTTCCAACCTCATCGGGATGAACATCCTCCAGTGTCTTTGTCAGCCATTTGGGGGGACCTTTCTGAGATGGCCCTGGCTGGTCACTTGACTGAGTTGGGATTGATTCAAGATTCAATCTCCCAATTCTGTCAATCACATCATCCAATGTGTCATCCGTGGTTGTTTCTTCATGTGGGGAGAGTGTGGTTCAGGAAATGATTCCACAGTTTGATTCAATATCGGAATCCCCCCTTCAAGGTGTGGAATCACATTATCAAATTCTTTGAAAGACTTTGCATGTGTGAATCTATCCAGGCGATCAAGTTGCCGCTCAACAACCTTGTCACTCTTGGATGATTCAAGAAATATGACATCTCTTGCTATCACAAAATTCTTATTTGCTTCATCATAGAGACGATATCCTTTGGAGGTATTGGAGTACCCCAAGAAGATACATTTTCTGCTTCTACCACCAAGTTTGTTCGTTTGACCCTTGGGTATCAAGGCATAACAGGTGGACCCAAAGACCTTGAAATGCTTTACCGAAGGAATGTGGCCATGCCACATTTCAAAAGGAGTTTGTTTCTAATTGAACTTGAAGGACACCTATTCTTTATGTAAACAGCACATAGAACTGCATCAGCCCAAAACATCAATTTTACATTCTTGAAAAATAACATGGAGCGGACCATATTTAAAATGGTTCTGTTCATTCTTTCAGCTACACCGTTTTGTTGTGGATTATATGGCACAGTTGTTTGATGTTTGATTCCATGTTGACGAAGATAATTTTCAAATTCGTTTGAAGTGTATTCTTTTCCATTATCAGTACGTAGAGAGCCAATATGTGTTTGTACATCATTTTCAATCCATGCATGAAAATTCTTGAAAGTTTGCAAAGCATCAGACTTATTCTTCAGTAAGTAAATCCAACACATTCTGGTGTAGTCATCAATAAATGTCATCATGTATTTGTTTCCATTTGCAGAAGCAATAGGCATAGGGCCACATAAATCTGAATGAACAAGTTCAAGTTTCCTCTGTGCTCTTGAGTGTGAATCATGAAATGGCTGTTTGCTATGCTTTCCTAGAATACATGCATCACATTCCTTAGGTTTTCTAGGAATTGTAGGCAGTCCATCAACACCATTTTTCTTCAACAAACGAAGGCTGTCATAATTTAAGTGTCCAAATCTAGCATGCCATAAAAGACTTGATGGAAATGTACCTCCATCATGATATGAACTGAATGCAAAGTTTTGAGCATGAGCAGATGAACCTTTCAGCTTCAAGAGTCTCCCTTCTTCTATTCCCTCCATGACAAGTGAGTGATCTGATGCTGATCTGACCTCTGCCTTGCCATCAAACAAGTGAACTGAGTGTCCTTGCTGCCGGATTTTGATCAGGGACAGCAAGTTTCTCTTCAACTACGGGAGGTATAGAACCTCATGTAGGATATGATCAGGAAGACCAGGCAGTTTAAGCCTGACTGTGCCAAGCCCTGATGGCTTGAGTTTGGATTTATCTGCGAAATATACTGCTCCATCAACTTTGTCAGTGAATTCTTTAAAAAAATCTTTTCTAAATGTCATGTGACATGTTGCTCCTGAATCTAGCAACCAATCATCTCTCCATGAAGTAAATGAAACATCAAATAGGTTTTCAGTTACTCCATTGTTACAATGTGCTAGAACATAGTGAGCGGATTCAGCTGGTTTACCTTTGTCTTTGTCATCAGTTTTACCTCTGTCTTGATTTGTTTGCTGCTGAGCTTTAGATTGTCTGCCCCCCTTTTCTCTGAAGTTTCTTCTTCGTCTTCTGTCTTCTCTTCCTCTGGATGGACCTGAAGCATGTCTCTTTTCTCTCTGTGCCAAGTAGGCAGCCTCTTTAGAAGATGAAGGGACTGTCATCTTCTTTTGAAGGAGGAGAGAAAAAAAACTCTGCTGGAAAATTTCTCTTGAAGGAGAGAAAACAAAAAAATCTTTGCTGGAAAATGTACTGAAAAAACTCTTTGCTGCAAATATGCTGAATTTTAAAAGGACAGAAATACTTTGCTAAAAATGCTGATTCTAAAAACACAAGCTCTTTGCTAAAAAACTGAATTCTGCACAAAAACAAATGTATTTTTTTTGTTTGGGGAAATTTTTTTTGTGAAATGGTAGGGAGGTCGATATGGAATGTAAGGGAGGGTACGGAATTATGAATGTGAATGGGGCGTATGGGAAATGGTAAAAAAATGAATGGGAAAAGGTATTGAACAATAGGGCGGTATAGTTAAATGAATGGAGGGGCGGTATTATGGTGGGGCGGGGTAAAAATTGTGAGCGGTATGCGTGTAATGGGAGTGGTATAATATATGACAGCGTGGTATATATATATATATGAAGGGGCGTGGTATATATATAAAGGTTGACCGAGCGGTATATGAAGGTTGACCGAGCGGTATCAACAAACCAGCGTTGTATTGTAATGAGTCCGACAGCGCATTGTAATGGGGCGTATTGTAATCGTCTTGATTTGTTTGTCGTCGAGCTTTATCAAACCGCTCCCTTTCTCTCGAAGTTTCTTCTTCGTCTTCTGCCTTCTCTTCCTCTGGATGGACCTGAAGCATGTCTCTTTTCTCTCTGTGCCAAGTAGGCAGCCTCTTTAGAAGATGAAGGGACTGTCGTCTTCTTTTGAAGGAGGAGAGAAAAAAAACTTTGCTGGAAAATTTCTCTTGAAGGAGAGAAAACAAAAAAAATCTTTTGCTGTAAAATATACTCAATTTAAAAGGACAGAAACTCTTTTGCTGGAAAATAATTCTGCTCAAAAACTCTTGCTGAAGACTGAATTTTTTAAAAAAAATACTCTTTGCTATAAACTGAATTCTGCATAAAAAATATATAATTTTTTTTTTTTGTTTGGGAAAAAAATGTATATGAAAAAGGTGAAGTGATATGGAATGGCGGTATTTGTATGAAAAGAGCGGTAACGAATGTATGGTGGGATGGTATCGAATGTATGGTGAGAAAGGCGGTATTGAAAAGGGCGTAGTGAGAATAAATGGGGGACAAGATGAATATAGAGTGAAATAATGTAATATGGAGCAGGTATATAGGGGAGGCGGTATTAAACAATGGGAGGGGCGTAGTATTACAAAGAGACTTGCGTATTAAAATGGTGGTGACAACGTACTGTATATGGCAGCGTTTTATACCAGACAGTGTTGATATTACAATATTGACAGCGTTGTATTACGGACAGTGTTTAAAAGGGGTGGTAATTATATGACAACGTGGTATATATATAAGGGGCGTGGTAATTATATGAAGGTTGACCGAACGCATACCATGAATATAACACAACGCATACCATGTAATGGGAGGGCCGACGGGCCAGCGCTGGAGGGCGTTATAAGTGACAGTGTATGGTGGGAGGACTGCGCGGTAATGGTGCAACTGTATATGGTGCGCTATTGGAGTTCAAATCTGCGTGGGAGCTGTGCAACGTGATATATATATAAGCTATGACACAACTGTATAAACGCAGACAGCGCAGGGTGGAGAGGAAATGAATCGACAGGCGCTGGTTTATATGCGGTCGACTGAATGCTGTAGCAGAGGCGTGAGCGCTGTATGGAAAGGGCGATGAATAAATATGTAATGGACAACGTATTGAATAAAGCCAACGTAATATATATGGAATGCGTTGAATAAATATGTAATGGACAACGTATAACAAGGGCAGTATATGCGTTGGGTAATATGCAGTGCTATGGGTAGGGACAGTGTGTTGGGAATGGAACAGTGAGGGAGAGGGAGGTGTGTGAGGGCGCAGGGATGAATGGAGAGGAGCGTTGGTCGATGGAGAATGAAGGAGGCCCACAAGGGCGTTATAAAAAATTTGAAATTGAATCTGCAGAATGACAGAGTTGCAGGACTGCTGGAATTGCAGAATGGCAGAGCCTGCAGTTTTCAGAAGTTGCAGGAGCTGGAGCTGCAAATGTCAGGAATATTAGAGAAAAAAAAATGCAGAATAACAGTCTAGCAATTAAGAGCAGTAGAAAACTATTAAAAAATATTGACTGAGCAAAGGATAGGGAGTTACACCACAGGGCAGAAATGCCAATTGTGGGGCTGGCTCTAATACCATGTTAAACCAGGAGGTAACTCCTCAAAATCAGAATGTGTATTAGCTGAAGAATGTACATGCCTTTATAGATGGGAGGTGAGGCTATTGGGATTCATCTCCCAATGACTCTTGGCCTTCCTTATTTCCTAATATTAAATAATATACAAAAATACAAATGCACACCCATCCATAGGATTAGGTGTCAACAGTGCAGCGCCTAGGCTATTAGCACAGTGCCAAGAGATTTTCGCCCAAATTTCTCACAAACTAGAATTTTCTCCTTTCATGAAGACTCTGAATAGCTAAATGGCAACAATGATTTGTTTTGAAGTGCTTAAGGGGATTTATAGCTTTGGTGAATTTGAAATTTAATTCAAATTACCCACTTTTCTAATGTTCATATTTTTATTCTTTGACATTGACACTTTTTTCTTTCTGACCCTTTGGCATTGCACGCTTCATCAAGTGATGGAGCTTGGCTTTCCTTGACCACTTAGGCTAGACATGATTGCACTTTGAAAGCTTTGGGATTGCATTTATTACATATAATAACATAAAATTACATTTGGAAAAATTGAAATAAATTACAAATTTGACTTTTCTATCAAAATGACATTTTGATATAAAAAGTCATTAAACTAAAAATACAACTTTGAAAGTATGATAAATACATCATGGTGACCTTATTTAATCCCTCTCATATATGTGGTGACCTTACCTAAATGAAGGAGTGACCTTGACAAATGCAAAACCATAATGACCTAATGGGACTTCTTTTTGTCTTGACCTTTAAATGAGATTTTGACTCTAAAGATTTCCAAATGAACAGAGTACCTCCATAGGTGTTATCATGCTCAAGGAATCATGAAAATGAATCAGCCAATATGATCTTCTGAGGAAGAAAGGAGCTTATTTGACAAAGACAACCACCAATAGAACAATTTTATGTCATGACCTAATGGAATGATGAAAAATGTATTCAGAATGGGACACCTAAGATGCACATGCAAAATGTGTTTTGATCCCTGGTGGAAGTATGCAAATACTGACACTAACATTGGCTCCAGCTGGGGATGGTAGCTCCTTGGAGGTGCCAATAACACCGTAGACCAAGTGCCTATCCATTGGGCATGGAGTCAAAAGCTAAAGACTAACTGAATATTGAAAGAAACTTGACTCAATAAACTGAACTGACTCAAGAATGACTGAAACAAGACTTAAAAATTGAACTTACCCTACTTATTGATGGCAGTACATCACCAAGACTTGACGGCTTCAAATCTTGATGAAAACCACATATCTTTTTGAAAGCATATGTACAATTAGGTGATATCAAAATGCATTTGTAACCAATCAAGAAAATGCCTCCTTGATTGATTCTCCCAATCAGATTCTCTGGACAACAATAAATATTTACAAGTGGGCAGCCAAAAACATAGCTGACAATGATCTCCATCATCACTAAATACTGCAATAATTACCTTCACTGCTAACTGCAATAGATTTTCCAATGGATCTTGAAAAACATGAAAAATTACATCTTGTTGTTCTAGAAGAAACAAGGTACCTTTTTCTCTTGATTATGATCTCTCTTCATAATGTACCTTAGCAAGAGTGTGTTGCTGGCCGTCAAAAACTTCTGAACAAGTAGGTGAGCAAATTTCTTCTTGAAATAAAAATTCTAAACATGAACATGAGAAGAAAAATCTGAATGACAATCCTCAATGCCCTGGTCCTCTGCAATTTGAATACATTGTTGATCATATTCATATGACATGGCAACCAGATTGTCATGTTTCTCATCACACTCATTAGTCATAAGAGGGAAAACTTTAGATTTTTCATAAACCTCAAAATTGACATTTCTATCATTTACTGCGGAGTTATCCAAAGAATATTTTTCACTTAATTGAACAAAGATCTCATCTTGTTTTTCACAAAGGGACTAGATTACCTCTTTCTGAAGATTTTGTTCTGATGGGATGAGAACACTTGGATCAATAGATTTTTTTTCTTCTTTCGAGGTGATATCCACAATAGATCTCTCCCTCATGGGATCTAGAACAACATACTCTTCATCATTATAATTTGAATCTAGATCTCGATCAGCTAGCTTGAATTTACCATAATCTAAAATTGGAACTTGATTTTCCTGCATATCATCTTTTGCTACAATCAGATCTGAAATAAGACCTCATCTTCCATCATTTTCAACTGTACAAATATCTTCAGCTTGCTGCAAAATTTCTTGAGCATATTGATAAGTATCCTCTAAGACTTCTTTATGCTATTGAAATGGATTTTCATACAGGGCTTCCATGATCTCATCGTCCATGAATTCACATCTCCATAAAAATTCTCAAGATTTCCAATAAAACTATCAACATGTTTACAACAGTTTTGAACTAATATTAAGGATGGACAACATTCTTTCTACCTTTCAAAGAATATGGTATGAAAATCATTTAAACAGTAAATACAAGCAGGTGGCAAACTTTCAAACCAAGATCGAGCTTCATATTCTAGAGTGGCCATGAATATCTTCATCAAGCAGTCTTTAGGAAAATCAATCTTTAATCTATGCACATGAATGTGAAATCTCACCAGATGAAGAGCAGCATCATTACCTTTCACATTTTTGAACATAGGAAAATTCCTTTGCCAATCTAACTTAGGCATTTTATTTGGGAAACTTGGAATGTGATCCAGGCTCATGGGAGCATACCTTCTTGCAACAGTTTCCATCTTGAAAAATCTTGAAGCTACTAATCTTCATGCAGTGGAGTCAACATGAGGTGTTGATTTTCTGGATCTTTCAGTGAATGCAGTCGCCAGGTGAATGGTTCAACCTTCATATGTGTCCAACTATTGTTCACCATCAACAATTAGATCTAAATCTTTGTCATTCTTTCCTAGGGAAGATCTGATATTATCACTTCCCCAGTATGGTCGTCAAAATGTTATCACTCAGATTGAACCTCAGGATGAGAGAGCCAATTCCGAGGTAACCTCAAACCACGCATAGCTAAGTAGTTAGCCCTACTAGACCAAGAGAGGGATCTCTCCTTATATAACACAGTAAAAATGACTGAGGAAAGAATATTTTAGGCTAGGTATAGTAGCTCAGGGTTTTGATTTTGATTTTGTGTAGGGTTTTGCTGGATCAGGAGGAGTCAAACAGCTAGGGCAAGGAAATTAGGTCAAAATTTGCAGGGTGTTCGAAAGGGCAAGGTAGGTAGTAGGTTTGAAATTAAAATATTATTTTGGTGAGGTGAATATATTGTTGAGGAGTTAGGAAGAGCATCTGAAATGAATTCTCCCTAAACTGAAGAAAATAAACAAATTATGAAAAATTTCCCAAAACGGAGCATGAAACATGAATTATGCCTTTTAACTTGAAATTAAGCATATCATAGACATGGAAATGGTTTATGAACTTACAATACATTCATACAAATTATCACAAAGAAGAAACTATGTCAAACACTGCATACCACATGGATCCCAAAGAAATAGCTGCAAATTTATCATTAATGTCCAAGCCAAACTGCTACAAATATGTCTTTTGAGATGCCAAAGCTCCAAGTGAGTCCAAACATTACAAATAATGAGAAAATACATTAAGTAGACCTCAAAACCACTCTTCCTAGCCTCAGGGAGTCGAATCCATGAGATAGGGATTAGTTTCACCTACTCCGAAACAAGAATCTGAAGACTAGGAAAACTCAACAATTTGCCTCTAAAAGAGAGGAAACTGATTCATTTGACCTCTAGAGGACTTATCTAATGTATCTATCTTAGATGAAAGTCAAAAAATTGCATTTACATTCACCATGACCATTTACATCTGTGATTTTCTTCATTTTCCCAAGTAAAAAGTCAAAAATTCAAAATATGTTGAAGATGGTGAAAATGACAATTTCCTGGCAAAAGCACAGCGCCATGACAGAAAAAAATAACCTCTCTTGCAAGCCACTTTTGGAGGCCTTCTCGGTGTCCAAATCAGCTCCATGATAGCTCATTGGAAAGATATCTTAGTCTAATTTCCAAATATCCCTTCATGTTCCAAAATGGTGTCCATCTGCCCTGTAAAAAAATCATTTCTCCCAAGACTGGTATTAGCGCAGTGCCTAGGCAAAAGCAAGGGCAGAAACATGCATTTTTGGTAGTTTTTTTCCTTTTTGAGGGACCAGTTTTCCTCCAAATATTCTGAAACTTGCTGGAGTTAATGTCCTCATCATTCTAAACATGATGGTGCTGACCATTCCTTCATTGGATTCTCCAAGAAAAAGCGCAGTGTGACTATGTGTTAAAATTGCCCAAAAATCCCAAAAAAGCACCACAATGCCAAATGTGCCAAAATTTATCAAAATTGTGAGTTTACTTGTTGATCAAGGGTTAGAGGCATGAAGAAACACCTCAGAAATTATGTCTAACCTCTCCTTCTCCTTTTTATTAGTCAAAGCTTGAATCTTTGCATGGGCTCGTTTGAGCTTTTCCCTTGCAATTTTGTTTCTCATGGCATAGTGCTTTGCCATTTTCCTTTGAATATCATTTTCCTTCTTGGCCTTCTTCAGTAAGCTCTCTAAATTCAAGTTGGCGCTATCAAGCCAAGACTGTCTATCTCTGCTAATCTCAAGGGCAAGCAGCACACTTGGAGTGAGATGCTCTTCCAACTCGGCCTCTTTCTGTCTCTCACGGGCTAGAGCTCTCTTAAGCCCTATTGTCTTTGGTCTCTGTCTAGGAGGTTGATCCTCCTCATCATAAATCTCACCAAATCTATCCAAGGTCTCCTCCAACAAGGCTTTATCCATTCCTGCCTCTTTCTTTGCTTTGATGGTCCTAACCTCATCAATGATTTGCTTGGTTTTCAGCTGTTGATTCTCTTGCTCAAGAAAACCAATCACATATCATGCTCTATCAAGATTAGCTTGAATTTCACTAATATTTGCCTCTTTGCTTCTGATCAATGCACTGGTTATTCTATCCTCATCCTCCTCATCAAGGTCAATCAGTTGAAACTCCTGCTCTGTTTCATGCTTGTCCTCCTGCTCCTCAATGATTGGCTCTTTGCCCTTGTCTACATGTTTTGTTGATGAAGAAGGCATGGCCCCTTTCACTCCAAGTGAAGCAAACACATACCTATGGCCTCTCTGATAGGTCTTGTGAAATGGCTCAACATCAGTCACATTAGCCCAAGTTGCCTCAATGTCCCTTTCATTACTTTATGCTTCAATATCATGATGTGATGATGGGGAAGGATTACGAAAAGGTGAAGAAGTAGGGTCAACATGAGGTGAACGTATATGACTAGGTGATGCTTTATGAGCAGCAGGCTGAGATGGAGAAGTAGATATGGGACAATGAGATGATGAAGGGATGCTCTGCTCATTATTACTAGGTGGGGTAGTGAAAACTTCATTTGTAATGAATGTGTCCCATGAAATGTTCTTCTGCTCGAGATGATGCATGACTACCATCTTAATGAGTGAGTGGTGAAAAATACTTTGCATTTGATGATTATACTGCCTCCTTTGTACAATGTATGCCATCTTGTCAATGCTTTGGGAGAGATAGTAAGGTATATGAAGCATTCTAATATAGTGAAGTGCATGAGGAGTCTGATATGGTATGAATAGAGTCGAGAAAATCTCCCCTCACAAGTGAAATACTTCATGATTATTTTCATCGTGGGAAAATACCGGTCAAGGAGATGAGAGAAAGGGAAAACAGTGTTCTTAGCATCCTTGTATCTAAGTTTAAGGTATGGCTCATAATAGATCAAATCAAGGTTTACCTTCTTAAACCATTTCTCTCCCACCTTAGGGATCCATGTAGCAGCTGAAATAGCACTAGCAGACATGGTAAATGTCATCAAGAGTGACATGCCCACCATGAAGATTTGTGATTAACAACCTTGTTAACTTAGAGTGATATTGAATCTGCTGCACCCTCTCACAAAACTCAAAACAACCAACATGCTTGAAACAATACATAGTGAGAGGAGAGGCCATGAGTTCCCTTATAGTTATTGGTTAAAATCTATTAATTTTCCCTCCTTTGTGATCACTTTTCTTTGGTGATTGTTCCTCACAGATATCTCTATCCTCTTAAGACATTTTGATTTTGAAAGTTTTGAAAACCCTATGGATGAGGTAGAGGGGATGGGGAGTGAAATAAGCTTTAGGGAATAGGGAAATGATGCTGGAAGGAAGGAGTAGGGTCTAGGGAATATGGATATGGTGGAGGAAGAAAATGTGAGGCTTATGAGTGGCAAATTTAGGAACAGTAGGAATGAAGACTGAAACTAGGGTTTTATGGCCTATCCAAGCTCACAAAGAAAACAAAATCACTATGAAAATGCCTTCGGAGATAGCAAGGGGGTGAAATTCATTGGTACTTACTTGTAAAAAGGTTTTAGAGGAACTTTGCTGCAGTTTTGGAGGGACCTTGATCGAGTTTTGAAGCTCGAAGACCAAACTGTGTATTAGCGCAGCGTTCAGACATTAGCGCAGCACCTCCGACTATTAGCGCACCACATGTGTTTCTCATCACACTCATCAGTTATAAGAGGGAAAACTTCAAATTGTTCATAAACCTCAAAACTGACATTTCTATCATTTATTGAAGAGTTATCCAAAGAATATTTTTCACTTAATTGAACAAGATCTCATCTTGTTTTTCACAAAGGGACTAGATTACCTCTTTCTTAAGATTTTGTTCTGGTGGGATGAGAACACTTGGGTCAATAAATTTGTTTTCTTATTTCGAGGTGATCTTGACAATAGATCTCTCTCTCATGGGATCTGGAAAAACATACTATTCATCATTATAATCTAAATCTAGATCTCAATCAGCTAGCTTGACTTTACCATAATCTGAAATTGGAACTTGATTTTCCTGCATATCATCTTTTGCTGCAATTAGATCTGAAATAAGACCTCATCTTCCATCATTTTCAACTGTACAAAGATCTTCATCTCGCTGCAAAATTTCCTGAGCATCTTGATAAGTATCCTCAAAGACTTCTTTATGTTGTTGAAATGGATTTTCATACAGGGCTTCCATGATCTCATTGTCCATGAATTCATCATCTCCATAAAAATTCTCAAGAATTTCAATAAAACTATCAACATGTTTACAATAGTTCTGAACTAATATTAAGGATGGACAAGATTCTTTATACCTTTTAAAGAATATGGTATGAAAATCCTTTAAATAGTAAATACAAGCAGGTGGAAAACTTTCATACCAAGATCGAGCTTCATCTTCCAGAGTGGCCATAAATATCTTCATCAAGTAGTCTTCAGGAAAATCAATCTTTAATCTATGCACATGCATGTGAAATCTCACCAGATGAAGAGCAGCATCATTACCTTTCACATCTTTGAACATAGGCAAATTCCTTTGCCAATCTACCTTCGGCATTTTATTTGGGAAACCTGGAATGTGATCCCGTCTCATGGGAGCATACCTTCTTGCAACAGTTTCCATCTTGAAAAATATTGAAGCTGTTTATCTTCATGCAGTGGAGTCACCATGAGGTGTTTATTTTCTGGATCTTTCAGTCAATGGAGTCGCCAGGTGAATGGTTCAGCCTTCATATGTGTCCAACTGTTGTTCACTACCAACAATTAGATCTAACACTATGACGTTCTTTCCCAGAGAATATCTGATCTTATCACTTCCCTAGTATGGTCGCCAAAATGTTATCACTCAGATTGAACCTTAGGCTGAGAGAGGCAATTCCGAGGTAACCTCAAACCACGCTTAGCCAAGTAGCTAGCCCTACTAGGCCAGGAGAGGGCTCTCTCCGTATAGAACATAGTCAAAATTACTAAGGAAAGAATATTTTAGGCTAGGTATAGTAGCTTAGGGTTTTGATTTTGATTTTGTGTAGGGTTTTGCTGGATCAGGAGGAGTCAAACAACTAGGGCAAGTAAATTAGGTCAAAATTTGCAGAGTGTTCGAAGGGGAAAGGTAGGTAGTTGGTTTGACATTAAAATATGATTGTGTTGAGATGAATAGGCTGGTGAGGAGTTAGGAAGAGCATCTGAAATGAATTCTCCCTAAACTGAAGAAAATAAACAAATTATGAAAAATTTCCCAAAATAGAGAATGAAACATGAATTCTACCTTTCAACTTGAAATTAAGCATATCATAGACATGGAAATGGTTTATGAACTTATAATAGATTCATACAAATGATCACAAAGAATAAACTATGTCAAACACTGCATACCACATGGATCCCAAAGAAATAGCTGCAAAATGATCATTAATGTCCAAGCCAAACTGATACAAATATGTCTCTTGAGATGTCAAAGCTCCAAGTGAGTCCAAACATTACAAATACTGAGAAAATACATTAAATAGACCTCAAAACCACACTTCCTAGCCTCAGGGAGTCGAATCCATGAGATAGGGATCAGTTTCACTACTCCCAAACAAGAATCTGAAGACTAGGAAAACTCAACAATTTGCCTCTAAAAGAGAGGAAACTTATTCATTTGACCTCTACAGGACTTATCTAATGTATCTATCTTAGATGAAAGTCAAAAAATTACATTTTCATTCACCATGACCATTTACATGAGTGATTTTCTTCATTTACCCAAGTAAAAAGTCAAAAAGTCAAAATATGATGAAGATGGTGAAAATGACAATTTCCTGGCAAAAGTGCAACGCCATGACAGAAAAAATAACCTCTCTTTCAAGCGACTTTTGGAGGCCTTCCCATTGTCCAAATCATCTCCATGATAGCTCATTCAAAATATCTATGAGGCTAGTTTCCAAATATGTCTTCAGTTTCCAAAATGGTGTCCATCTGCCCTGTCAAAAATCATTTCTCCCGAGGCTGGTATTAGCGAAGCGCCTAGGCAAAAGCAAGGGCAGAAACATGTTTTCTTGGTATTTTTTTTTTCCTTTTGTGGGACCAGTTTTCCTCCAAATATTCTGAAACTTTCTGGAGTTACTGTCCTCATCATTCTCAACATTATGGTGGTGACCATTCCTTCATTAGATGTTCCAAGCAAAATCACAGCGCCTAAGGCGCTACGTTTTTTGGCAGTGTGATTGTGTGTTAAAATTGTGAGTTTACTTGCTGAGCAAGGGTTAGAGGCATGAAGAGACACCTTAGCAAGTATTTATAACCTCTTGTTCTCCTTTTTCTCGGTCAAATATTGAATCTTTACATGGGATCGTTTGAGCTTGGCCCTTGCAATTTTGTTTCTCATGGCATAGTGCTTTGCCATTTTCCTCTGAATATCATTGTCCTTATTGGACTTCTCTAGTAAGCTCTCTAAATAAAAGTTGGCTCTATCAAGACATGACTCTCTATCTCTACTAATATCAAGGGCAAGAAGCTCACTTGGAGTGAGTTGCTCTACCAACTCAACCTCTTTTTGTCTCTCACAGGCTAGAGCTCTCTTAAGCCCTATTGTCTTTGGTCTCTATCTAGAAAGCTGATCCTCCTCATCATCAATCTCACCAAATCTATCCAAGGTATCCTCCAACAAGGCTTTAGCCCTTTCTGCCTCTTTCTTTTCTTTTATGGTCCTAACCTCATCAATGATTTGCTTGGTTTTCAGCTGCTGATTCTCTTGCTCAAGAAAACCAATCACATATCATGCTCTGTCAAGATTAGCTTGAATTTCACTAATATTTGCCTCTTTGCTTCTGAGCAATGCAATGGTGATTCTATCATCATCCTCCTCATCAAGGTCAATCATCTGAAACTCCTTCTCTATTTCATGCTTTTCCTCCTACTCCTCAATGATTGGCTCTTTGCCCTTGTCTACCTGTTTTGTTGATGAAGAAGGCATGGCCCCTTTCACTCCAAGTGAAGCAAACACATGCTTGTGGCCTCTCTGATAGGTCTTGGGAAATGGCTCAACATTATTCACATTAGCCCAAGTTGCCTCAATGTCTCTTTCACTGCTTGATGCTTCAATATCATGATGTGATGACGGGGAAGGATTACGGAAAGGTGAAGAAGTAGGGTCAACATGAGGTGAACCTATATGACTAGGTGATGATGTATGAGCAGCAGGCTGAGATGGAGAAGTGGATATGGGACGATGAGATGATGAAGGGATGCTCTGCTCATGATGACTAGGTGGGGTAGTGAAAACTTCATTTGTAATGAATGTGTCCCATGAAATGTTCTTCTGCTCAACATGATGCACGACTACCATCTTAATGAGTGAATGGTGAAAAAGACTCTACATTTGATGAGTATACTACCTCCTTTTTACAATGTATGCCATCTTGTCAATGCTTTGGGAGATATAGTAAGGTATATGAAGAATTCTAACTCTAGTGAAGTGCATGAGGAGTCTAATATGGTATGAATAGAGTGGAGCAAATCTCCCCTCACAAGTGAAATACTTCCTGATTATTTTCATCATGGGAACATACCGGTCAAGGAGATGAGAGAAAGGGAAAAAAAATTTCTTATCATCCTTGTATCTAGGTTTAAGGTATGGCTCATAATAGCTCAAATCAAGGTTTACCTTCTTAAACCATTTCTCTCCCACATTAGGGATCCCTTTCGCAGCTGAAATAGCACTAGCGGACATGGTAAATGTGACCCTAGCAAGAGTGACATGCCCATCATGAAGAGTTGTGATGAACAACCTTGTTAACTCAAAGTGATATTGAATCTATTGCACCCTCTCACAAAACTCAAAACAACCAACATGTTTGAAACAAGACACAGTGAGAGGAGAGGCCATGAGTTCCCTTGTATTTATTGGTTCAAATTTATTAATTTTCCCTCCTTTGTGATCACTTTTCTTTGGTGATTGTTCCTCACTGATATCTATGTCCTCTTCTGACATTTTGAGTTTGAAAGTTTTGAAAACCCTAGGGATGAGGTAGAGGGGATGGAGTGAAATAGGCTTTAGGGAATAGGGAAATGATGTTGGAAGGAAGGAGTGGGGTCTAGGGAATATGGATATGGTGGAGGAAGAAAATGTGAGGCTTATGAGTGGAAAATTTAGGAACATTAGGAATGAAGACTTAAACTAGGGTTTTATGGCCTATCCAACCTCACAAAGAAAACAAAATCACTATGAAAATGCTTTTGGAGACAACAAGGGGGTGAAATTCATTGGTACTTACTTGTCAAAAGGGTTTAGAGGAACTTTGTTGCAATTTTGGAGGCACATTGACTGAGTTTTCAAGCTCAAATACCAAAATGTGTATTAGCACAACGTTTCAGACATTATCGCAGTGTCTGGACATTAGCAGAGCGCCTCTGTTAAATACACTGTGTTCCTTGGATATTAGCACAACGCTCGAACATTAGCGTAGCACCTAGGATATTAGCGCAGCGCCAAGATATTTTCACCCAAATTTCTCACAAAATCGGATTTTCTCCTTTGCTGAAGACTCTGAATAGCTGAATGGCAACAATGATTTGTTTTGAAGTGCTTGGTGGGCTTTATAGCTTTGGTGAATTTTAAATTTAATTCAAATTACCCACTTTTCTAATGTTCATCTTTTTCTTCTTTGACATTGACACTTTTTTCTTTCTAACCTTTTGGCATTGCACGCTTGATCAAGTGATGAAGCGTGGATTTCCTTGCTCACTTAGGCTAGAAATGATTGCACTTTGACATCTTTGGGATTGCATTTATTACATATAATAACATAAAATTACATTTGGAAAAATTGAAATAAATTACAAATTTGACTTTTCTATCAAAATGACATTTTGATATAAAAGTCATTAAACTAAAAATAAAACTTTGAAAGTATGATAAATACATCACGATGACCTTATTTAATCCCTCTCATATATGTGCTGACCTTATCTGAATGAAGGAGTGACCTTGAGAAATGCAAAACCCTAATGACCTAATGGGACTGTTTTTTTACTTTACCTTTAAATGAGATTTTGACTTTAAAGATTTCCAAATGAACATAGTATCTCCATAAGTGTTATCATGCTCAAGGAATCATGAAAATGAATCAGCCAATATGATCTTCTGAGGGAGAAAGGAGCTTATTTGACAAAGACAACCACCAGTGGAATGATTTTATGTCATGACCTAATGGAATGATGAAAAATTTATTCAGAATGGGACACCTAAGATGCACATGAAAAATGTGTTTTGATCCCTGGTGGAAGTATGAAAATACTGACACTAACATTGGCTCTAGCTGGGGATGGTAGCTCCTTGGAGGTGCCAAGAACACCGTAGACCAAGTGCCTATCCATTGGGCATGGAGTCAAAAGCTAAAGACTAATTGAATACTGAAAAAAACTTGACTCAATAAACTGAACTGACTCAAGACTGACTGAAACAAGACTTAAAAATTGAACTTACCCTACTTATTGATGGCAGTACATCACCGAGACTTGAGGGCTTAAAATCTTGATGAAAACCACCAGTATTTTTGAAAGCATATGTGCAATCAGGCGATATCAAAATGCCAGTGTATCCAATCAAGTAAATGCCTCCTTGATTGATTCTCCCAATCAGATTCTTTGGACAACAATAGATATTTACAATTGGGCAGCCAAAAACATAGCTAACAATGATCTCCATCATCACTGAATACTGCAATAATTACCTGCACTGCTGACTGCAATAGATTTGCCACTGGATCCTGAAAAACATGAAAATTTACCTATTGCTGATCTAGAAGAAACAAGGCACCTTTTTCTCTTGATTTTGATCTCTCTTCATAATGTACCTTAGCAAGAGGGTGTTCCTAGTCATCAAAAACTTTTGAACAAGTAGGTGAGAAAATTCCTTCTTGAAATAAAAATTCTAAACATGAAACATGAGAAGAAAAATCTGAATGACAATCCTCAATGCCCTGGTCCTCTGGAATTTGAATACATTGTTGATCATCCTCATATGACATGGCAAGCATATTGTCATGTTTCTCATCACACTCATCAGTCATAAGAGGGAAAACTTTAGATTGTTCATAAACCTCAAACTGAAATTTCTATCATTTACTGCAGAGTTATCCAAAGAATATTTTTCACTTAATTGAACAAAGATCTCATCTTGTTTTTCACAAAGGGATTGGATTACCTCTTTCTGAAGATTTTGTTTTGATGGGATGAGAACAACTCGGTCAATAAATTTGTTTTCTTCTTTCGAGGTCATCTCGATAATAGATCTCTCCCTCATGGGATCTAGAACAACATACTCTTCATCATTATAATCTGAATCTAGATCTCAATCATCTAGCTTGACTTTACCATAATTTGAAATTGGAACTTGATTTTCCTGCATATCATCTTTTGCTGCAACCAGATCTGAAATAAGACCTCGTCTTCCATCATTTTCAACTTTACAAAGATCTTCAGCCTGCTGCAAAACTTCCTGAGCATCTTGATAAGTATCCTCTAATAATTACTTATGTTGTTGAAATGGATTTTCATACAGGGCTTCAATGATCTCATCGTCCATGAATTCATCATCTCCATAAAAACTCTCAAGATTATCAATAAAACTATAAACATGTTTACAGCAATTCTAAACTAATATTAAGGATGGACAAGATTATTTATACCTTTCAAAGAATATGGTATGAAAATCCTTTAAATAGTAAATACCAGAAGGTGGCAAACTTTCATACCAAGATCGAGCTTCATCTTCTAGAGTGGCCATGAATATCGTCATCAAGCAGTCTTTAGGAAAATCAATCTTTAATCTACGCACATGTATGTGAAATCTCACAAGATGATGAGCAGCATGATTACCTTTCACATTTTTGAACATAGGGAAACTCCTTTTCCAATCTACCTTAGGCATTTTATTTGGAAAACCTGGAATATGATCTCGGCTCATGGGAGCATACCTTCTTGCAACAATTTCCATCTTGGAAAATCTTGAAGCTACTGATCTTCATGCAGTGGAGTCACCATGAGGTGTTGATTTTTTGGATCTTTCAGTGAATGGAGTCACCAGGTGAATGGTTCAGCATTCATATGTTTCCAACTATTTTTCACCATCAACATTTAGATTTGATCTTTATCATTATTTTCCAAGGAATATTTGTCTTTGCGTTCTTACTTTTCTTCCCTAGTATGGTCGCCAAAATGTTATCACTCAGATTGAACCTCAGGCTAAGAGAGGCAATTATGAGGTAACCTCAAACCATGCTTAGCCAAGTAGCTATCCCTACTAGGCTAGGACAGGGCTCTCTCCATATGGGTCATATTCAAGATGACTAAGGAAAGAATATTTTAGGCTAGGTATAGTAGCTCAGGGTTTTGATTTTTGATTTTGTAAGGCTTTGCTAGATCAGGAGGAGTCAAACAGCTAGGGCAAGGAAATTAGGTCAAAATTTGCAGGGTGTTCAAAGGGGCAAGGTAGGTAGAAGGATTGACATTTAAAGGATGATTATGGTGAGGTAAAAAGACTGGTGAGAAATTTAGGAAGATAATATGAGATTAATTCTCCCTAAACTGAAGAAAATAAACAAATTATGCTAAATTTCCCAAAACAGAGCATGAAAATCGTGAATTTTGCCTTTCAACTTGAAATTAAGCATATCATAGACATGGAAATGGTTTATGAGCTTACAATACATTCATACAAATGATCACAAAGAAGAAACTATGCCAAACAATGCATACCACATGGATCCCAAAGAAATAGCTGCAAATTTATCTTTAATGTCCAAGCCAAATTGATACAAAATTGGTTCCTTGAGATGCCAAAGCTCCAAGGGAGTCCAACCATTACAATGACTGAGAAAATACATCAAATAGACCTCAAAACCACTCTTCCTAGCCTCAGGGAGTCGAATCCATGAGATAGGGATCAATTTCACATACTCCCAAACAAGAATCTGAAGACTAGGAAAACTCAACAATTTGCCTCTAAAAAAGAGGAAAATGATTCATTTGACCTCTAGAGGACTTACCTGATGTATCTACCCTAAATAACAATAGAAACATGATATTTAAATTTATCTTGACTTTTTACATCAATAATTTATCATTTCCCAAGATAAAAAGTCAAAAATTCAAAATATGTTGAAGATGGTGAAAATGATAATTTCCTGGCAAAAGCGCAACGCCATGACAGAAAAAAAATAACCTCTCTTGTAAGCCACTTTTGGAGGCCTTCCCGGTGTCCAAATCAGCTCCATGATATCTCATTGGAAATTTCTCTGAGTCTAGTTTCCAAATATGCCTCCATCTTCCAAAATGGTGCCCATCGGCCCTGTCAAAAATCATTTCTCTCAAGACTGGTAGCGTAGCGCCTATGCAAAAATAAGGGCAGAAACATGTTTTTTTGGTGGTTTTTTTCCTTTTTGAGGGACCAGTTCTCCTCCAAATCTTCTAAAACTTGTTGGAGTTGATGTCCTCATCATTCTGAACATGATGGTGGTGACCATTTTTCCATTAGATGCTCCAAGAAAAAGTGTAGCACCAAGGGCGTTGCATTTTTGGCAGTGTGACTGTGTGTCAAAATTGCCCAAAAATCCAAAAAATGCACCACAGTGCCAAATGTGCCAAAATTTGTCAAAACTAAGAGGTCACTTTTCTAATCAATGGTTAGAGGCATGAAGAGACACATCAGCATGTATGTCTAACCTCTCCTTCTCCTTTTGCTCGATCAAAACTTGAATCTTTGCATGGGCTCATTTGAGCTTGGCCCTTGCAATTTTGTTTCTCATGGCATAATGCTTTTCCATTTTCCTCTGAATATCATTGTCCTTCTTGGCCTTCTCTAGCAAGATCTCTAGATGCAAGTTGGCTCTATCAAGCCATGACTCTCTATCTCTGCTAATCTCAAGGGAAAGCAGCTCACTTGGAGTGAGCTACTCTGCCAACTCAGCTTCTTTCTGTCTCTCAAGTGCTAGAGCTCTTTTCAGCCCTCTAGTCCTTGGTCTCTGTCTAGGAGGCTGATCCTCCTCATCCTCAATCTAACCAAATTTGTCCAAGTTCTCCTCTAACAAGGCTTTAGCCCTCTCTGCCTCTTTCTTTGCTTTGATGGTCTTCACCTCACTGATAATCTGCTTGGTCTTCAACTGTTGATTTTCTTTCTCAAGAAAAAAAATCACATATTGTGCTCTGTCAAGATTAGATTGAAGTTAACTAATATTTTCCTCTTTGCTTCTGATTAATGCACTGGTGATTCTATCCTCATCCTCCTCATCAAGGTCAATCGGCTGAAACTCCTGCTTTGTTTCATGCTTATCCTCCTGCTCCTCAATGATTGGCTCTTTGCCCTTGTCTACCTATTTTGTTGATTAAGAAGGCATGGCCCCTTTCACTCCAAGTGAAGCAAACACATTCATGTGACCTCCCTGATAGGTCTTGGGAAATGGATTAACATCAGTCACATTAGCCCAAGTTTCCTCAATGTCCCTTTCACCGCTTGATGCTTCAGTATCATGATGTGATGATGGTGAAGGATTACGGAAAGGTGAAGAAGCAGGGTCAACATGAGGTGAAGGAATATGACTAGGTGATGATGTATGAGTAGCAGGCTGAAATGGAGAAGTGGATATGGGAGGATGAGATGATGAAGGGATGCTCTGCTCATGATGACAAGGTGGGGTAGTGAAAACTTCATTTTCAATGAATGTGTCCCATGAAATGTTCTTTTGCTCAAGCTGATGCATGACTACCATCTTAATAAGTGAATGGTGAAAAAGTATTTGCATTTGATGATTATACTGCCTCCTTTGTACAATATATGCCATTTTTTCAATGCTTTGGGAGAGATAGTAAGGTATATGAAACATTCTGACTCTAGTGAAGTGCCTGAGGAGTTTGATATGGTATGAATAGATTCGATAAAATCTCCCTTCACAAGTGAAATACTTCATGATTATATTCATCATGGGAACATACCGGTCAAGGAGATGAGAGAAAGGGAAAATTGTTTTCTTATCATCCTTATATCTAGGTTTGAGGTATGGCTCATAATAGCTTAGATCAAAGTTTACCTTTTTAAACAATTTCTCTCCCATATTAGGGATCCCTATAGCATCTGAAATAGCACTAGCGAACATGGTAAAAGTGACCCCATCAAGAGGGACATGCCCATCATGAATATTTGTGCTGAATAACCTTGTTAACCCAGGGTGATATTGAATTTGCTGCACCTTCTCACAAAACTCCAAGAAACCAACATGTTTGAAACAAGACACAATGAGAGGAGAGGCCATGAATTCCCTTGTGGTTATTGGTTCAAATCTGTTAATTTTCCCTCCTTTATGATCACTTTTCTTTGGTGATTGTTCCTCACCGATATCTATGTCCTCTTCTTCAGAAATCTTGAGCTTTGAAAGCTTTGAAACCCTAGGGATGAGGTAGATGGGGATGGGGGAGTGAAATAGGCTTTAGGGAATAGGGATATGGTGTTTTAGGGAAGGAGTAGGGTTTAGGGAATAGGGATATGATGGAGGAAGAAAATGTGAGGTTAATGAGTGGCAAATTTGGGAACAAAGACTAAATCTAGGGTTTTACAGACTATCCAACCTCCAATTTTCACAAAGAAAACAAAATCACCATGAAAATCCTTTTGAAGATAGCAAGGGGGTGAATTTCATATGTTACTTACTTGTCAAAGGCTTTAGAGAAACTTTGTTGAAGTTTAAGAGGCACCTTGACCGAGTTTTGAGGCTCATAGACCAAACTGTGCATTAGTGCAACGCTTGGACATTAGCGCGGCGCCTCCGATTATTAGCGCAGCACCTGTGTAAAATGCACTGCGTTTCTCAGGCATTAGTGCAGTGCGGTTGGGTATTAGCGCAATGCTCGGACATTAGTGTAGTGCCTAGGTGAAAAAACACAACGCCAAGAAATTTTTTCCCAAACTTCACAAAAACTCGAATTTTCTCCTTTGCTGAAGACTTTTAATAGTTGAATGGCAACAATGACTTGTTTTGAAGTGCTTGGTGGGCTTTATAGCTTTAGTGGATTTGAAATTTAATTTAAATTACCCACTTTTCTAATGTTCATTTTTCTTCTTTGACACTAATACTCTTTTTTCTTTGTTACTTTCGGCATTGCAGGCTTGATCAACCTAGAGTTTGGCTTTCTTTGCTCACCTAGGCCGAACATGATTGCACTTTGATAACTTTGGGATTGCATTTATTACATATAATAACATAAAATTACATTTGGAAAAATTGAAATAAATTACATATTGACTTTTCTATCAAAATGACATTTTGATATAAAAGTCATTAAACTAAAAATAAAACTTTGAAAGTATAATAAATACATCATGATGATCTTATTTAGTCCCTCTCATATATGTGCTGACCTTATCTGAATGAAGGAGTGACCTTGAGAAATGCAAAACCCTAATGACCTAATGGGACTGCTTTTGACCTGACCTTTGAATGAGATTTTGACTTTAAAGATTTCCATGTGAATAGAGAATTTTTGTAGGTGTTATTATGCTCAAGGAATCATGAGAATGAGTCAACCAATATGATCTTCTGAGGGAGAAAGAAGCTTATTTGACCAAGACTTTGACCTGACCTTTGAATGAGATTTTGACTTTAAAGATTTCCATGTGAATAGAGAATTTCTGTAGGTGTTATTATGCTCAAGGAATCATGAGAATGAGTCAACCAATATGATCTTCTGAGGGAGAAAGAAGCTTATTTGACCAAGACAACCACCAGTGGAACAATTTTATGTCATGACCTAATGGAATGATGAAAAATGTATGCAGAATGGGACACCTAAGATGCACATGCAAATGTGTTTTGATCCCTGGTGAAAGTATGCAAATACTGACACTAACACCCTCCACCCTTCCAATGAGATCGGAAATCGCGTCCAAGTCTTCCCCCGAGCTTCCCCAAATACCAGAGTAGTTTTCTTGGTGACAATGACCCACTAGGTCATCTTGCAAACCTCAAGACCCTTTCGAGGTCTAGTATGAAGTTTGTCGATATGGAGTATTCCACTGGGTCCAACCTGACTCAAGAACTATTCTCCACCTGCAGTGTACAACTGTACTTTTATTGGTCAGGTCTCCTCTTCTCCAAACAGAATTGGAAAAAGAACAAACTCCCTCCCTTCCCTATGAGATTCGTTTATCTCCAGGGAAAGAGAACCAAGAACCATAATTGCCCAACTATCTGGTAGTTAGACAAATTCTTCTAGGGGCTCTCCTTAAAGTTTTCCAGCCACATCTATCTAAATAAAAAATAAAAATAAAACTATATATTTACATATCTATATATGAACATATTCATAGATAAATTTAAACTAGTTTACTTAAATTTTGAGAGACTTCTTTCTTCAAGCTATAAATTATAAGTGTTGTTAACTAAATAATTAACCAAAAAATTAGTAACTAAATAAGCAATCAAATAAGTTTTCATCCTTGTCATGAGAATGAACCACATTAGATGGTTAGAAAAGTCAACCAAATCTTAATGATGTGAAACATTAATTATCTCTATTTGGTTATAATTTTTAGTTTTATTTTTGATGTAAAAATAAAAAAATAAAATAAAATAAATTTTAATTTGCTTTTTCTAAGCATTTATTTATTGTTCTAAATTTTTCTAAGCATTGTATTCTTAAAATATATTAGATCTCAAAAGCATTTTAAGAAGAGCTAAATATCATTACAATGTTGAAAAATGGTGCAAACGAATTATAGGGGTTGGAATAATTCTTTATTGTTTTATTAATGTGGGATTTTTTATTCGGTTATTATTTATTATTAAAATATATATAACGGTTTTTTTTTTACAATTAATATAATATTTAGAAGGAATGATAATTCCCCTTTTTCTATACATTACTAATTGCATATTAAATTACATGAACTCCAAAATAAAAAATTAAACGTAATATTTTATTAAAATAAAAATTATATATATTTTTAATATTAAATTTTTAACATTTTAAAAATATATTAGATCTAAGAATTTTTTTGATTTATAATGTAGAAAAATGTTTTTCAGATAATCTTAATTATGTGATTAATTTGAAAAACATTTTTTTATTTTAAAAATATATATATATTTTTTATAATAAATATAAATTTTAATCTTTTAAAAATAATAATTAAATGAAAATATCACAAAAACTCATAACAAAATTATAATTCCTAAAATTAAATAAAGAAAAATCAAAATGTTCTTTTCTAATTACGTTGAAAACTTAGTTATATATAATAATAATAATTAGTTTAATTACGTTGAAAATTTAGTTATATATAATAATAATAATTAGTTTAATAAATAGATAAAATGACTTTTTCCTTAACTAAATTATAATTGTTAAAATTAAATGAAAAAAATATATATAACCAAAAAATTATTTGCTTATTTTTTAAATTTAAACCTAATAATAATAATCAAAATTCTTGACTAACCTCTATATATAAGATATTTCCACTCTGAATTGTTTTTTTTTTTCTTTTAATAATTTGAACTACTATCTTAATTATCTTTTAGATTAATTTCGCAGAAAATTCTAATTATAAAATAATTTAAAAAAAAAAAGATTATAATTTTTTTTTATATAGAAATTTGATTATACGCTTCTAAATAAAATAATAAAAAATTAGCATTTCAATAATGTTTTTAAATGCAAATATAAGTCTACCGAAAACCACCTCATTTGAATACTACCATGATTTCCGCTTACCAATTTTCAACCGATAAAACTATTTTCAAACTATGATTCCAGCTGTTTTTCACGTACTTTAAATAATAAAGATATAAAATGATAACATCGAATTCAATGCGCGTTATCCGATTCACAAGTCACAACATGTTTTTCACGTGCTAGAGATGAATCAATAAAATTCCTTCACATCCTTTGAAAACTAATGACTTTTGTCCCCATTAAGATAATAAATGACGCGTTTTCATAACGGATCCATTAGAGTTAGAAGGGGCTAGTTTAATATTGCATCAGGTAATTTAAATTGTAATTTAAATTGGTATATATATCTATATATCTATATATATAAAATAAGATTTTGATTGTAAGAAAATTTTTCAGTAAAAATCACATTAGAATAATTTTGGTCGACGCATTTCGAACTAGTTAGTGTGGATATATATATATATATATATATATATATAATAAGATTCTGATTGTAAGAAAATCTTTCGGTAAAAATCACATCAGAATAATTTTGGTCGATTTAATATTTTATATTTTTTGTTTTCATTTTCTAGATTTAGTCAAACTAGCCGTTATCTTACAAATAGCTAGTTGAAGATTTTCTTATCTATTTAATTGGGTTATCTGATCAGATTCTTCATCTTGTCTTGATGACAAACCACACTGGCTGGTTCGAAACACATCGACCAAAATTATTCTGATGTGATTTTTACCTAAAGATTTTCTCACAATCTATGGATCACAGAAGCCAAATTCCTAAGATTCTGATTGTGTGTAGAATTTTCTGAATTTATAGCATTTATTTTTGTTAGAATTGAGGTTTCCACCCAATCTTTTTTTCAGATCTTATCATAGGGTATAAATGAAGGAGAATGAAAATGAACAGAAGAAAACTGGGAGGTCGATCTTAAATGATGTAGAAAAAAAATATTTTAATTAATTGATATCTTTTTAATTAATGACTCTAAAGTTAGTTTTATTGAAGTGATATTATTATTTAATTAATATATTTTTTAATTTAAATAAATAATTAATTATCTAAATATAAAATTATTTAAATTTCACAATTGTATTATTGTTTTAATTAATAATAAATATCTATGTTCTTTAATATTAATTTTTTTTAATTTAAATAATGATTATTAAACAATGTCTAATAATGAAGCCTCAAATCAACAAGATTTTTATTTTTTATTTAAATTTTATCTTCAAGCTATAAATAAATTTAATAATAATAATTTTTTTATTTTTTTTATTTTTTTCTCAAATATAATAAATGATCATAAAGATTGAGACTTATTTCAAAAGTAATTAAGTTTTTTTTTTTTTTTTTTTTTTCATTTTAACAAGTCTCAAAGCCTCAAATCAACAATATGGTTTTGTTGATGACCACGAGAAATAAGAGGCACAATCTATTGTGCAAGATCTTGATGTTGAAGAGTCGCCAGTTGAACTTCATGAAGGATGTAAGGAGGAACAAAGTATTGAAGATCAATTGGACGAGCCACGTGAAGCTGATTGCGAAGACGTGGAAGAAGAAACAGAGCTAGAGAGAATTTAAAATGTGATGATGTCATGAATATTTCTGTGTGTGTAGATGTTAACAGCAACCAGGAAGAAACAACGAAGATTGAAGAGGAATTAAAGTTTCATGAAGCATGGCTTGAAACACTGTGTCTTTATGAAATCAACACATAAGTTGCATCCATAAATGTTGAAGACAGCTTTGCGGAAATTCACATGTGTGACACCCGAAATAGTGAGAGAAAACATTCTCCTATTAAGCTTGTCATAATCTTGAGAAGGGCCAGAATATGAATTCAAGCGTTCCATCACTAGGGAAGAAATGAGGTGAAAATACATGAAAGTGAAGATGAAGCCTCACCTCCAAATGAACAAATATGGAGTCACAAGCATAAAAACCAAAATGAAAACATCTGTTACCAAGTTTTTCATGGTTTTTATTGTAATCCTAGCTGAGAATTGTTCAGTACCCTTTCTCCATTAAGGGGGAGTGTTGGAAGTAATGGAGAAACCTAAACTTAGAAGTTTGTTATGATGATGATAGGATTGAGATTCTAATCTTAGATCTCATATCCTAATATCTAGGCAGTGGTGATCTCATATCCTAATATCCACCCAGTGGTTGAAACCATCCCGTTAGTGTGAAAGCCTATATAATTAAGGCTCATCTGACTCAATAGTCAGGGTTTGTGTATGAGTGTTTGTACACTCTCTAGGTTCTCACCTGGAGAGCCATTTCATTTAATTAATAGATTAACTATTTTTAACATATCCTGAAGGTATAAATAAATTTAATAATAATTATTTATTTATTTATTTATTTTTTCTCAAATATAATAAATTTGTAACATAAAGATTGAGATTTATTTCAAAAGTAATTAAGTTTTTTCATTTTTCACTATAACAAAAAAAATTGTTATAAAATTAAAGTAAAATAAAAATATATATAAAATATTTTAATTTGAATAAATTATGGATTTCTAGTAATAATATTGATTAGTAATGATATTTCCATATGGTATTGTAACAAAGCTTATATAACTTAAGGATCTCCATAATAAAATATAGGTAAATCTTCTTGGTTAATAATTATGTTATATATATTTAACTCATCTATTAATTTGTTTATAATTAATAACGAATAATATTAATTTAAAATAAAGTTGTAATTTATTTAGTTAATTTATGTTTTTTTTTTTGACAATATGAGATGTATCTTGAGGTAAGTGTCACTGTGTAAGGATTTCGATGCATATTTATAGATGTTTATCAATTGTTTAATCTATATAGCTCAATTTATAATTTATTATATTAAATTTGAATTAATTTTTTAAATTATCAATAATTATGTTGATAGGAATGTCTATTTTGGATTAATGTTTTTATAATTATAATTTAATTATCAATAATTATTAGGTGGATAGTAAAGATTTAACCTTTATCAAATATTTTAGAATATTCTCATTAAAATTCACAAGTTAAAAGTTGAAATTTATCTCCAAAATAGTTATGTCATTTTTTATCTTTTAATTAAATTAATTAATTCAAAAAATATTATAAACATGTTATATTAAATGAATTATGATTTTTAGATAATTAATATTAATAAACTATAATATTATAAAAAAATCTATTTATATAATAAAATTAGAAAGAATTTCCATAATTAATAATCATATTACATGTTTTTTAATATATATATATATATATATATATATATATATATATATATATCTTAAAGAAAATAATTGATTGGTTATTTATTATAAAATCTTCCCAAGCATTTGAGAGCAGCTGTGCATAGGTTGTACGAATAGGTGAAAGTCAAAATCAGAACTTCAGCTGGCATTTCTGAAAGTTTTAGAAGCGATATCGGGGTCAAGCAAGGTTGCCCATTGTCTCCTACCCTTTTTGGGTTATATATTGACAAGCTTGAAGAGTGGCTAAATTCGCAAGGGGGTGACGATATCCATTTGGGCAAGTTCGTTATCGGGCTTCTTTTGTACGCAGATGACCTTATATTGATTGCTAATTCGGCTTTTGGTTTGCAAGAGCATTTACATTCCCTTGAGCATTTTTGTAGAAGGGTTGGGATGCAAGTCAATATTAGCAAAACGAAAGTAGTGGTTTTCTCTAACAAAAGAAAGCATAACCAACATAAGTTCTATTTTGGAGGCAACATTTTGGAAGAAGTTGCAGATTACAAATACCTCGGAATTGACTTCAACAAAAATTTAAGTTGGGATGGTTGTAGAAAGAAAAGAACTTTAGGGGGTTGGAAAGCATTTTATGCTCTTCAAAACAGGTGTAGAGAGGTAGAGCTGTGGGACTGGAAAACCACCCTAACACTTTTTGGGCTTCTAGTGATTCCAGTGATTCTTTACGGTTTTGAACTATGGGCCAACAGCACAACCAAGATGCAGTGGAAACAAATTGAGAAAATTCAGAAACGTTTGATTACAAACAAATTCAAAATTAAAAGTGCAGTTCCTTATGCTATTCTGTTAAGTGAAACAGGGGCTGCTCCTATTGAAGCAATCGCTATGGTGCGAGTCATAAGGTATCTGAAAAAAATTGAGCAAATGGAAGAGGATAGATGGCCTAAGGTTGTGTTTAGTGACAGATTGTGTAAAAGACAGAAGACTTGGATGCAGCAAAATAACAAATGGTTTAGTAAATGGGGTATTTTCTTGAGCATGTGTCCTACAAACAGTAAAGAGATAAAAACTTTTGTTATGGATAAATTCCACAAACATACTTGGAAGAAAGAGCTAGAGAGAAAGAAGAAGTACTACATAGAAGAGTTTAACCCCACACATAACCATCAACAAAAGGCATACATAGGGGCTGATATTTCTTGGAGATCTAAAAATCTTATTGCTCAATTAAGGACTAATTCTCATCAACTCCGTTGTGAAACAGGGCGCTGGAAAAGGCCAAAAGAAATGTGGGAAGAAAGAGTATGTATTTTTTGCTCCTCCGGAAAAGTGGAAACAGAAAAACATTTCATTCTAGAATGTGAGGCCTTCAAGGACACCAGAGAAAACTATGCAGGTATTCTGGCAACTAATTCTTGGGATAATCTATTCAGCGAAGAGTTTGTCGATAAGCTGGGAGTGCTCATTGTAAAACTTCACAGGAAAAAGGCCGAATACAAGAGTCAGATAGAGAAGCAATCTGTCCCATAGACTATTTTTAGCCTAGTGGACATTAAAAATTCTTTCTTTCTTTCTTTCTTTTTCCATATTTCCCTACTATTTAATCTATATAATTACCCGCATTAAAATAAAACTAAATTTATCAAATAAATCAAATAATCATGCCAATGGCAAGACGGATATATTCGCGTACCTTTCTTCCATTCACCGTCACAATTTATTTCCCGTGAATTCAAACGCACGCCTAATTCCCGTTAAAGAAAGCGACAATTCCCCCTCGTGCGCATTTAACATCCCGCGAAACCCGTGCGCGACCAGCTCTTCCCATTAAAATAATTGATAATGTTGTCGTGTGTGTTAAGACTCTAAATATTCAAAATGGTTGTGGCGTTATTTGACTCGACTTTAATAGTGCCGTCCACGTCAGTAACGTGGCTTACTGTGAGATGGAAAAAATCTCCACCAACTCCACATGCGGAATAACTTGCAAAGCAGCCTCCTCTACTTGCCTAATCCCACCCCTCTGTTTCCATTATTTATTTTCTTATTCGCCTCAGACTACGCAGAATTGTCTTCGCTACCCACCCCTCTGTTTCCATTATTTATTTTCTTATTCGCCTCAGACTACGCAGAATTGTCTTCGCTTAGTAGGCGCTTTGATTGATCTCCATCCACTGGAGAAGTATAGCTTCGAACAAAGGTAGATTGTAGAGGAAAATTTCGGGATTTATCAGACAAATTGAGTTTGCAAGCTATGCCTTCAAGTGCATCTGTGGCTCTGGAGTTTCTTGGCGTTCAGAACGCATCAGAAGCAAACAGAACAGTCCTGAAAGGCAGTAGCGGTTTGGAAATCAGCCCTGAAAAACATCTACCAAAGCTTAGATGTATGGTCTTTTCTTTTTCAAATGCCTTGAATTTGTCTCGCAGTTTTATTTTCAGATCGGCCCGTGCAATATGCTTTCTTTTCATGAATTTGTCTTCCATTCTCTTGTTTCCGCGGTAGAATGCCTTGGCTGATTTTGTATTTGTCTTTGATGAATGAAACAGTCGCGCAAGATCTGTGGCGGATAAAACCGCAGATGATGCAAAAAGTGTTTTCCGGGCTTTCAGAGTACAAGAAGACCGATTCCGCTCATTTAAATTGTCAGGCCGAGGTCTTTAACGGAAGATCTGAGTTATCAAGCCAGCCGGAAATGTTAGAATTGTTTCCTGTCAGCACTGGTTCCGGTTTCGGTTCAAACCCGAGAGTCGCAGAAAATAAAATAACTTTGCCGTTTGCAATAGGCCAAACTGATCTGGATTCGAGGTATTTTCATGTCCAGACATTTGTCATTTGTTTTTTCTTCGGAATCCTTCATAGCCGACCGAGCTTAGATGTTCAACAGGGCTAACTTTCCGTTTTTGCACTATTTTTAACAGATCTGTTCCAGAGAAAGCTCCGGAGCAGCAGTCCACACCTCAACTCACTATTTTTTATAATGGAGCGATGAGAATTTACGATGTACCAGCTGAGAAGGTATTTTGATCTGAGCAACAATTATATGTAATTTTTTGGGAAAAATGTTTGAACCTTTAATCCTTTTGCCTTTATCTAATTTCTTTCTGACAGAGTACTTTTATCATTTTCTTGGCAGGCTGAAGCCATTATGAGGCTTGCCGGTGCTAATAGCTCGAGCAACACAAGAACATCTGAGGTTTCCAGTGGTAAAATCGAACAGATATCGAAACCGCTGCCTTCCAAGCCTGCATCGGACGCTGTTACTGAAAATCAACTTGATGGACGGCCAGTAGGTAAGACGCCGAGATCGCGCATACTGAAGAATAGTGACTGGATTCATTCTAGAAAGATAGAAAAAGGAAATTTAAGATATAAAAGGCTTTTAACATTGTTTACTTGTTGCTATTGCAGGCCTGCAAATAGTCAGGAAATTATCTCTGGAGCGCTTCCTCCAAAAGCGAAAAGAGAGGTACCTAATCATAATCTTAAGTCGTTCCATTTAGAAGTTTAAATAGTCCATTGTTTAACACCTGATTAGGGTAAATTTATATTTAAATAATACGATTATTTTTCGGTGGAGTACAGATTCAACAGCGTGGCTCCTTACAACACGATGAAGCCGGCGACATTACCTTCTGAAGCAGAGAAAAAATCAGAGGACCAGATCATCCTCTCTTTGGCGTAATCACAAAATTTTAAAACATGCGTCAATGTTCTTGGCGTTTAACTGCATTGACCGACAAATCCTTTTACTTTTAACAGGATTGATTTTTCCAACTTTCTAACTGACCGAGGAACCCACGTGTTTTGTGTATGACCGATTCACCGTGATAACCTAAAGTTATGGTCGGCAGTCGTGTCCATTCAGTGGGCGTAGGTAATTGGGAACATGAAGCTGTAAAGCAATTTCTCAATTCGACAGTATTCATGGTTGTACAAATTATATTTTTCACAAATTTATCATTATTGACCAATTTTATTTGACATCATGCGATGGAAAAATAAAATAATAAAAGAGCACGTTGTTAACTTATTCTTTTAAAAACATGGAATCATGACTTCACCCGACGGCTGGAGTAATCTTTTCACGGATTAAAATATTTGTTTTTTATAATGATACGACTATTATGCATATTTATATAAAATTTTGGAGGTTTGTTTATGACTTTTCAGTTGCACGTTACATGCTTTCGAATAAAAAATTCACCATGGTGTTCCATGTGTGAATACCCTAGGAAACTGATTAAGTATACTAAAAGTAGAAAATGTTATTGGGTTTAATGGTTGCTATATGTTCAAAACTTCCAGAATAGGGTTGTCTATTATCCCTTATAACAAGTTAGAAAAATAAACACCTCCCTAATCTTAAACAATACTCTATATATATATAATTAATTTTCGCAAAAATTTCAAATATAAAATAATTTAATAAAAAAATATTATTAATTTTTTTATAGAAATTTGATTATACGCTTCCAAATAAAATAATGAAAAATTAGCATTTCAATATAAGTCTACCGAAAACCACCTTATTTAACCACTAACATGATTTCCGGTTACAAATTTTCAACCGATAAAACTATTTTCAAACTATGATTCCAGCTGTTTTTCACGTACTTTAAATAATAAAGATATAAAATGATAACATCGATTTCAATGCGCGTTATCCGATTCACAAGTCACAACATGTTTTTCACGTGTTAGAGATGAATTAATAAAATTCGTTCATATCCTTTGAAAACTAATGACTTTTGGCCCCATTAAGATAAATGACGCGTTTTCATATGATATTGTAACGGAATCCATTAAAGTTAGAAGTGGCTAGTTTAATATTGCTTCAGGTAATTTAAATTGTTTTATATTTTCCTTTTTTAATAAAATTGTTATTTTTTTATTTAAATTTTATTCTCAAGGTATAAATAAATTTAATATATATATATATATATGATTTTAAAATTAAATATTTTTTTAATTTTAAAATTAAAATTCACAAATATAATTTCAATAAAATTATTTTTAAAATATTTTAAATAAAAATTAAAGTAGATTGTAATTTTTAATTTAAATTAAAATATGTTTGGGAACAACATAGATAAATGAAAAGGATTTAACTATACAAAATCTATGGAATATTTTTAGTAACAGTGAAAAATAAAAAGATTGAGATTTATTTTAAAAGTAATTAAGTCATTTTGTTTTTCATTTTCATAAAAAAAATCTTATAAAATTAAATATAAATAAAAATATATATAAATATTTTCACTTAAATAAATTATGGGTTTTAGGTAATAGTATTGATAAGTAATAGTATTTCCATATGGTATTGTAACAAAGCTTATATATAACTTAAGGATCTCCATAATAAATATAAGTAAATCTTCATGGTTAATAATTATGTTATATATATTTAACTCACATATTAATTTTTATATAATTAATAATTAATAATATACACCTGACCAAATTCTATCATAATTACCATAAATAAATAAATAAAATTATCTTGCCATAGTTAACTATTCAATCATCATTTTTAAGATAGTTACATTATAATTTATGTAACGTACACCTTACTAATTCTATCACCTTAATAATTTATGTAACATACACCTTACCAATTCTATCATAATTACCATAAATAAATAAATAAAATTATCTTGCCATAGTTAACTATTCAATCATCATTTTTAAGATAGTTACATTATAATTATCTTTCTATTGAATTACTTGTTCTAAAGTGAATTCAACATATATATAAATTATAATCATCTCACCATCATACAATATACATATATTTATACTTTTAACCTTGGTTAAAAGTTATCATGCCAAATCTATACGTTTCGGCTAACGTAAACAACTTTGGTATAAAGTACAATGTTTAACTTTGCAGAATGATACATCTGGTTTATATGTACCCATTGATTTTGGATATACGTTGGGTTTGATTCCCAATCACCTTATCCAGGGCATCGAACATGCAAACATTAATATCAAAGGTTAATTCTTTAATTGCCAACCGCATTCCACCATTAGCATTTAATGAATTTCAGGATAGGTTTATGGCAACAGCTGTTGTTTGGTTTACGTGGCATCTGAGCCACCGTTCGATCTGCCCACCTCGTAATCTGCAAGGTCGAGATCTTCAAGAATTTTCTAGGGTACACAACCATTTTGTCACCCACAAACCCTTGAATCGGTTTTCATTTTCGTTCTTATCCGCAGAAGAGTTGAGCTCTACAACCCTTTCTGGTTTCGCATGCCTTTAAGGCTACGACGGAAGTCATCTCGGTTTGGTTTATCACATAGATGTTATGTGAATTCGGCAATTTGGTTTTCTAATCTTCGGATGGGACTGTTGTTTTATTTCGACCCCTTTTCTCAGCTGGGCGAACCCCGAATGTCTACTCAGCTGCGTCTCGCAATTGCCAAGTTTCCAGTTGAACTCACAGGTAAACTATTGAATCATTCTCAGGATTTAGTTATGATTCTTGCAGTTAATTATTGTCTCACAGAAATTACTTCAACGTAATCCAGCTTGGAATTTTCTTTATAAATACTTACTGATTGTTATCTCTGGTTAATGTGTAAGGTAGATTCTACTACCGCAAGTCCTGCAATGGCTCGAATACTTGTAGATTCCACCTTGGTGGCTCTACAAGGGTTTAAATGCCTGCTACGCCTTGCTATCACAACAAGTAAGTACCTTGAAGCATTACACCAGCATTCTTCATAAGTTTTTAGTTTATAATTCTCGCCCTTTCTTATCTGCAGGCGAGGATTATCTTTGTTATTAGTCGACCAACGACTAAGTGCTTCTTGTTTACATAGTCATTTACCTTATGAAGCTATGCTTCCAAATTAATATTATATGGGGTTTACGCTTGTATAAGAAATGACATTCAATGTATTTTATTTTCGATTCCAAATGTTATTATTCTTTCTGGTTAGGAACGAGGGTTTATCCCTGCGTTGGGACAGTGCCCTTCCATGGCAATATAATTTAATTTCCAGTCCTTGAATATTGTTATTCCTTTGTTTGGGAACGAGGGTTTATCCCTGCATTCGAATAGTGCCATTCCATGGCAGTGAAATGTTAATAGTGGACTTCTGATATGTATTATTATTATCTTCATTTTTAATTCAATACTGTATTCGTATAACTCCAAGAGTTACTTGAACTTCTGTAGGATATTGAATAATTGCTTCCTACGGTATTTAAGTTGAGAATGAAATATCAGAGAATAATTCATTAGTTAACATTTGTTCTTCTTTCCTCTCATATTGTTAGTTAAATGGCAATGCTGAGGGTTTATTTGGAATTCTCCAATGTTGTTTAGCTCTATTTCTAAACTATGCTCTGCTATAATAGTTTGCATGAAGCTTTAATCTCTATTCCATAGATTAGTCCTGTTTGTAAAAATTTAATTTGTACAGTGAACTTTTTATCTCCTTTATTTGTAACAACACTATGGTTTTGTCAGTTTATCTATACTGAGTTTACTTTTGCAACAGAATGATAATTACTGCAAGTTATAACCCATTACAGAAGATTTTCTCTTATATTGTTAGATACAGATTTGTAATTCTATTTAAGCATTATAGCCAAGGTTATGCATTGCTTTTCTAATTTACTGTTTATTTCCTTCAGTTCGACAGTATTTCTTTATTCAAACAATCTACAGAAAATGTCCGGACCATAACTGTCCATGTAATATCATAGCTATAGAGGGCGATCTACCCAGAACCTTCGTCAAAGGGGTCGGGGTTTACAGTCCTCTTCCTTTTTGTATTTAGCTAACTTAACACTTATTTAAGAAATTTTTCTGTTAACTGTAACATACCATAATAGGAATTTACAGTAATATTTCAACCGAATATTCAGAATTAGATCTTACCAACTTCAAATGTCAATTACAGTAATAGAATATACTTATCTGTTTGCTTCTCTGTGACTGGTATTTTATTACCTCCCATCCGCGAGTTGAGGCTATTACGTCCTCCAACTCTCCCCTGTGCTCCAAGTCTGGGACTCGTGGTGAACAGGAAAACTTGGAAGAGATCTCGGGACAATCCAGTCCAATCTCCAATTTCAGTATCCACAGAAAAACTGAATATTCCACTAGTACCACTAGTGAAAAATTTCTCTCAGTAATTTCTTCCTTTTTCCTTTCAAAAACAGAGAACCCCCAAACCTCACTGGGATTCCATCTTTATCCTCAAAGGTTGGGTAACTGTTCCAACTGAATTCTGTTCAACCAATCCTCAAATCTTGAAATTATATTTTTTCACTATCAGCCTTTCACTTATGGAACTAATTCCATAATCAGTTTTCTTTTTTATTATTCAAGAAAATAAATTTATGTCCAAAAACATTCTTTTTCAATATAATAAAAATAATTGTTTGCAAAACTTATAACAATAGCTTAACAAATAGTTAACAAATAAACCAGTGGTTACACCTTCCCCCCCTGGAAGTGAACACCGTCCCTAGTGTTCGCGTTCTACTCCAGCAAATAATTCAGGATAAGCTTCCCGAACAAAACCTTCATCCTCCTAGGTAGCTTCCTCCGGGCCAAAGTGCTTCCAATGCACTTTAACTTGGGCGATGGCTAATTTCTGGAGCATGATTTCCCTCCGATCGATTATACTGTGAGGTTCGACTAGAAATTATTCGTCCGGCTCGACCTGCAACACAGATTTTTAATCAGTTTATTTCGCCTAAATCTTAACATTTTAATCAATCCGGTATACATATTCTACCTGAATATTCTGCCAGTGAATTATATGTTTTGAATCATGTATGTATCTTTTCAATAGTGATACGTGAAATACGTTATGCACTCGAATATGATTGGGCAAAGCCAAACGGTAAGCCACAGGTCCTACTCGTTCCAATATTTGGAATGGACCACAGAATCTGGAGGCTAACTTGGCACAAGATGTCCATCTCAAAGTGCTTTTCTTTGGCTTGATCCCTACATACACATGATCCCCCACTTCAAATTCCCGATAGGTCCTTTTCTTGTCTGCATATATTTTTTGTCTATCCTGTGCTGCCTTCAAATTTTGTCAGATTTTCTTTACTTCGATTTCCATTTCAGCCAACATGTCGGGTCCAAGCATCAACTTGTTTTCTGGGCTGCTCCAATTAATAGGAGTTCTACATTGACGCCCATACAATGCTTCAAATGGACTCATCTTGAGTGACTCTTGATAGCCATTGTTGTATGCGAACTCCACTAGATGTAGGTACTCCTCCCACCTAGTTGGTTGTTGCATTACATACATACATAACATATCTTCCAAAATTTGGTTCACTTGCTTTGTCTGACCGTTGGTCTGTGGATGATACACAGTGTTGAAGTTAATATGAGTTCCCAATACATTGAACAGTGTTTTCCAAAAGGTTGATGTAAATTTTACATCCTTGTCAGAAATGACAGTCTTTGGAATACAATGAAATATAAAGATTTCTCGCATGAATATATCTGCTATCTACGCGGTCTTGTAAGTGGATTGTACCGATATAAAGTGTGCTGATTTACTCAATCGATCCACCACTACCATGATTGAATCATTATGCTTCTTGGACTTTGATAGTCCGGTAATAAAATCTAGCGAGATCACCTCTGATTTCCATTCAGGTATTGGTATAGGCTGCATTAGTCCAGCTGGATGTCAGTGCTCTACTTTTACCTACTGGCATTCTATACATCTGTTTAGGTATTCTGCAATATCCTTCCTCATCCTGGCCAGAAGTAATCTTTCTTCATTTTTGTTAGCATCTTTTGATAACCAGGATGTCTGGAGTAGTTACTACGATGGTATTCATCCAAAATGAGTTCTTTCAACTCCATCCTATTAGGAATGAAAATTCTTTTCCAGAATTTTAGCAGCCCATCCTTATCAATTTCATAATCTGCAGATTTTCCTTGGTCCTTGAATTCTTTTGCTTGCTGCCACATAAACTTATATTCATATTCAGGATCTTTATCCGCTTCTGCTTTGATTTGCTCTAGCAATCTGCACTCAACCTCATTATAATATATTTCATAAATACCATGCAATCTCATGCTTAAGGCATCAACTACTCTGTTCTCCTTACCTTTTATGTGTTGCATATCAATATCAAATTCGCTTAGGAAAGCGTTCCATCTGGCCTGGTGAGAATTAAGATCATCTTTTTTAAAGTAACTGGTTAAACTGTTGTGATCAGTTTTGAGCACAAATCTTTTCCCAAGTAGATAATGCCTCCATACCTGGAGTGCATGCACCACTGCAGTTAACTCCAAGTCATATGTTGAATACCGTTGTTCATGTTCTTTTAATTTACGGGACTCATAAGCAATTACCTTACCTTCTTGGATAGAATCGCCCCAACACCTTCTTTGCATGCATCCGTGCAAACTTCAAATTCTTCATTAGGATCTGCTACTCTTAACACATGTGCTGTTGTTAATAACTGTTTTAGCTTTTCAAAACCTTCCTGACACTCCCTTGTCCATTTAAATACTTTTCCTTTCCTTTGCAATGAAGTGATAGGAAAAGAAATCTTTGAAAAATCTTTAATAAACCATTGGTAATAACCGGCCAGCCCCATAAATGATCGTATGTCTCCCACATTTTGAGGTACCTTCCATTCCATAATTGTTCTTATTTTCTCAGGATCTACTGCAATGCCTTCAGCAGTGATTACATGTCCAAGGTACTGTATTTATTCCTTGAAGAAATTACATTTGTTGAATTTTTCATATAATTGATGCCTCCTCAACATTTCCAGCACTATTCGCAAGTGTTCTTTGTGTTCCTCTACATTCTTAGAGTAAACTAAAATGTCATCAATAAAGATCAGCACAAATTTATCTAGATAAGGGTGAAATATACCATGCATTAATCTCATGAAGGTTGTGGGTACATTGGTCAACCCAAAAGGTAGCACCACAAATTCATAATGCCCATACCTTGTACGGAAGGCAATTTTATGTATGTCTTCGTCCTTTATTCAGATATGATGATATCCCGATCTCAGATCTATCTTTGAAAATATTGTGGCTCCCTTTACTTGATTAAATAGATCATCTATTCGTGGCAACAGATATCTGTTTTTAACAGTTAATTTATTCAACTGACGGTAATCCATGCACATCTGCATAGTTTCGTCCTTTTTCTTCACAAATAATATAGGTGCTCCCCAAGGTGATACACTTGGTCATATATATCCCTTATCCAATAATTCATGTAGCTACATTTTTAACTCAGTTAATTTTGGTATGCTCATTCGATAAGGTGCTCTTGAAATTGGTGACGCTCCCGGTAACAATTCTATCGTAAAATCTATATCCCTTCTAGGTGGCAAACCTGGCATTTCTTCCGTAAATACATCCTTGAACTCCTGCACTATTGGTATAGTTTGCAACACTGGAGTCTTCTATTTAGAGTTAGTAAAGCCCACCTGAATAGCGTACAACTGACATCCTTTCCTCATGCATCTGCCCATTTGAGATGCTGTGATTAGGCACAGCTGTAAGGGCTTTTTTATTCCTTGTATTTCCTGGTGAGTGCCATCTTAGTTTCTGTAGTAAATAACTTTCTCTTTGTAGTCTACCAGTGTCCAATGCCTTTCTAACCAATCCATACCAAGTAACACATCATAAGATCCCAGTGGAAAAATATTCAAGTCCATAGTTAGCTGTTGTTCATTAATTTTTAGTGAACAGTTCGGTATTTTAGCACTAAATTTTCTCTTAGCTCCCGTAGCTAACTATACTAGCCATGATTTTCTAAATTTTTGACTTGATGATTTACAACATTCTACTATTTTTGGACTTATATAGCTTAAACTTGCACCTGGATCTACCAAGATAGAAACAGATTGGGATAACAATTTACCTTCCAGCTCAATCATTGTGGGCTGATAGTCAGCTTATCGATCCTCCAATGCAGCATTAATCCTGGGTATGTTTTTGGCAACATCACCCACTGTTGAGGCTTCCTGTAGATTGGCTACTGTTTCTCTCCTTCCTCGCTGAGGACAGTTTCGGTAATAATGAGCCTCCCCACAGCCCCAGCATTGTAAAGGTGGTTTCTGATTCTGTGTTTGTTTTGGCTTACTAGAAGCTTATGCATGTTTATCATCTGCAGGCCACCTTACCCTTTGATGATTTTTACCAAACTGCTTACTAACTGAACTCCTCACAGTACCTTTAAAATTAATGGTTTTATTTCTTTTAAAACCAGAGCTACCTTTATGTTCCTTCTTTGTCTACCAGCTTTTACCTTGCTCCATCTTGGCTTTTGCTTGCTTGTAGCACATTCTAGCCTTTCTGATAGCCTCATCCATCATTTTAGGATTTACGAACTTTATACGCTTTTTCATATGAGTTGGCAAACTGCTTAGGAATCTCTGCACCTTAGCCTTTTCATCTCTCAAGTAAGGTACATAATGCAATAATGAAGTAAATTTAGTGATATATTCGTCCATTGTCATTTGTCCTAACTTCAAATCATGGAATTCCTTTGATTTCTCATCGTAAAAGTATTCAGTTAAGTACTTATCCTTAAAATATTGCTGAAATGCATCCCAAGTTACATCTTGGTCATCTATATTATGGACATTTTTCACTTCCTCCCACCATAAGGTGGCTTTCTCCCTTAGATGATAAATAGCTAATCTTGCCTTAAGATTACTGCTATATTCATATACCTGAAAATATTTATTAATATTAATCAGCCATGCTTCAGCTACTTCCTCATCCACTCCATCAAACATAGGGGGCTTGATTTTCCTGAATTCGACTTGAAGCTCTACCTTTTGCCTTTTTGCTTCCTTCGGATCTGATATGTTATCAGATTCAGCTTCATTTTTATTTCTATTTCGGTTACTATGCTGTGACTGAATCCTATCCATTCTGTCTGTATCATGATCTCTGGTTTGCTGTTCAATTCTTTCCCGAAATTCTCTGTCAGTATTGGGCTTTTCATTTTCTTGATTTTGTTTATCGGAGAGACTTTTCAATACCCTCCCCTGTTCTTGCATTAGTCGTGCATTATCATTTCGCACCTTTTCCATTTCTTCTTGTATTTTCTGTACAGTATTTAAGAGGATACTAGTTTAGTGATGTTGTTCCTCTAATAAGCAACTTGTTTGCTGGTGCTGTTCTACCCCCAGCTGTATCCACATTTCTGGGTTTAATTCAGATCAGGGTTGTGTCTCCCCAACACTTGGAGGTGGTTGTTGTGTCGTTTTCCTCCTCATATTATCCTGTTAAACTCTTCCTCTTTATCTCTATGCATTCATTAATACACAACTTACAACGTTAGTTGACCCTTGAGGGTCTCAGCGTTACAACGCTGCTCTGATACCACTTGTAACATATACCTTACCAATTCTATCATAATTACCATAAACAAATAAAAAATTTATCTTTCCGTAGTTAACTATTCAATCGTCATTTTTAAGATAGTTACGTTATAATTATCTTTCTATTGAATTACTTGTTCTAGGGGCAATTCAACATGTATATAAATTATAATCATCTCACTCTAGATTAATTATTTCACCATCATACATTATACATATATTTATACTTTGAACCTTCGTTAATAGTTATCATGCCAAATCTATAGGTTTCAGGTAACGTAAACAACTCTGGTATAAAGTACAATGTTTAACTTTGCAGAATGATACATCTAGTTTATATGTACCCATTTATTTTGGATATACACTAGGTTTGATTCCCAATCACCTTATCCAGGGCATCGAGCATGCAAACATTAATATCAAAGGTTAATTCTTTAATTTCCAACCCCATTCCACCATTAGCATTTAATGAATTTTGTGATAGGTTTATGGCAACAGTTGTTGTTTGGTTTACATGGTATCTGAGCCACCGTTCGATCTACCCACCTTGTAATGTGCAAGGTCGAGATCTTCAAGAATTTTCTAAGGTACACAACCGTTTTGTCACCCCCAAACCCTTGAACTGGTTTTCATTTTTGTTCTTCTCCGCGAAAGAGTTGAGGTCTGCAACCCTTTTTGGTTTTGCATGCCTTTAAGGCTACGACAGAAGTCATCTCAGTTTGGTTTATCACAGAGATGTTATGTGAATCCGACAATTTGGTTTTCTAATCTTTGGATTATCTTTCCTTCAACCGGCATGGGACTGTTGTTTTATTTCGGCCCCTTTTCTCAGCTGGGCGAACCCCGAATGTCTACTCAGCTACTTCTCGCAATTTCCAAGTTTCCAGTTGAACTCACAGGTAAAATATTGAATCATTCTCGGGATTTCGTTATGATTTTTTGCAATTAATTATTGTCTCACAAAAATTACTTCAACGTAAAATTGAACACTAATGTTGAACACCATTGTAAAACATAAAGTATGATTTTTTACATGGTAAAATAAAACATTATAAATTATGAATGCTTTATATATTAATTTTTTAATCATTGAAAATTTATATATAGAGGTTAAGGGGGGTTTGGTTCGATGTGAAGAGTGTTGTTAGGACATTCGTGATGAAAAGGTCATTGGTTCCAATACTTTCAAGGCAAAAAAAAATTCAGCAATGATAAGGGCTAGTGTGGTTGAGGCTAAGTGTGATTTGAGTGATTTTGGCAGCTTAGATGCTTGGGTGATTTTGGCAGCTTAGATATCCCCCGGTCGCGATTTGTCATGCCATAAGATAATTTGGATAATTTTGACAGCTTAAATGCCTTCTCAAACCAGTGAACCAAAAAAAAATGAATACATAAATATTGAGCATGTTACGTCTCATGAAAACGACCACCCTTCCATCGGGATCGTGTTCGATGCTCCCGACTGTTACGCACGTTCATGGAATGAACCGAAAGTAACCGATTACCTTTTGCCGTGGGCTTCATCAAAATTCTCCCACTCTTGGGGATCGAGAATGTGTAAATATGAAAGAATAAAGGTAACCATACAAATCATAAATCTAAGGAAAATCTCCCATAGTATGGTGTTGGTCTTTCACTTAAATATAACTTAATCATGGTCAATGATTAGGCCAATTTAATCATCAATCGTCAGCTTTTCCTCGATAAGGGAAAATCTTCCAGATTATTAAAGGTAGGATATCGCAGTATTTTTGTGATTATATTTAACATAATTATTATTTTTAGATAATTAGTTTTTAATTATATAATTTTGAAGGATATGAAAAATAAAAATAATTTTAAAGAATATATTATTCTTTAAAATATAAAATATAAGTTAAAAAAATTAAAATAAAATTTTAGAGATGTAGTTGAGTTGACAATCAAGTATATTATTAAAGCATTTTTGGATTGATTCAAAATTCTCATAGCCTATCTCTCACCCTACTTTATCACAATGTAGTCTTAGATTCCTCTAGAAAAATAACATATAAGGATTTCAAAATTATTGACCTATCACTTGGAAATTAGAGTGAAGAAATTTATTTATTTTTCTCTGTGCAACATTCACAAGAGTTGCAATAGATACTGTTTGAACTACAACTTCAAGTAATCATTTAATAAGTTATTTATTTTAATTAATAAAAAAAATATTTTAAATAATAATTTATTTATAATGAAAAGTTATAAAATATTTTTATTATTTATTATATTTAATATATTATAGATTTATACATTTGATGTTAATGTCTAAATTTATTATAAAAGAAATGTTATATTGATATTTTGACTTAATCAAATTACATAACAATTAAAATACAATTAAAAAACTAAATTAAAATAAAATAAAAATAATAATGGTAATTATTAATTAAAATATTTTGACTAAATTAAATTATATACAAATAAAAATAAAATAAAGTAAAAATATTTTAATTATAAATCTTCCGGGAAATCACATTCGTAATTTTTAGAACCGACGCATTTCGAACTCCAACTGAAGTTCATCATCAGGATAATTAATAATTATAAGTATCAATTATTAATATATAACACATTTTAAATCTATCTTAATTCTAGATTTACCAAGCATTGAGAGGGATCAAATTTCTTTTCACTCTAAAAGAAGTTTACATCTCAAAAAAATTGACACTCGATAGATTTAGACTAGTTTATCTATATAAACAACTTAATCCATTAATTTAATTAATTAATTAATTAATAATAATTCTTAACTAACTTTCTAACTACTATTTCTTAACAACTAGTTCTTAAGGGCAATGATGCATCTCCACAATTTATTTATTAATTCTTAACAACTAGTTTTTGGGAAATGATACATTTCCACTATTTATTTATTAAGATCTATTAATTTCTCCACCTTGTCCTGAAGATGAACCACATTAGCTAGTTAAACTAAATCCTAATAATATAATTAATCCAAAAACATTTCATCTGCATTATGAATCACAAAATTCTTAAATCTTACTTAATTCATTTTTACTATTTTTTCTCAAATTATATTGTATTAATATTCCATTTATGTGGAAAAAATCCTTCACCAAAGTCAAGAGTAGTTAGCATACAAATTTTCTTTGGTATAATGATGCTCTCAACCTCACTGGGAGTTGGTAGTTAGTATCTATGCAATGTTCTCCCATAAAAAAAAAAATAGGACAGTTGATAAAATACGCCATTACAAAGTTCTACTTAGATTTGTTGATGTAAACTTCCCTTTAAATAATTCTTAGACGGGGTGTCTTCACCAAAGCCAATAAAATTAAACTCCTGACGTATATAAAAAAATCCACTTCTTACATTATTTTGCAATTCAACCTTTCTTACCTACTTATGGGGAAAAAACATTAAAATGGTAACTAAACATAAAAGGAACTCATTTATATCTTAATTTTTATATTTCAAAGTGAGTGTCCACATCAACGACCTAGGGGTGGAATTGAATAAATGTTTGCGAGACCCGTCTTTTCTTAATCTTTTACAATAAAAATATCTAGTTAAGGGGAAGTAACTGAAATTTTATATTGAGTAAATAAATATGTAAATATTAATAGTTTAGAGGTTTTTATTTATTTATTTAATTTATCAGTTTTTCAAAATAAGAGAATATTTATAATACATAAAGTTATTAATATAATTTTTATCGGTATAATTTCAAAATATTTAAGAATAATAATTTGAAGAGTTATTTAAAATAGTATGATGTAAGGTGTCAAACTTTCACTTTTGTCAAATGTTAGGTTATTATTATTCTTTTTTATATTTAAGGAAGATGAATTCTTAACTATTTAAAAGCACTTTAGATCATACTTTAAGATTAAAAGATTATTTTAACCAAGATAGTATCCACAAGTAAGTTAGTTTCCAATATAGGTGTTATCTCTAGATGGATTCATGAGTTTACAACTAATATCTATCCTTAGTCCTATACATAAAACCAAATATTAACCCTAATTAAAGTTTAACTGCATACCCAGTGTAACATATACCTTACCAATTCTATCAGAATTACCATAAAAAAATTTAAAAAAAATTATCTTGCCATAGTTAACTATTCAATCATCATTTTTAAGATAATTACATTATAATTATCTTTCTATTGAATTACTTGTTCTAGGGTCAATTCAACATATATATAAATTATAATCATCTTACTCTAGATTAATTATTTCACCATCATACATTAAACATATATTTATACTTTTAACCTTCGTTTAAAGTTATCATGCCAAATCTTTAGGTTTCGGGTAACTTAAACAACTCTGGTATAAAGTACAATGTTTAACTTTGCAGAATGATACATCTGGTTTATATGTACCCATTGATTTTGGATATAAGTTGGGTTTGATTCCCAATCACCTTATCCAGGGCATCGAGCATGCAAACATTAATATCAAAGTTTAATTCTTTAATTGCCAACCGCATTCCACTATCAGCGTTTAATGAATTTTGGGATAGGTTTATGGCAACAACTGTTGTTTGGTTTACGTGGCATCTGAGCCACCATTCGATCTGCCCACCTCGTAATCTGCAAGGTCGAGATCTTCAAGAATTTTCTAGGGTACGCAGCCGTTTTGTCACCCCCAAACCCTTGAACCAGTTTTCATTTTCGTTCTTCTCCGTAGAAGAGTTGAGCTCTGCAACCCTTTCTGGTTTCGCATGCCTTTAAGGCGATGGCGGAAGTCATCTCAGTTTGGTTTATCACAGAGATTTTATGTGAATCCGAAAATTTGGTTTTCTAATCTTCGGATTATCTTTCCTTCAACTAGCATGGGACTGTTGTTTTATTTCGGCCCCTTTTCTTAGCTGGGCGAACCTCGAATGTCTACTCAATTGCTTCTCTCAATTGACAAGTTTCCAGTTGAACTCTCAGGTAAACTATTGAATCATTCTCGGGATTTCGTTATGATTTTTGTGGTTAATTATTGTCTCATAGAAATTACTTTAATGCAAACCAACTCGGAATTTTTTATTATAAAAACTTACTGATTGTTATCTCCGGTTAATGTGTAAGGTATATTCTACTACCGCAAGTCCTGCAATGGCTCGAATACCTGTATATTCCACCTTGGCGGCTTTACAAGGGTTTAAATGCTTGCTACGCCTTGCTATCACAACAGGTAAGTACCTTGAAGCATTACACCATCATTCTTCATAGATTTTTAGTTTATAATTCTCGCCCTTGCTTATCTGCAGGCGAGGATTATCTTTGTTATTAGTTGACCAACGACTAAGTGCTTCTTGTTTACGCAGTCATTTACCTTATGAAGTTATGCTTCCAAATTACTATTATATGGGGTTTACAATTGTATAAGAAATGACATTCAATGTCTTTTATTTTCGGTTCCAAATGTTATTATTCTTTTTGGTTAGGAACGAGGGTTTATCCCTGCATTCGGACAGTGCCCTTCCATGGCAATGTAATTTAATTTCCAGTCCTTGAATATTGTTATTCCTTTGTTTGGGAATGAGGGTTTATCCCTGCATTCGAATAGTGCCATTCCATGGCAGTAAAATGTTGACAGTGGACTTTTGATATGTATTAGTATTATCTTCATTTTTAATTCAATATTGTATTCGTATAACTCCGAGAGTTACTTGAACTTCTGTAGGATATTGAATAATTTCTTCCTACGGTATTTAAGCTGAGAATGAAATATCAGAGAATAATTCATTAGTTAACATTTGTTCTTCTTTCCTCTCATATTGTTAGTTAAATGGCGATGTTGAGGGTTTATTTGGAATTATCCAATGTTGTTTAGCTCTATTTCTAAACTATGCTCTACTATAATAGTCTACATGAAGCTTTAATCTCTATGCCATAGATCAGTCCTGTTTGCGGAAACATAATTTGTACAGTGAACTGTTTATCTCCTTTATTTGTAACAACACTATGGTTTTGTCAGTTTATCTATACTGAGTTTACTTTTGCAACAGAATGATAATTACTGCAAGTTATAACCCATCATAGAAGATTTTCTCTTATATTGTTAGATACAGATTTGTAATTCTATTTAAGCATTATAGCCAGGGTTACACATTGCTTTTCTAATTTACTGTTTATTTCCTTCAGTTCGACAATATTTCTTTATTCAAACAATCTACAGAAAATGTCCGGACCATAAGTGTCCATGTAATATCATAGCTATAGAGGACGATCTACCCAGAACCTTCATCAAAGGGGTCAGGGTTTATAGTCCTCTTCCTTTTTGTATTTAGCTAGCTTAACACTTGTTTATGGAATTTTTCTGTTAACTGTAACATACCATAAAAGGAATTTACAGTAATATTTCAACCGAATATTCAGAATTAAATATTACCAACTTCAAATGTCAATTACAGTAACAGAATATACTTATCTGTTCGCTTCTCTGTGACTGATATTTTATTGCCTCTCATCCGCGAGTGAGGCTATTACATCCTCCAACTCTCCCTCGTGCTCCAAGTCTGGGATGCGTGGTGAACAGGAAAACCTGGAAGAGATCTCGGGACAATCCGGTCCAATCTCCAATTCCAGTATCCACAGAAAAACTAAATATTCCACTAGTACCGCTAGTGCAGAATTTCTCTCAATAATTTCTTCCTTTTTCCTTTCAAAAAAAGAGAACCCCCAAACCTCACTGGGATTCCATCTTTATCCTCAGAGGTTTGGTAAATGTTCCAACTGAATTCTGTTCAACTAATCCTCAGATCTTGAAATTATATTTTTTCACTATCAGTCTTTCACTTATGGAACTAATTCCATAATCAGTTTTCTTTTTTATTATTCAAGAAATTAAATTTTTGTCCACAAAATTTCTTTTTCAATATAATAAAAATAATTGTTTGCAAAACTTCTAACAATAGCTTAAAAATTAGTTAACAAATAAACCAGTGGTTACAACTTCCCCCCTGGAATTGAACACCATCCATGGTGTTCGCGTTCTGCTCCAGCAAATAGTTCATGATAGGCTTCCCAAACAAAACCTTCATCCTCCCAGGTAGCTTCCTCCGAGCCAAAGTGCTTTCAATGCACTTTAACCTGGGCAATGGCTCGTTTCTAGAGCATGATTTCCCTCTGATCGATTATACTGTGAGGTTCAACCAGAAATTCTTCGTCCGGCTCGACCTACAACACAAATTTTTAATCAGTTTATTTCGCATAAATCTTAACATTTTAATCAATCTGGTATACATATTCTACCTGAATATTCTGCTAGTGAATTATATGTTTTGAATCATGTATGTATCTTTTAAATAGTGATACGTGAAATACGTTATGCACTCAAATATGAATGGGCAAAGCCAAACAGTAAGCCACAGTTCCTACTCGTTCCAATATTTGGAATGGACCACAGAATCTGGGGCTGAGTTGGCACAAGATGCCCATCTCAAAGTGCTTTTCTTTGGCTTGATCCTTACATACACATGATCCCCCACTTAAAATTCCCGATAGGTCCTTTTCTTGTCTGCATATATTTTTTGTCTGTCCTGTGCTGCCTTCAAATTTTGTCGGATTTTCTTTACTTCGCTTTCCATTTCAGCCAACATGTTAGGTCCAAGCATCAACTTGTTTTTTGGGATGCTCCAATTAATAGGAGTTCTACATTGACGCCCATACAATGCTTCAAATGGAATCATCTTGAGTGACTCTTGATAGCCATTGTTGTATGCGAACTCCACTAGATGTAGGAACTCCTCCCACCTAGTTGGTTGTTGCATTACATACATACATAACATACCTTCCAAAATTTGGTTCACTCGCTCTGTCTGACCATCGGTCTGCGGATGATATGTAGTGTTGAAGTTAATCTGAGTTCCCAATCCAGTGAGCAATGTTTTCCAAAAGGCTGATGTAAATTTTACATCCCTGTCAGAAATGACAGTCTTTGGAATACCATGCAATCTAAATATTTCTCGCATGAATATATCTGCTATCTGCACAGTCTTGTAAGTGGATTGTACCGATATAAAGTGTGTTGATTTACTCAACCGATCCACCACTACCATGATTGAAGCATTATGCTTCTTGGACTTTGGTAGTCCAGTAATAAAATCTAGCGAGATCACCTCCCATTTCCATTCAGGTATTGGTATAGGCTGCATTAGTCCAGCCGAATTCCGGTGCTCTACTTTTACCTGCTGGCATTCTATACATCTGTTTAGATATTATGCAATATCCTTCCTCATTCCTGGCTAGAAGTAATCTTTCTTCATTTCTGTTAGCATCTTTTGATAACCAGGATGTCTGGAGTAGTTACTACGATGGTATTCATTCAAAATAAGTTCTTTCAACTCCATCCTGTTAGGAATGAAAATTCTTTTCCAGAATTTTAGCAGCCCATCCTTATCAATTTCATAATCTGCAGATTTTCCTTGGTCCTTGAATTCTTTTTCTTGCTGCCACATAAACTTATATTCAGGATCTTTATCCGCTTCTGCTTTGATTTGCTCTACCAATCTGCACTCAACCTCATTATAATATATCTCATAAATACCATGCAATCTCCTGCTTAAGGCATCAGCTACTCTGTTCTCCTTACCTTTTACATGTTGCATATCGATATCAAATTTGCTTAGGAAAGTGTTCCATCTCGCCTTGCGAGAATTAAGATCAGCTTGTTTAAAGTAACTGGTTAAACTGTTGTGATCAGTTTTGAGCACAAATCTTTTCCCAAGTAGATAATGCCTCCATACCTGGAGTGCATGCACCACTACGGTTAACTCCAAGTCATATGCTTAATACCGTTGTTCATGTTCTTTTAATTTACGGGACTCATAAGAAATTACCTTACCTTCTTGTGACAGAATCGCCCCAACACCTTCTTTGCGTGCATCTGCGCAAACTTCAAATTATTTATTAGGATCTGCTACTCTTAACACAGGTGATGTTGTTAATTATTGTTTTAGGTTTTCAAAACCTTCATGACACTCCCTTGTCCATTTAAATACTTTTCCTTTCCTTTGCAATGAAGTGATAGGAAAATAAATCTTTGAAAAATCTTTAATAAACCGTCAGTAATAACTGGCCAGCCCCATAAATGATCGTATGTCTACCAAATTTTAAGGTACCTTCCATTCCATAATTGTTCTGATTTTCTCAGGATCTATTGCGATGCCTTAAGCAGTGATTACATGTCCGAGGTACTGTATTTCTTTCTTGAAGAAATCACATTTGCTAAATTTTGCATATAATTGATGCCTTATCAACATTTCCAGCACTATTCGCAAGTGTTCTTTGTGTTCCTCTACATTCTTAGAGTAAACTAAAATGTCATCAATAAATATCAGCACAAAGTTATCTAGATAAGGGTGAAATATACCATGCATTAATCTCATGAAGGTTGCGGGTGCATTGGTCAACCCAAAAGGTAGCACCACAAATTCGTAATGCTTGTACCTTGTACGAAAGGCAGTTTTATGTATGTCTTCATCCTTTATTTGGATCTGATGATATCCCGATCTCAGATCTATCTTTGAAAATACTGTGGCTCCCTTTACTTGATCAAATAGATCATCTATTCATGGAAACATATATTTGTTTTTAACAGTTAATTTATTCAACTGACGGTAATCCATGCACATCTGCATAGTTCCGTCCTTTTTCTTCACAAATAATACAACTGCTCCCCAAGGTGATACACTTGGTCGTATATATCCCTTATCCAATAATTCCTGTAGTTGCATTTTTAACTCAGTTATTCTGGTATGTTCATTCGATAAGGTGCTCTTGAAATTGGTGACGCTCTCGATAAAAATTCTATTGTAAAATCTATATCCCTTCTAGGTGGCAAACTTGGTATTTCTTCCGGAAATAGATCCTTGAAATCTTGCACTATTGGTATAGTTTCCAGCACTGGAGTCTTCTCTTTAGAGTTAGTAAAGCCCACCTGAATAGCATACATCTGACATCCTTTCCTCATGCATCTACCCATTTGAGATGCTGTGATTGGGCGTAGCTGTAAGGGCTTCTTTATTCCTAGTATTTCCTGGCTAGTGCCATCTTGGTTTCTATAATAAATAACTTTCTCTTTGCAGTATACAAGTGTCCAATCCCTTTCTAACCAATCCATACCAAGTAACACATCATAAGATCCCAGTGGAAAAATATTCAATTCCACAGTTAGCTGTTGTTCATTAATTTTTAGTGCACAGTTTAGTATTTTAGCACTAGCTTTTCTCTTAGCTCCCGTAGCTAACTGTACTAGCCATGATTTTCTAAAATTTTGACTTGATAATTTACAGCATTCTACTATTTTTGGACTTATATAGCTTAAACTTGCACCAGGATTTACCAAGATAGAAACAGATTGGGATAACAATTTACCTTCCATCTCAATCATTGTGGGCTGATAGTCAGCTTGTCGATCCTCCAATGCAGCATTAATCTTGGGTTTGTTTCTGGCAACATCACCCACTGTTGAGGCTTCCCGTATATTGGCTATTGTTTCTCTCCTTCCTCGCTGAGGACAGTTTCGGTAATAATGAGCCTCCCCACAGCCCCAACATTGTAAAGGTGGTTTCTGATTCTGCGTTTGTTCCGGCTTACTAGAAGCTTCTGCAGGTTTAACATCTGTAGGCCACCTTACCCTTTGATGATTTTTACCAAACTGCTTGCTAACTGAACTCCTCACAATACCTTTAAAACTATTGGTTTTATTTCTTTTAAAACTAGAGCTACCTTTATGTTCCTTCTTTGTCTGCCAGCTTTTACCTTGCTCCACCTTGGCTTTTGCTTGCTAATAGCACATTCTGGCCTTTCTGATAGCCTCATCCATCATTTTAGGATTTACGAACTCTATACGCTCTTTCATATGAGTCAGAAAACTGCTTAGGAATCTCTGCACCTTAGCTTTTTCATCTCTCAAGTAAGGTACATAACGCAATAATGAAGTAAATTTAGTGATATATTCGTCCATTGTCATTTGTCCTAACTTCAAATCATGGAATTACTTTGATTTCTCATTGTAAAAGCGTTCGGTTAAGTACTTATCCTTAAAATACTGCTGAAATGCATCCCAAGTTACATCTTGGTCATCTATATTACGGACATTTTTCACTTCCTCCCACCATAAGGTGGCTTTCTCCCTTAGTTGATAAATAGATAATCTTGCCTTAAGATTACTGTTGTATTCATATACCTGAAAATATTTACTCATATTTATCAGCCATGCTTCAGCTACTTCCTCATCCACTCCATCAAACATAGGGGGCTTGATTTTCCTGAATTCGCCTTGAAGCTCTACCTTCTTCCTTTTTACTTCCTTCAGATCCGATCCGTTATCAGATTCAACTTCATTGTAATTTCTATTTCGGTTACTATGCTGCGACTGAATCCTGTCCATTCTGTCTGTATCATGATCTTTGGTTTGCTATTCAATTCTTTCCCGAAATTCTCTGTCAGTACTGGGCTTTTCATTTTCTTGATTTTGTTTATCGAAGAAACTTTTCAATATCCTCTCCCGTTCTTGCATTAGTCGTGCATTATCATTTCGCACCTTTTCCATTTCTTCTTGTATTTTCTGTACAGTATTTAAGAGGATACTAGTTTGGTGTTGCTGTTCCTCTAATAAGCGACTTGTTTGCTGGTGCTGTTCTATCCCCATATGTATCCACATTTCTGGGTTTAATTCAGATCACGGTTGTGTCTCCCCAACACTTGGAGGTGGTTGATGTGTCGTTGTCCTCCTCATATTATCCTGTTAAACTCTTCCTCTTTATCTCTGTGCATTCATTAATACGCAACTTACAACGTTAGTTGACCCTTGAGGGTATTAGCGTTACAACGCTGCTCTGATACCACTTGTAACATATACCTTACCAATTCATTAATAATTACCATAAATAAATTTTTTTTTTTATCTTGCCATAGTTAACTATTCAATCATCATTTTTAAGATAATTACATTATAATTATCTTTCTATTGAATTACTTGTTCTAGGGTCAATTCAACATATATATAAATTATAATCATATCACTCTAGATTAATTATTTCACCATCATACATTATACATATATTTATACTTTTAACCTTCGTTAAAAGTTATCATGCTAAATCTTTAGGTTTCGGGTAACGTAAAAAACTCTGGTGTAAAGTACAATGCTTAACTTTGCAAAATGATAAATCTAGTTTATATGTACCCACTAATTTTGGATATACACTGGGTTTGATTCCTAATCACCTTATCTAGGGCATCGAGCATGCAAACATTAATATCAAAGGTTAATTCTTTAATTGCCAAACGCATTCCACCATCAGCATTTAATGAATTATGGATAGGATTATGTCAACAACTGTTGTTTGGTTTATGTGGCATCTAAGCCACCGTTCGATCTGCCCACCTCATAATCTGCAAGGTTGAGATCTTCAAGAATTTTCTAGGGTACACAATCGTTTTGTCACCCCCAAACCCTTGAACTGGTTTTCATTTTCGTTCTTCTCCGCGGAAGAGTTGAGCTCTGCAACCCTTTCTGGTTTCGCATGCATTTAAGGAGACGACAGAAGTCATCTCGGTTTGGTTTATCACAGAGATGTTCTGTGAATCCAGAAATTTGGTTTTCTAATCTTCAGATTATCTTTCCTTCAACCGGCATGGGACTGCTGTTTTATTTCGGCCCCTTTTCTCAGCTGGGTGAACCCCGAATGTCTACTCAGCTGCTTCTTGCAATTGCCAAGTTTCCAGTTAAACTCACAGGTAAAATATTGAATCATTCTCGAGATTTCGTTATGAATTTTTGCAGTTAATTATTGTCTCACAGAAATTACTTCAACGTAAACCAGCTCAGAATTTTCTTTATAAAAACTTACTAATTGTTATCTCCGGTTAATGTGTAAGGTATATTATACTACCGCAAGTCCTGCAATGGCTCGAATACCTGTAGATTCCACCTTGGCACCTCTACAAGGGTTTAAATGCCTGCTACGCCTTGCTATCACAACAGGTAAGTACCTTGAAGCATTACACCAACATTCTTCATAAGTTTTCAGTTTATAATTCTCTCCCTTGCTTATCTGAAGGCGAGGATTATCTTTGTTATTAGTCGACCAGCGATTAAGTGCTTCTTGTTTACACAGTTATTTACCTTATGAATCTATGCTTCCAAATTAATATTATATGGGGTTTACACTTGTATAAGCCTATGACATTCAATGTATTTTATTTTTGGTTCCAAATGTTATTATTCTTTTTGGCTAGGAACGAGGGTTTATCCCTGCGTTCGGACAGTGCCCTTCCATGGCAATGTAATTTAATTTCTAGTCCTTGAATATTGTTGTTCCTTTGTTTGGGAACGAGGGTTTAACCCTGCATTCGAATAGTGCCATTCCATGGCAGTAAAATGTTAACAGTGGACTTCTGATATGTATTATTATTATCTTCATTTTTAATTCAATACTGTATTTATATATCTCCGAGAGTTACTTGAACTTCTGTAGGATATTGAATAATTGCTTCCTATCGTATTTAAGCTGAGAATGAAATATTAGAGAATAATTCGTTAGTTAACATTTGTCCTTCTTTCCTCTCATATTGTTAGTTAAATGGCGATGCCGAGGGTTTATTTGGAATTATCCAATGTTGTTTAGCTCTATTTCTAAACTATGCTCTGCTATAATAGTCTGCATGAAGCTTTAATCTCTATGCCATAGATCAGTCCTGTTTGCGAAAATATAATTTGTACAGTGAACTGTTTATCTCCTTTATTTGTAACAACACTATGGTTTTGTCAGTTTATCTATACTGAGTTTACTTTTGCAACAAAATGATAATTATTGCAAGCTATAACCCATCACAGAAGATTTTGTCTTATATTGTTAGATACAAATTTGTAATTCTATTTAAGCATTATAGGCAGGGTTACACATTGATTTTCTAATTTACTGTTTATTTCCTTCAGTTCGACAGTATTTCTTTATTCAAACAATCTACAGAAAATGTCCGGACCATAACTGTCCATGTAATATCATAGCTATAGGGGCCGATCTACCCAGAACCTTTGTTAGAGGGGTTGGGGTTTACAATCCTCTTCCTTTTTGTATTTAGCTAGCTTAACACTTGTTTATGGAATTTTTCTGTTAGCTGTAACATACCATAATAGGAATTTACAGTAATATTTCAACCGAATATTCAGAATTAAATCTTACCAACTTGAAATGTAAATTACAGTAACAAAATATACTTATTCGTTCACTTCTCTGTGACTGATATTTTATTGCCTCCCGTCCGCGAGTGAGGCTATTACGTCATCCAACTCTCCCCCGTGCTCCAAGCTTGGGACTCGTGGTGAACAGGAAAAATTGGAAGAGATCTCGGGACAATCCGGTCCAATCTCCAATTCCAGTATCCACAGAAAAACTGAATATTCCACTAGTACCACTAGTGCAGAATTTCTCTCAATAATTTCTTCCTTTTTCCTTTCAAAAACAGAGAACCCCCAAACCTCACTGGGATTCCATCTTTATCCTCAGAGGTTGGGTAACTGTTCCAACTGAATTCTGTTCAACCAATCCTCAGATCTTGAAATTATCTTTTTTCACTATCAGTCTTTCACTTATGGAACTAATTCCATAATCAGTTTTATTTTTTATTATTCAAGAAATTAAATTTTTGTCCACAAAATTTCTTTTTCAATATAATAAAAATAAGTGTTTACAAAACTTCTAACAATAGCTTAACAACTAGTTAACAAATAAACCAGTGGTTACACCCAGAGGGATGGAATGCTTAACCATTTTATTTTCAAAACACTAATAATAAAATCAAACTTGCAAGCTCTTCACAGGGACTTCAAAGTTATAAACTCTCTAGAAAATTATATTGTCTAAGTGGACATTTTATTTTAATAAAGACACGATTATGAACATGTGCTACCTATAAACCCCACATTTGTCCACTTATCATAGCATTGCAATGAACCATTGAATAAATGATAGAATAATAGTTTTTAGCATACCAATTTTCATTTTATATCCATGATGCCTACCACTTTAATATCACACTTATGTGTTATCACATGGCTTATTCAACCTATAAGTTAGTTTTCTACACAAAATCATGTATAACCATAAAACAATTGATATGGAATTACCATGTTTCTCAATAATGGATAATGTAAACGAACTAATTATTCATCATATGCATGCTATTTATTGATTCATTGAAACATATCATTCAAATTGGTATCCATGTGCCATAAAAAAACTTGCAACGTTAGAAGTAAATCTTAAGTAAATCATAGAACATCCATCATTAATCACATAACAATAACTATTCATAATATTCACATATATGTAGGTCCACATGTCCATATAATAAAGTGTCATCATTCTAATAGTTTTCCACAAATAATAAGGAAGGAAATACTACTAGCTCATAATGAAGTTTAGTTTTCTAGTCAAAATGTGACATTATATACTCCCACCCTTTTGGAAATTGTGTCCTAAAATGATGGCATTTAAAAGAAGTGTGATATTATCTCAACACATGGTCTATGGATCCTCCTATATATCAAATCTTAGGTTATACATGTTCCAATAGACCTTAGCTTGGTCCACAAAGCAATGTTTGAGCTATCAAACACTGCAGTCCAATATCCATAATGGTTAGAACAAAATGGTTCCCACATCTAAGACTTGCAATTCCTCCCAATTAAGTTTGTGAGATATGTTAACAACTAATGTTGTAATATAGATGGATGAAAAACATCATGAGTTTGATGCACGTAGAATGGTAGTGTAGGATGATAGGAAATTGGTCAAATTATTTCCCTAATTTTAAATGGCCCTATAAATCAATGCATCAAATTTGTCCAGTTTCCAAACTAAATGGTACTCTTATTAGGATTGATAAGAATAAAAATACAATCTCTTGCTTTATATATGAGATATTTCTATGTGCATTGGCATAATTTTATATCTATCATGTGCTTCCTTTAATGGTTGCCTAATCCAAATCACTTGTTCCTCCATCTCTTGAATCAATTATGGCCCTGGAGCCACTCAATCCTTTAATTTTTCCAACTCAATGGTGTCTTTCATGGCCTTCCATACATAGCTTGATAAGGAGGAATCTCCAATTGATCTATGGACATTGTTATTATAAGAAAACTCTGCCAAAAGTTTGTACTTTTCCTCATATTTTGGTTATCCATAACATATATCTAAAGCATGTCTTCCATTTAACCTAATTCACTATTTCCATTTTCCCATCCATTCCAAGTTGATACATTGTGCTCAAGCTCAATGGAGTCACTAATGTTGACTACAAAGTTGTCGAAATCTAGATATACATTGAAAGTCTCTATCCGAAAGTATTCAACATGATATTATTTCGTCACCCATGTAGATGAATAACTTCACTTATAAACACTCATGCCACAACAATGCACCATATGTGTGTCTAACTAGAAAAAATATGCATGACTTTGGTTAGTTTATCAATGTCAAACAAATTGGCATTGTGCCTTTGTGACATGACTGGAAAACCCACAATGAAATCCATATAAATGAATTTCATCTGGACATAAGAACCTCATGTGGTTGTGGTGTGGTTGTAGGAGCCCTATCAAGTAGGGATGATTGGCCTTTACATGTTGATACTTAAGACACTTAGTGAAGAATTAGATTACATCAAATTTCATGGATACCTAGAAGAAAACATTATTCATGTATACATCTCTTCTTCACGCCAAAATGTCTACAACAAATTTCTCTAGGAGTTCCTCAAGGATAGTACTCCAAATATCTACTTCCTTAAGAATGTACATCCTTCCTTGAAATCTCAACAATCCATTTGCTTAAAGGACTTGTCCTTAGAACTCATGTTCTAACTTCCTCCCATTCTATAGTGTTGAATTAGCTTTCAAATACCAATTATCTCTAACAAATTGTCCCAACACGCACTACCTTAAAGTGACTTCAAAGGGCACTAGGGGGGAGATATATGAAATTATTCTTAAGGGAATCAACCAAAACATTCTCCTATCCCTTAATGTACAAAATTCTAAAATCATACTCACTCATGAATTCACTCCATCACTTTTTCCTAGTAGTGCGATCCCTTTGAGTGAATAGATGCTTCAAACATTATTTATCTATTTCAATTTTGATTTTTTTCCAAAAAATATAATAAATCCAAAGCTTTATAGCTATCATCATGGATGCGAACTATAATCGTTCATACCATAAATCTCCTCATGTTGTTTCAACTTACTAGGTGCATACACTATTACTTCTTCCATCTTGTGTAACAAAGCACCCAACCCTTGCTTCAGGGAATTTTTGAAGATTATTAGGTCTTTATCCATATCAATAACTCATAGAATTGACACATTATTTAGTAATATTTTAACCTTGATGAATGTGATGCCATATTATTTGGTACATTCGTACTTACATTCCATCATACTAGCCAATCCATTGTGCCCTCCACCTTTTTTGGGTCCACTAAAGTTCCTTCCCTTGAAATAATATGACCAAGATAGCCAGTCTATTTATAAATTAAATAACATTTCAATGACTCTTCATGCAACTTTTATGCTCTTACGCATGATAATAATAACTAAAAATGCTCCTAATGTTCTCTTTCATTCCTATAATAGATGAAAATATCATCTAAAAAGAACTACATAATGGTCTAAGTATTTTTGAAATATACTATTCATGAATATCATGAATATAGCTAGTGCATTGCTCAAACCAAATGGTACCACTATGAAATTATAGTACTCAAACTAAGTTTGGAAGGTGGTGTTAGGAATATCACCTTCCTTAATCCTTAACTAGTGATAACCTAATCATAAATCAATTTTTGAGAAAACCACTACTCCTTTCATCTAATAAAAAATATCATATAATCGAGTTATTGGATACGTATTCTTCACTATGGCTCAATTCAAATATTTGTAATGTAAGAAAAATCACAAGGAACTATTTTTTTCTTAACAAATATTACTCTTGTGCATAAAGGTGAAAAACTAGGCCCAGCAAGCCCTAATTTCAATAGTTCCTTCGACTGCATTTGCAACTCACAATGTTTTGGATTCATCATCCTATAAGATATCTCATAAATTGGAAACATGCTAGGTTTTAGCTTGATGAAATCAAGTTCCCTCTTAAGTGGTAACCTTGGAAACTCTTTAGGAATAAACATGTAACCACCCCCTCCCACATATACCTACTTTCATCCGCCTGCCAGGGTAAACACGAGACAAAGATTTACTATGAGATGAGCCAACTTCCAAGCTATAGTTAAGGAAGTGGGGCTTATAAACTGACCACAGACTTGCAACTCACGATATCCCTCAGGGCTACAAGAAACTCAGGGGCCCACCCCTAGTGACCAAACCATGAGCTAGGGCTCTTTTACACTGACCCAGACTCCCAAATGCATGCATGAAAAGTCCTGGGTGTGGCTATAGGCCTCCAACCACATGCACAACATCGCCTCCATGTTGTTATGACCTAAATTTCCCAGTTCAAAGGGTGTGGTCCCGAGATCTGAGCCACAATTCCAAGCTAGACCATAGACCATTTCCCAACACTGCCTCAAACTTTCCAAAATCATTATTAACATGAGGAAAAAGATAAAAATTCAAAATTGAATCAAGAAATTAACCTAGACTTCCTAGAACACAATAGAAATTCCGTCAAACACATGGAAAATATGTATGCATATCTGATCATAATAGTATTAGATTCATCTGAGAATCAGCAAGAAGTCTATATTCCCTCTCCACATGGATACCCCAACACTTATTAGTCCATACATTCATCAACCAATCAATAGCTAAACAATTCATGATAAGAACCATAGATGGTACACATCATATAACCAACATATAACCACCATAGAAACCATGGAAACTCAACCATAATGTTGCCAACATAATCACTAAAAATTCTCGTATATCACAATAAGGAAATGTCTCATATTAACATATGAAAATACCAACCATGTCAGGGACTTCCACGTATCACCTGATCATATAATTGGCTGAAAAAAATCTCTCTTTCAGGCAATCACCCCCACGCCATATTCCAAGCATGAATATGGGATCATATGGATTAAACAAAAGATAAAAAAAAACTAGGTATTCCAGAGGCCAACCACCTCAACCCTAAACCACAATGATTCCACCTCTATGACCGGACATCATTAACACCAACTAGATCGGTGTCTACTGAATTTTTCTAAGGCTTCAGGAACTAGTAACTCAACCCACAACCTTCCAGGGCTCCAGAGAATTTGTTCAAACCAAATCCAAGTACTAGTAAATCAACAAACCAAGGGCTCCAGATAATTTGTACCAACTTAGGCTCCAAGACTAGTAACTCAACCCAAGTTGTTCCAGGGATTTCAGAGTGTTTGCTCCAACCCACAACCATAAGGAACCTGAGCACCAATCAAAAAAATAATAGGTGGAAAAACCCACAACACCATGGCTATCCAGGAAATTCCAAGCAAGGCTAAAACCATCATCAATCTACGATTATCTCCATGCCAATGACAACACATAACGAGAAAATCAAATGCATATACCATGCATCCAGAAATCAGCAAGGAAATCCCACATCCAACATGTTACTTGCAAAACAACCGAGTTGTAGTTGTTGATACAACTATTCCCTTGCACTTTGCTAATCTACTTTTCCTTCTTTCTCCAAATCCAATGAATTATAAAGTGCTCGAAGCATTCTCCAATAACGGTCCAAGATTTCTTTGAGTGTTTGAAGAGTGTGAGAGAACAAGAAAATGAAATGAGAGCTCCAAAATTGAACTGACAAGAAGCTCATCTGACAAAAGTTGTGTATGGATCCTATGAAACCTTTTTATCATTTAGGCCACTATTTTCTTTATTTTCCTTCAATTTCCCTCTCATGCAAATATGTTTCTCTTCACCTTCCGTTTCTCCTATTTTCATTTATTTCATAACTAAATGCCAATTATTGCCACTTTGCCTTTTCCAATTTCCATAGCCATTAATTAATCACCAGTTATACCCATCACTATGTTTTTCGCAACATTTAAATTGGAATATGTGTCACATGACTCCTTGGTCTTATCTTATTTACATAGAAAATAAACCAGGGGTTGTTACATAACATCCTTAATTTTGATAAAACTAGGTACTTATCTAAAGAGGGTCTCTTCCCATCACTTACCGCATCTACTATGTACAACCAACATTGTTTCCTCAAGTAATGTGTAACTTTCATTTTCGATATGAAATGTAGAGATACCTTCATCTTGATACCATGAATCTCAATTGGCAATATTCCCTCATCATTTGAAAAAAACACTCTCTTGTTGAAACAACCTACAAAAGCTTGATGAGCTTCTAGTCATTCCATACCAATAATTAAACCATACATACTCAAAGTAGTAACATACAATTTGAACCTACTTGTATACAACTATATGTCTATAAAACAATTTTCAACACTAAGTCCTACCACTTACTTTACCCAAAAATCCATTTTGACTTGTTTAAATTTGTCACGCTCATAGGCTACCGTTGCACATTTTTCTAATGCATATGGTAAAATGAAACTATATGTTGCACCATAATTAAATAATTTTTTAATTTTGACATTGTTTAGCTTACTTAATAACTCCACCACAGTGGATCTTTGTTCAACATGACAATTATTAATAACTACATAGATTTTTCGTTTACTACATGATTTCCCTACCAGGGCATTCCCTTTTCTATGCATTATGAATGGTACGAGATAGTCATGTTGCTAATGAGGTCCCATCCAACGAAAGAAGATAATTGGGGTGGAATCTACACAATATTCTATGGAGACCTTTGTGATTAGAGACTCAGTATTTTAGCTCAAAAATGAAAGTGCTCAGAATTGAATGAAACCAGGACGACAGCGACCTACCCATCACAAGGAATCTAATGCAACTGGCTTCATTGAAAATCGAGTTCGGATGAAGGATTTATAGTCTGCTAATCATCGTTCAGAACAAACAGATTTTTATAAAAAAAATTGCAGAACAGGTACAGGCTGATGACATGGCAACTCAGTCAGCATTCAGGGAATCTTATTCAGTTTTTGTTCGATGGGCCTATGACAAGTTTCGTTGTGGGATTCGCCAGTTTGGTTTGTGAATGTAAATTTTTCCAATAACCTCCTAAAGTTGAGTTTGGGTTTATGATATAGAAATTTTTTTTTTTAATTAATTAAAATTATATTAATGTATATATATATTATATTCTTTTAAATCACACACACACATATATATATAGATTTCATTTATAATTTAAACATTAATTAATATTATATTTCCACATATAAACCATATGTTATATCCTAAACCCAAATCAACGTTTAAATGGTGGAGGCAATGTATTAATGTGGGGCGTGACATTACAAACTATATGGTGGTGGCAATAGAGTAATGGTGGGGCGGCGGATTGGTGGCAATATAGTAACGGTGGGGCGGATTTATATTACAACGTATAGTTTTTATATAAATTATGGTCTGAATATGCGGTGGCATATATTTCGGAGTTAAATACGTATATCTGATGGTGCTAATACAAAGGTTTTAAAATTCGTTTCAAAACAATGTAACAGGGGTCGAGGTCGGGGTTTGATCCCATGACCTCAACCCCAAAACTTAACGCCTTTACCAATGGGCCATGGGTCCAATTTATTAAAAAATTTTGCATAGACATTATATTTAAATACATGTTGTTGAATCCGACAATCGAAGGAGGAGGCCAGCCCTCCTCCATGTGACCCAACAATATGACCAACGCCTCCCACTAATTGTGTTAATGCATACTTATCCGCCGATAAACCTGTTTAGTGTCTAATTAAATGTCAATTAATCCATTATTAAATCGGTGGTCAATTTGGAGGAGACACATTTTTAGGCGGATTTACTAAATTTACTAGGGTTAGCTAGAGTCTTTTCCAGGTTTGGAGGAGAAATTGGGGGGAAATTTGTTTTTGCCATAACTGAGTCATTTTTCGACCAAATTGAGCTTAGAAAGAGTCATTATTGGCTAATTGGCATGTTATGAACACATTGGAATAGGTTGTAGAGACAGAGGAGATCATCTACAGAGGTTTCTTTTTCCTTGAATAAATTTGAAGCTTAGGGCCACCAGGAGGGAAGGCCATGCCAAGAGCATCTGGTAACCAAATTGAGTAAATAAATAGTCATTTATGATATATTTTGACATTTTGAACTCATTGGAATAGGTTCCAAGAGCATTTAAAGCACATAAAAAACAATTTGAGCACAATTGAGCTAATACAGAGGCCCAATCTATGAAGCTGGACCAAGGAGATGTAGCCCAGTAGGGGTGAATGCCTTCATCAAAACTATGTTTTAATGGATCAATTTTTATGGTTTGTTGTTATTTATGTTGCTTCTATTCAACCATTTAAATTCACACTTTATGTTTTCAAATTCACTCATAAAATTCAGTTTTAATTACCTCTTTGACACACATAAGAAACAAGGGAACCTATACAACAAGCATAAGATCAATAAATAAGTTTTATATCTGAAAATGTGATTAGCACAAAAAAATAACATTCAAATTCAGATCAAGTTGGTATCAGAGCAAAGGTTGAAAAGCTTTGGTTGAAAGACAAGGTTATTTTCTTGATAGTTGCTTGAAGTTTTGTGCAAGTTAATGGTTGCAAATTTGTGATGCTGACAAGGTTAAAGTTGCAGAAAGGTGAAGGGAAATTTTTGGTTGCAAGTCCCGAGATTAGGACCGGAAGAAGGAGAGCTAGAGAGCATCATCCTCACCCAAAATTCCACTCATATCTGCACTTGAAGAACCTCACATTTTGTCTCCAGAAGTTGAGATCGAAGAGGTGTAATTTGTACAAGAAACTGAGTTGATTGAAGAGGTACAAGCATCAGAAGTTGAGCTTGAATCCATATCCATCATTTCAAGTGTTGGAGAGAATCAAGGACATTCAAAAGAGGAAGATGTCAAGGGAGACTTCAAAGACATAAAGAGGATGGTTAAAGTTATGTTTGATGTATTTACTGCTGGGATGGTATGAGAAGGTTCTAAGCCTCCATATGGAGAAGAAACTTCAGATGGTAAGAATGATGAAGAGATGGGTTCAAAGGGAAGTGGAGGTAAGCCACCTCCATCACCACCATATTCATCATCCTCATCCTCTCCATTTGCATCATCTTTCACTTCCACCACAAAAACCACTCACACTTACTCAAAAGCCACAAAGGGAAAAAATCCATTACTCGAATTGGACATTATGTTTGAACTTCCTATGTACAACGGCGAGGTAAATGTATAGAGGCTTGAAAATTGGATATTTCAATTGGAGGTGTATTGTAGAATTCAAAACCTTCATGAAGATGACATAAATATCCAATTGGATTCATTAAGGCTAGAAGGAGTAGCACTAGTTTTGTGGGAAGCAAAGACTCAAGAGGAAATGTGAATCCATGGTAAGATATCCATTTATTGGGTTTAGTTTATTTCTTCCATTAAAATATGGTTTTATCCATTAGCATATATGCAAAAAGATATTATGAGTTGGAAAATTTTTAAGCAACTCAAGGATCAAACAATTCAAGAATATACCCAGGAGTTTAGGAAAAGAGCTTTGTTGTTAGGAAAAAATTTGAATTCCCAAGATTTACTCTTGAAATAAATTGGGGGTTTACATTCCTATTTGAAACATACTATCCTTATGTTTAACCCAAGAAATTTAGACGAAGTTTGTGTACAAGCCACACACTTAGAGGCAAGAGGGAAACAAAACATAGATGAGAAAAGTGAAAGTGAGGGTAAAGAAAAAACAAAGTTTTTTGGAAGAGGAAAAAGAAATAGCTCTGTAAAAAGAGAGAAGGAAAAACTCACATGCAAAAATTGTTCAAACACTGGCCATGATGAAGAACATTGTTGGAAACTTCATCCAGAATTGGAACCAAATAGATTGAAAGCCAAAGAGAAGGGAAAAAATGTTTCTATAGCTGAACATGGCTTAGGGTCAGATTCAGGAGATGAGACAAAGATTACAGCCATGGGTTTGAAAGGTAAACATGTTTCAAGAACTAGTTCTTCAAATTATTCAAATGATACTCATGATGAAGATACGAGAATATAATTTTTCCATATTAGAGTTGTCTCTAAACATACCAATATTGATACACCTTTTGATAGTGGGTCACAAACCAACTTGATTTCCGAAGACTTGGTTAAGAAGCTATGCCTTGAAACTATTAGACATCCAATACCATATCCTTTGGGTTGGATATGCAAGAATGAAAACTTGCAAGTTACAAGGAAGTGTGTACTAAGATTCACCATCAACTCAAACTTTCTTGATGAAGTTGAGCTTGATGTGGTGCCACTTGATATATCATGTATTGTATTGGGAAGTCCTTATCTGTATATAGGAACATCGTATTTCATTGCCATGAGAACAATTATCACTTGTTTAAGGATGTTATTGAGTACATAATTAGAGCGCATAAGAATAAGACATGTTTATCTCTATTACATGCAAGTGAAATGAAGAGGATAGTGAATGCAAGTCAGAACTTGACATTCATTGTTGATGATAAAACAAAGAGATGTATTGAATCACACTTTTCAAAAATATGCTTATGCTTGTAATGAGTTGTTTCAGGATTTTAACAAGTTGCCTTTGAATGAAGGTGAACAAGATGTAAAACATTTGTAGCAGTCAATAGTAGTGTTGAGCAGTGTTGGAAACAAGATGCCGGTGCAAGAGAGTGCACAGGTCAAAGAGAAAGCGACAAAGAAGCTTAGAAAAGAAGGCACAGGTTCCAAAAATGCTGGTTTATGGTTTCCAAAAGGTACATGGCAATGGCGAAGATAATTGGTCAAGATTCGATGCAAGTACAAAGCGAGACCAGCTAAAAATCGCCATGGTGATAGTGTGCAAGGTGAGAAAGTTTTTAAGTTTCCTTTGATTGTTGACCAAGGTAGGAACAAGATGATTTCCGTAAGAATAGATTTATGTTCTGAAAATTTAGAAATATTGCAGCATGACAATGTCAATGACAACAAGAGAAGGTCGCAAGAATCAAGGAAAAAGTTGACTTTTTGTGAAAAGCTACAAATGATGAAATTGGGAAAATTTCACTGGATAGAGACTAGAAGGGCGAGTGAACAGTACCCTCATCCACATGATCAGTAATCAGAGAGATTTTTGGGTGCAAAAGGCTTCTAGTGGGGAGGAATGATCAGAGGCTCAGTATTTTAGCTCAAAAATGAAAGTGCTCATAATTGAATGAAACCAAAACGACAGCAACTGACCCGTCACAAGGAATCCAACACAACTTTTTTCGTTGAAAACCAAGTTTTGATGAAGGAGTTATGGTCTACTGATCGTTGTTCAAAACAAGAAAATTTTTATACAAAAAATGCAGAACAAGTACATGCTGATGACATGGCAGCCTAGTCAACATTCAAGGAATCTTCTTCAGTTTTTTTCCAATGGGACTGTGACAAGTGTTGTTGTGGGATTCACCAGTTTGATTGTGAAGGTAAAATTTGTTCAATAACCTCCTAAGGTTGAGTTTTGGTTCATGATATTTATGTGCTATATATATATATATATATTTCATTTATAATTTAAAATTTAATTAATATTATATTTCCACATATAAACCATATGTTATATCCTAAACCCAAATCAACGTTTAAATGGTGGAGACAATGTATTAATGTGGAGCGTGACATTACAAATGATATGGTGGTGGAAATATAGTAATGCTGGGGCATATTAATATTACAGTGTATAGTTTATATATAAAATATGGTTTGAATATGCGGTGGCATATATTTTGGAGCTGAATACATATATCGATGGCGCTAATACAAAGGTTTTAAAATTAGTTTTAAAACAATGTAACGGGGGTCGAGGTTGGGTTTTGATCCCATGACCTCACCCCCAACACAATGTAACGGGGGTCGAGGGCAGGTTTCGATCCCGTTACTTCACCCCCAACACAATGTAACGGGGGTCGAGGGCGGGTTTCGATCCCGTGACTTCACCCCCAACACTTAGCGCTTTTACCAATGGGCCATGGGACTGATTCATTGATAGGATTTGCACATAAATTATATTTAAATGCGTGTTTTTGACTCCGTCGACAGAAGGAGGGGTCCAACTCTCCTCCACTTGACCCAACAATATGACCAACGCCTCCCACTAATTGCGTTAATGCGTACTTATCTTCCCATTAACATGTTTAGTGTCTAATTAATTGTCAGTTAATCCATTATTAAACTAGTGGTCAATCTCGTGGAGGCGCCTATTTAGGCAGATTTTCTAAATTTAGCAGGGTTAGCTGGAGTCTTTTCCATATTTGGAGGAGAAATTGGGGGAAAATTTGTTTTTACCATAACTGAGTCAATTTTCGACCAAATTGAGCTCAGAAAGAGTCATTCTTGGTTAATTGGCATGCTATGAACACATTGGAATATGTTTTAGAGGTAGAGGATCTCATATATAGATGTTTTGTTGTCTTGAAGAAATTTGAAGCCTAGGGCCACCAGAAGGGAAGGCCATGCCTAGAGCATCTGGTAACCAAATTGAGTAAATAAATAGTCATTTATGATATATTTTGACATTTTTAACTCATTGGAATAGGTTCCAAGATAGTTTTATGCATGTCAATAGAAATTTGAGCACAATTGAGCTAATATAGAGGCCCAAGATATGGAGCTGGACCAAGGAGATATAGCCTAGGAGGAGTGAAATCCTTCATAAAAACTTTGTTTTAATGGATAAATTGTTATGGTTTGATTTTATTTATTTTTCTATTGTTTATCCATTTAAATTCATGCTTTATGTTTTCAAATTCACTCATAAAATTCAGTTTTAATTACCTATTTGACACACATAAGCAACAAGGGAACCTATACATCAAGCATAAGATCAGTAAATAAGTTTTATATCTGAAAATGAAATTAGCACAACAAAACTCACATTCAAATTTAGATCACTTTGAAATGAGTTCCTTCCATTAGAACCCATACCCCTACAAATAGCTCCCTATGAATTCCATGAACTTCCATGAGTCCTTGATGATGTTTGAGATGCTACATTTGATACCATTGAAATGCCTATTATAACCACTTTAGGTATAGATATTTTTCCACGTGGAGGTGTCTTAGAACTTCCTCCCCTTGAGAAGGACAAAAGGGTATTTCCTTCAAATCTTGACTACTATGGAATGATAGATCTCATTCCCCCTTTGTGATCCAACGGTTCTTCTATGTAATTAGCATCTACAACTACTTTAATAATTGAAGACGATTTCCACATTCATAATGGGGCCCTCAATTTATGATTCGACCCATACACAAATCTATCTAATTAATACTAGTTGGTTTCCATGTATAAGACAATACTTAACCAGTTCCATAAATTGTATCTCAAATTTCTCCATTGTTTGAATTCCCTATAACGAGTGTGAAAGGTTCCTACTTGTTGTTATTCATATAACATGGACATATACTTTCATTGAAACATATCCTCAAATAACTCCCATGAGTCAATGTCTATACTGAGGTGCAATTATCTTTATAGGATTCCCCACCAATCCAAGACATTGTCTCAAAGCTAGAAGATGGTGATGAGGCCGAGTACTACAACAAGAGTGTTGTAAATCCCAAGGCTACCAACTTTATTTATCAATCCGGGGTTCGTACAAAAGTTAGTTAAGTTATACTCATTCCACCTTCAAGTAATGGACCAGACCAACGCATACAGAGACCACTTTACAAGCTATCTCAAGAAAGAAAATTGCATAAGCAGAGGGTGATATCCTAATTTCAGAAATGGAAATATTATTCTACGTTCAAAAAGGAATGGGAATGCTACTTGTTTAATTACAAATGCTAACCCTAGTTGCAAGAATTAAAAAAAATATATATTACTTGCAGGAATTGAGACACTAATCTATTTGCAGATTGTAAGCTCTATGCTACTTGCAAGAATGTAAACACTAGTCTAATTGCAGAATATGAAAAGTTGCATTCAAAAGGAAATTAACCTATGCAATAGCAATGCTTAGAATTAAAACCCTAAAAGAATCAGAAATTAAGAAAACAAGCATAATATAATTTGCATTGATAAATTGCCCCTTAATCGCCGCTTTCAAATAAATGTAGCTTTAGTGACTTATTTCATTAGACATTTCATAAGAAAGTCATCATTGTTCTTCAAATTCAAACTTTTTCCCTCTAACCCTAATTGTAGAATTGTGTTTCAGTGAAGAAAGGGAAGGTCTAAAGTGGTCTTTGGTTCTCCTCAATCATGTTTTTAGAGCCTAAGGGTCATTATTCAAGCCTAAGAGACAAGGATCAAGATTTTGGAGAAAATTTAGTTGAGTTTACACTGTGCTACATGATGTTATAGGATTGCTACAAGATTTCCCTGTCTTTCTACAATATTTTCATGTTTTGATACACGATTGGATCCGTGAGGATTCTGAGGGTGGAAAAGGTGATCTAAAGGTGGGAAAGGGTAGATGAAGATATATGAATGATGTATGAAGTTTTTTCGAAGCCTATCACCTCTCAGAGGTCTGTCTTGCACAAAAAAAGGGCACACGATGTTCCTTAATGACCTAGAAATTTAATTTCACTGGTAGAGTTTTAAGGGCACTGTAATATTAGGAGGAAGAGGTTGATGATGATAGATGGAATGTATGATGAATGTGCCAACCCTGCAAGCCACTAGTAGTACCTGCAAACCAAACAAACAATCCTCTTTGAAACTTGAAAAGAGTGTCAAACTAATGATCAAATTGTAGAAAAATGTACTAAATCATAAAGGATGAGTTGAATTGTATGAAACTAAGTTGAAAGAAGGATGAATTGAATTTTACAAAACTAAGTGGAAAGAAGGATGAGCTGAATTTTATTGCATCGAAAGACAATCTCACTTGCAGTATGCATCTGACCTACATCCATGAAAGAATAAAGAGAAATGTGATTTAACTCCTAAGTATGCAAAAACAAAGTATGTAAAAGAGAATTAATCTAAGGTCTAATAACTGAAAAGGAAAATAAACACACATTTTTGGCTTGCTAATGCATATTTTTCAACCATACTTCCCAAAATAGAGATGGTGACCAGACCTGCACCAATAAACATTGCAAGTAAATTTCTATCAAGTAAGACAAGAGATGTTGCTAATCAAAGGCACCACATGAATAAAATACATAAAGAGAGACTAGAGCCTCTCGGTTTTGACCTAACCCAAGGGGACTCAACCCTATGAAACAGAATCAAATGAAAGATAATAGTAATCTTTCATTGACATAAAACAAATTTCAAATACATCTTGGTATGAAAATGAAAATCTCAAGCTTCCTAGCTCTAAATATCTCATTTATGCTCCAAAAAATTTAATCCTATTGAGCTCTTGTGATCCAGATTTATGTAGGAAAAAAATGAAATAAAGATATAAACAAAAACATAGAGCTACAGTGAAAACACAACTTTAGGTCATTAATAGCAAAGTATTGAAAATTGTTACATGCAAAATGGAAATAAACTACTTTGGGCGATGGTATCTTATCTCTCAGAAGAGATGTGGAGACTACATGCCTTCTGAACTATGTTACAATGAGTCTAAGATGAATTTTAATCATTAAGAAATAATGGGAAACCATAAACATCCATAAACCTAACCCTATGAGATGAAGTGATAAAAGCTTATGGGACCCGTTGGGGTTAGTTGGAATGTCAACTTCATGGGGTTGTAACTTTGACATATGATCTCCATTTGGTTATCATAATACCTCATTTCAAAGATTTGCAAGAGGAGGCCAAAGGAAGATTAGGAAGAAAATCTTGTACTTTTTGAGTGTCTCTATTTTCCCAAAAAATGTCTTTTAGGCCCTCAAAACGACTATGAATGTTTAGGACTTAAATAAACTTCCAAAAATAGTAGTATGTGCTACAGTTAAGGAAACTGAAAGAAAAATGGTGGGGTCCAAGAGGAATAGGCGGGTGGCCACCAATATCCACCTAGATCACCTTGGGCTTGTTTATTTATACAAAAATGACTGAGGAGTAGCTTCCTTGGAAAGAGGATTGCTCCCCTCCAAAATCTCAAAAAGAGTGGATCCAACTCCCTTAGATCCTCACAATTTCGTGAGTGCGTTGGCTGCTAGTAGATCCTCGATATGTAGGTGAGTGATTTTAGGGATCAAGTGGAGTTTTGGGTGAGTAAATGTAGGGGATAATCCTCCTAAATCTCGTCTAGTTGCCTCTAACATGCCTATGCATAGTAAATGCACTAAAAATTGCTCTTTTCCTACATATTAACCACATTAGGACACGAAGTAAGAAAAACATCATTTAGTATCCATATTATGCACATTATAACCAAAAATATGTTAATTAATGTGAGAAAAGAGGAAATTATAAGCTGGAGGATAACAAAATGGGCCAAATAATATACTTATTTATGGGGCCCATCATCACCCTCCTACTGAAGGTGTTGCTCACCCTTTGAGAAAATTACTCACTGATTTGTAGCTCATTCATGGCTCTGGTGGCCTCTCTGCATCCCAAGGAACCTTAGATGGTGTGCCCTATTATGGATAAAAACCTACATTTTCCTCTATGGTTTCCCACTCCATTTGTTCCTCTGCTTGATCTCTTATCTCCTGTAAGCCTAATAACAAGGGAGGACTAAGATTTAGCCCTATCCAATTGATCTTCAACGTTTGAACAATTCTTTCGTAGAGTGGGTTTCTCTCTAGGGAATTCCTCAACCTTTCATGAGAGTGGTATTACTTGTTTTGTAAATAGTGGGGAAGAGCATGCCATCTCCTTTGGAAGGCCTGCAAACTATCAGTCCCCAAAAGCCTAAAAATATCTTCAAAATGGAGAATAGCTTGCTCTTGTTTCTCTAGCTAGCTAGGGCCTCATTTAGGGTCTAAAAAGATGATGCTATGGTTGCTTGTGATATCCTTGAGACTTGTTAATTGTGCTATGATATATAAAGGCTCACTTTCTTCCTTGGCCATAACTTTCTTCACTTGCTCAACCCTTGCTTCCTCATGGACAAGCCAAGAGACTAGGGCCATTAGCTATGCATCTCCCATCCTTGAATTAGGGTCCCAAAATTTCATGTTTGTGAGGACCATGTTGTGCATGTAGAACTCAACTAATTTGACCCTATCTTCAACGATGACTTGGTGGCATAAATCAATGAATTTCCTATAATCCTAAAATGGGAGAGAGCCATATTGTGCAAATGTCTTGATTTGAAATTAAAATCATTTTTCTTTGAGGAATATGGCATATGATTTGGATGGTTTCTTGCACTAGATGGCCTCCATGGCCAAGCTTTCCATGGTGGAAATTCGTGCTTCCTTATCCTGTAGCCGCTTTCTTAGCCTATGATTTTCTAGTTGCAACTACTCCCTCATGATTGAATATTTTAATCTTAAGTCAACCACTTCGTCACCCATTTTATTCATCTTTTCTTCCATGAGGCCCACATCCTCAAATTTCGTTGACTTGGAAATCTACATCCATCGGTAAGTTTAACTTATCTCCTTTTTTAGCTCAAATAGAGTGGGGATTGCAATTTTTTTAGGTATGATGTGTCCCTCTTCATAAAACTTGTAATAGGACCCAATATCAGGCTATGGATCAGGATATTGGAGTTCTTTTTGTCCTTCTTATCCTTCTTGAGGTGTTGTTTATTATTCCTATAGTAGTGTCTCCTTATCCTGTAGCAATTCTGACCCTTCCTATAGTAGTCCTTTTTCTTCCTATAGATGGGAAGTTTCTGCTTGTAATTTCTTGGCTCTAGTTTCCCTAGTGGTTTGAATTATTATTTATGTCTAAGGCTTCTCTCCCTTGGAATTCAGGGAGGTGAATTCCTCAAATTTCCCTTTTCCTCATCCCAATTCTCCTTCTCGGTGGCTGAATAATACTTCAATTGTAATTGGGAATTTCGAAGGTGGTTGAGGCTTCCCTTGTTTGATCCTAGTGCTCTTAATTCTTTTTAAATTTAAGAGGCCTTGCTTATTATGTGTTCTTTTAAAATTTGATCCTAGTGCTCTTACTTCTTTTTGATTGCGCAACTAGTTATATTGCTTAGTTCTACTGCTGTTTCATTATTGCACAGCTAGTCATATTGCTTAGCTGTTGTTTCCTTATTACACAGCTAGTCACCATTCTAGTTACATTGCTAGCCGTATAGTTGCTTCATTACTGCTTAGATCGCTAGGTCATCGATTCAATTCAATTCCATGTTTGAAAAAATTTAGTTAGACTACTGTTATGCTTAATTTCACTACTGTCATTTCAATTCTTGCTTGATTTATCTAGACTGTTGTTCAGTTTAATAGAACTGTTGTTTTACTCCACTAGAGGAACATCAAATCCCCTTACTCAGCTTTAGGCTAAAATATCCATCCAATACATCTTATTTAGGATCACCAGGCTTCCAAAGTTAGTAATTCCTTCTGAACATTGACAAAGAGCACCCGTAGATCAGTTAACTCGCATATACTGTGCTGACACTCTTGAAATAAAAAGAATTACCCCGGGTTGATATTTGAATGAAGGTACAATAGAGTTGTCACAGAAAACCACCTCTACAAGACACCAACAATTTGGCACTGTTTCCGGGGAGAGTGTTGAGAGTTATCTCCTTTAATTTATTCTTTTTCCATTGCTGTGAGGAATTGGGTATTGAAAACGAAAGGTAAGAACCTGCGTACCGGTAAGCAACATGCTTGCCCTTTAGCCCGCCCGCCAGCAAACTGTACAAGAACCATAGGATAGGTGCTTTTATTTTATGCCTAAGAAAAATATAGAAGCAACCCAAAATCAGTGACAACCACGACCCAAAGTACCGGTGATCCTTGGGAGGACAACATACATAGACGAAATCATTAAGAAAGCTGAATCTCAAGCATCTATAGGATCGAAAACTACTTCTACCCAAAATCCTAACATACCCCCTTGGGAAGCAGCCTCACCATCTGTAGCCTACGCCGAGATTCACAGCAAGACATAGGGGTCAAAGCGAAGCCTGCAGACTGACATTAATAAAAAAATTGAGCTTTCAAAAGAGGGAGGCTCTTGCAATTTGCAAGAAGGCAGGAGAGAAACTAGTGGAGAAATTCACATAGAAGTACCTAAGTCCCTTGAAGGAGTAATCGAAAGAGAACTTCTTAGAATCCCAGATCAGGGAAGTGCTATAAAACCTCCTTCGCATTCACCTTCCAAGCCTATTAAAATCTCCCCTCCAGATCAAGAAATTCCTGAAGATTTCTGGCACCTCTTTGATCAAATGGCAAATAATCAAAATAAAAATCAGAGGCAGACATCAACATTGGAGTACCCCATCATTGATCATGCTGCCAATTCCCCTATGAAAGCCATTCCCTTGCATAACATCCCCACCTTTCATGGATTAACCACAGAAGATCCTGATGCATTCTTATTTTAATTTGATGTCTTATATAGAGGATATGATTACACCACCGATCCCCAGAAATTAAAATTATTTCCCTCCACCTTGAAAGGGATGGCTCTCCACTGGTTCATGGGGTTAGGAGGGGGAACTATAAACAACTAGGACCAGATGAAGAATTCCTTTATTACCAAATACCAAGACTATTGCCAAACCCGAGACCTAAAAAACGAAATCTTTAACATGACTGTAAAAGACAATGAAACACTAGAAGAATACGTAGAAAGATTTCAATACAATTTACAAAGATCCCCATATACTACGTTATCCAAGGACATTTTGAAAGCCACAATACTTAAGGGGATGAAGGAGGAATGGGTTGAATTACTTAACATAATGGGAAAAGGAGATATTTATCAGGAAGAATATGACGAGATCATCTCCTTATGTATTAGATGCTCCCGGGGTAGCTCACGTAACAAACCTATTGGGTGCGATCTTAAGAAGACCAGTAACAATGTAACTAGGGCAGAATTTGGAAATCTCTTAGAAAACTTCAAAACCAACATCTTGGGCACTTTGACCACACAAATTGATGTTCTGCAAGCCAAACAAAAACAAGCAATATCTGAATAAAATCTGGCCATCTTCTGCCCAAAATGTCAGAAGAAGCATAGCCAAAGGGAGTGTCCTTTAGACATGGTCTAGATATGTGCTATTTGCACTAAGGATCATACTACGGACCAATGTCCTTCACTCCTTGGGCTGAAAGCCATCTACAAAGAAGCAGAATAAGAAGCACAACCAGTCTATTTATTGAATCAACGTTGGCAATGGCAGGCACGACCTGGCATACCACAAGACCTACCTCAATACTTTCCAGTGCCCCAATACAACCAAAAAAACCCTACAACAACTTGGCAAACTCAAAACCCCTTCCCAACTTGGCCAAACCAAACCTTCCCTATCTCACCCTGGCCTACGCAAAATCCATCAGGAAGTAACTAGAAAAACTTCCCTAGTTCTCCCTCTTATTGGAAGAATATCCCTTATCAAAACCAATGGCCAAACCCCCCTACTCAAAACAACAATTGGAACTGGCCACGACCTACGAGGATGGAGAATTTACCAACAGGAGCAGGAACCCAACAATTACCAGCCCCCTACCCCATTCAGCATAACCAACAGCCTCTCATACGACCTCAATTACCAGCCCAACCTAATCCCAATCCCAATAATAGACCAGTCCAATTAATTCAAATCATAGAGGATCCAAAACCCAACAAAGAACAAAAACAGTGCAACGAGTTGAGGTTAATATCGGGACGTACCATATTACCCATAGAGGCCCCAATTCCATCTCAATCCCAAATTGAAACATCCATAGGGCCTAGGTCAACAGAGATAACAAAAACAGGTAAAGAGGAGGAAACAATGGAACAACAAAGACCTGAAGACCTTAAAATGGCTCCACCACCATTTCCTGAAAGATTAAACTTACCCAGACCTATAATCAACTCAGAATTTGACATCCTGGGAGAATTAAGAAATCTTTGTGTCAAAATTCCTCTTCTGCAGGCCATCCAGGACATTCCCATCTATGCAAAAAAAATCAAGTAGTTATTTGGAAAGAAACAAGTTAGGAAAACAATGGCTGCACAACCGTTCATGTAGTAGGAACTCTATCTGAATTATTGTTAGGAAGAGAACCACCTGTGAAATATGAAGACCCAGGAAACCCCATTGTAATCGTACAAATTTCTGGACAGTCATTTCCAAACACATTAGTTCACCTTGGGGCTGCCATCAACATCCTAACCACCGGAGCTTGTCAAAAACTAGGCATATCAGTCCTCGAACCTACAACCACACTCCTGGAATTAGCAGACAGATCTGTTATTAGACCAGAAGGTATAGTGAAAGACATTATGGTCTCAGTAGACTCATGGGAATACCTTGCTGATTTTTTAGTTATTAATCCAAAAAATAGGATGGAAGGGCACCCATTGATTCTTGGGTAGCCTTGGCTGGCCACAACATATGCTTACATAGGCAGCTGAACAGGCAACATGACTATCACTAGAGGAAATTCTGTAAAGAATATTGTAATCTATCCGCCTGCCAAACCAAGTCCGCCCACGATAAAAATTCACAAACACCCTGATACATATTGGGAGAAAAATATCCGTCCACCCCTCAAACTACTAGAGGCTCTCGAATTTAAAGATCAAACAGAAGATGATTTGATCATTAACATTATGAATCAGCCTCCCAAAACTGGAAATTTGAAATTCCAAATGATGAAAACAATTCTCGAGCATGAAGGACAAGCAAATTCTTTAACAGACTTTGAGACCCAATATAATCCCACAACCATTTTTTGTAATAGCATACCTATTGAAATCGAACCAGGTAAGATTTTGAATATTAACGGTAGCCTGGATGACAACCAAAGGAAGAGACTTGTAAAAATCCTTAAGAAGCACCGGGGTGCATTTGCGTGGGATTACCAAGACATGAAGGGCTTGGACCCACAACTGTGCACGCGTCATATCTATACTGATAGAGAGACTCGGCCTGTTAGATAACCGCAACAAAGACTGAATCCCATTTAAAAGAAATTGTAAAAGAAGAACTCCAAAAGCTCCTAGATGTAAATTTTATTTATCCTATTTTAGACAGCAAATGGGTCTCCCCTTTGGTGGTTGTCCCTAAGAAAAATGGGAAGTGGAGGATCTACATAGATTATAGAGAATTAAATAAGGCAACTCAGAAAGATCATTTCCTCCTTCCCTTTATTGACCAAGTCCTCGACACATTAGTTGGGAAACATTTTTTCTCTTTTCTTGATGGATTCAGTGGATACAATCAAATACACATATCCCTTAAAGACCAAGACAAGAAAACCTTTACCTACCCATAGGGCACTTTCACTTATAGAGTGTTAGCGTTTGGGTTATGTAATGCTCCAGCAACATTTCAAAGAGCCATAATTAGCATCTTTTCTGATTTAATAAATGAAGGACTTGAAATTTATATGGATGATTTTACACCCTATGGGGAAGATTTTGATCAGGTGCTAGAAACATTAGACAAGGTATTAGAACGATGTATTGCTACCAGATTATGTCTAAGCAACGAAAAATGCCACATGATGATGACTGAGGGGGTAATCATAGGCCACTACATTTCTGCAACAGGAATACAGGTAGACCCGGCTAAAATAAAGATAATCCTTCTGTTGGCCACACCCTGTACACAAACGAAGGTACACAGTTTCCTGGGGTATGCAGGATATTATCGCAGATTTATAAAAAATTTCTCACAGATAGCTGCACCACTGTATGCTTTAACTGGAAATGTTGAATTTCAGTGGACTGAAAAATGTGACATTGTTTTTACAGAATTAAAGAAGCTGGTCTCCACGACACCAATCTTGCGAGGCCTTAACTGGAGACTCCCCTTTCATATCTCTTCCGATGCATCTGATACAACAATAGGAGCAGTCCTCAGCCAAGAAGAAGACTAAAAAACATATGCTATTTATTATATCAACAAAAATCTCACCCCCGCTGAACTAAACTACACAGTAACTGAGAAAGAATTCCTGGCTGTAATTTATGTTATCAATAAATTTAGGCACTACATAACAGGATATCAAGTATTCTTGTACACTGACCATTCTGCTATCAGATATTTAGCGAATAAACCAATCACGAACGGAAGAATAACTCGCTGGCTACTATTATTATAGGAATTTGATATAACAATTAGAGACCGTCCAGGGAAGGAGAACGTAGTCACAGAATTTCTGTCGAGAATCCGCAAAACAAATGACAATCGAAGATCAATTTCCTGACGAGAACTTGTTTGCGGTAGCAGTAAAAACCCCGTGGTACTCAAATGTGGAAAATTATTTGGAAGTTGGGAAGCTACCCAAACATTTAACGGTAAAAGAATGGAAGTTAATTGTACAGTGTAGTTCATGATTCTCCTGGATTGAAGGATACTTATTTCATACAGGGGTTGATATGCATATACGCTGATGCATAAGGGAAGACGAAATTCATGACATCCTACGTGTCTGTCACGATGAACCCTGCGGTGGTCACATCGCAGACCGATGGACGGGGCATAAAGTGCTGCAATTAGGCTATTTTTGGCCTATAATTTTTAAAGATGCAAAGAAGTACGTTCAGTCCTGCGACAGCTGCCAAAGGATGGGTCGGTCAGGCCAAGCTGATGAAATTCCACTGCAACCGCAATTGGTGGTAGAACCATTTGAACGATGGGTGTTAGTATGAATCCTTTGTCGAAGTGTACGAAAAAGGACCACTTTAGCTACGCATAACTAATAGCCCTAACAACAAAAGTGGCTGCCAATATCTTCAGATCTGTGGTTAGTTATACAAGAAAAGAGCTGCAAAATACCAGATCTATGCATGGAAAGACATTAAGCAGTAAAAACAAGGGTTTGCTCCATATACCGATAGACAAGACAAGAACAAATTTTGAAAGAATTTTTGTATTAATGGGGCACCTGTGAGGAAAACTAGAAGGAGTATCCAATTCCCCTCAGTGGGATGGGTTCTTGGAAGTCCTCAACACTTCAGATCTAAGATTTCTCTCTCTAGTTGATGTAGAAAACCCAATGCAAAGAGTAGAACTCAATGGGAGCAAATGATGGAGATATGTGACCAAGTGTATAGATCCAGAGTGATCTAATAGGCAACAAAAGGTGAAGAATGGTAGGAAAAACCCTCCTATTTATAACAAAATATTGGGTCATTCTAGATCTTGGTGCATGGGTTAACAGATCTAGATCTACTTTTTATGGAATATTTTATTATATTTGTTGGAGGGAAAAGGTATTTGACTTGGGTCAAATCCCTTAATTTGTTAAAAATAAATAAATAAATGATTTATTTATCTTTTTAAGGAAGCGGTTGGAAGATAATCAAATAAATAATGATTTATTTAATTATTTAAGGAAGTGGTTGAAAGATAATTAAATAAATAATGATTTATTTAATTATTTGTGGGTGATTTGGTCATATTTAACAAGGAATATTATCTAAATAAGGTTTAAATAATTATTCCTAGAAAATAATAAGATAAATAAGGTTTATCTAATTAATTTCTTTGATTTTGGGTTAAACATGACTGGGAATAATAATTAAATTATGGTTTAATTAATTATTCCATGAGGAAAATCAAACAAATATGGGTTTGTTTAATATTTCCTTTTGGGGTTTTCTGTTTTAACATAGTGAAAGCGGTTTTACTTGGGGTAAAACTGGTCTTACATGGTGTACTTGGGTCCATCTAATGATAATAAGTTAGATGACCAAAAAATGGTGTAACAGATTGCCCCCCAGCGTGCGAGTGTCGGGAGCAAATCGTATGACCGAAGTACGTTGTAAGAACACAATCACTAGACAACAAAAGGGATGTCAGAGAGAGAAATGTGAGGTAGATAGTGTGTTGAAGGACTAGACCCTGAGGAGACGAGACTCGCAGGTGCAACAAGTCTCTTTTTATGAGAGGGTACCTGTGCTGAAGGCGGCGGGGGAGGCATACCTATGCCCGCCGAGACAAAGTACAAAAGAATAGTGTGTCTAGTAAACAAGGGACCAAACCATAAAGTACAGCTGGAATAATCATGAGCCAAATAAAAAATACAATGAGGAATCCCACATACATGCTGTGCCTGGGATAACAGCCAGGACTTGTACAATAATATCTGAGTACATGAGATACAAATACAACCCAAATGCCCCCTGTGAATGGGGAAGGGCTCACAAAATCTGACTGATACATGCAAGTCAAAGAGGCGCTGCAAGTGGCTATGGCCAACATCATCAAATATCTGGAGCTGCATCGAAGGCTGCAATGAAGAGGTCATCCGGGAATGTGGGGGGCTACCTGCAGGGCCACCCCCTCATGAGGGTTGAGACATCTCACACACACCCGGGGAATCATCAAGAGCTGCTGCTGGATCACTAGACCATCAAGTATACAGATCTCGATCATGCTGAAAGGAGCTGGAGAAACAATCAAGCCAAAGGGAAAGGAGATATCCCTTTGCCTGATCCGAGGCACCGAACAAGAGTGGAAGCTGGAACCAAGGTACATCGCCCTCTAGACCTGGCTTCTGGAATGAATGAGCTGATGTCGACAGAAGGAGGTCCGCCATAGGTGAGGCAATGAGAGATCCTCAACTAAGGCACGAGAGAAAATAGTAGAGCGACGGACAGACTGACACTAATGATGAGAGTGAAATGGAAAGGACTGAGTAGCGAATGGACAACTTCCCTTGTTAGAGCATAAAGGGCATGAATGACATGGCAGTGACTGACACAACATCATATGGGATAGGGGACAGCGGGACTGAAGGTCATAATATGTGACACAAGAGAGAGACCAAGCAATGAAGGATGGAGGGCTATAGCAGGGTACAAAGGGACGCGGTATAGACTCCATGGATGTAATGATGACTCAACTTGGATGCTCTAAACAAAGGCGACGCAATAGTGCTGCCACACAGTAAAGGCCCAATGGGGGACCATGAAAACATGAGTTCAAGGTGGGAACTCATGACGAAAATCGACACGAACATGGACAAGTATGGGGGCGAAGTGATGCCCCAAATACAAGTGTTGTAAGTGAGAAAATTCGATTTAAAGCAGGTGTGGAGGGGCCCTTCTTGGACAAAATGGGTCCGGGTGAAGCAACAAATCATAAACATGAAAAACTAGATGATGGCTATCTAAAAGAAAATAAAACATGCATTTCAGAAGGGAAATGCTAAGGGTAATATTTCTTAAGATAGAGTGCATTGCGAGGATTAGGAAGGGGATGGCCTTCGAAATCCTCTAAGAGGTATGCCCCCTTCTCGAGATCCTTACTAATGATGTAAGGGCCTAGCCATAATGAGTCAAACTTCCCATGACCAAGGACATCATGGGCCTGGTCATATACTAGAACAAGGTCGCCTTCGTGAAAAGTGCGAGGTTGGACTTTTCGGTCATACTGAGCTTTGGTGCGCTTTTTGGCTGCTTCCATGGTTTGCAAGGCAACACGGCGGTCTTCAGAAGCGCGCTCGAGCATGATAAGTCATTGTTCTAGAGGTTGGGTGTCAGGGAGAAGTTCAACGGCCTCTCCAAAAACCAGGTGGAAAGGAGTAAACCCGGTGGCAGTTTTAACAGAAGTTCGATAGGCCCACAAAGCAGGGAAGAGCATGAGATGCCAGTTGGTTTTGTGCTTATTCACCGTTCGTTGAAGCATAGTTTTGAGGATTTTTTTGACTGCTTCAACTTGGCCATTACCTTGGGGGTAATAGGAGGAGGAATATTGGTGCTCAAAACCCAACAGTGAGGATAGCTCACGCCATATCTCATCTTCAAAATGTTTTCCATGGTCGGAGACCAGTTGTTTGGGAACCCCGAATCGAGCTATAACATGGTTAAAGAAAAAGAGGGCCGCGGTAGCTGCCGTGTTGTTGAAAGTTGGCATGGCCTCGGCCCATTTGGTGAAATAGTCGACCGCCACGATGATATACTTATGGTTACCAGTGGATGGCGGGCGACACTCCATAAAGTCGATGGCCCATTTACAGAAGGGGCCGGTTGAGACGACCGGATGGAGGGGAGCTGGTGGAGCTCGCGCCTTAGGGGCGAAATGTTGGCAATTGGGATAGTGTTTGACTGCCTCAATGCAATCAGTAAAGAGAGAAGGCCAAAAATACCCAGCGCGCATGACTTTCTGGGCAGTAGCGAGACCGGAGAGGTGGCCACCGCAAGCGCCGCTATGGCAGGCATTAAGGACTTGTTCAGCTTCGGCGTGTGTGAGGCAACGACGAAGGACGGTGTCAACCCCATGACGATAGAGGTCGTCGCCGATAAGGAGGTATCGGGGGGCTTGGTGTCGGATGCGTCGGCGAGCCTCACGATCAAGGTGAAGGGCGAACTTTTGGGTTCGCAAGTAAGTAAGAATGTCGCCATACCATGGGTCGTCGGCAGTAATGGAAAATAAGTGTTCATCAGGAAAGTCATCATTAACTGGGGTATCTGGCGCTCCGGTAGGTAATTCAGAAATGAGCTCAGCGAGGGCTAAGCCTTTCTTACTCTTTGGTGTGATGGATTCGAGGTCAAATTCTTGGAGAATAACGACCCAACGGGCGTATTTCCCAGTGAGGATACGACGAATCAATAGGAAAGCCAAGGGGTTGGAATTAGTCACAACCTTGGTGGAGCGCATGAGGATATAATGACGAAGTTTTTGGACTGAGAACACTACAGCTAGTGCTAATTTTTCTTCGAGTGAGTAGGAAACAGGGGGTCCTACAAGGTTCTTACTGACGTAATAGATCACATGCTCGATACCATTGTCATCTTCCTGGATGAGGACTCCAGCGACCGAATAGGTGGAAGCGGAGATATACAGGATGAAGTCCCGATCAAAGTCGGGAGGGCGGATCAAGGGAGCGGATGTGAGAGCCTGCTTGAGGGCATCGAAAGACTCGTGAGCATAGGAATCCCAAATGAAAGGGATAGAAGATCGGAGGAGTCTAAGGAACCCATGTGCAGTGGTGGCGTAGTCAGGGATGAACCGTCGAAGAAAATTAGCTTTGCCTTGGAGACTTTGGAGTTGGCGGAGGGTACGTGGAATGGGAAGTTCAAGAATGGCTTGAACTTTCAAAGGGTCAAGAGTGATACCATCCTTAGACACGATGAAGCCTAAGAGACGGCCGGCAGGAACGCAAAAGACGCATTTCAACGGGTTAAGGTGGATATTATACTTGCGACATCGGAGGAAAATGGTACGCAGATCGTGGAGGTGCTGCGCCCGATGCTTAGAACGCGCGGTGAGGTCGTCCAAATAAGCAAGGATAATGTGAGCTAAGTCATGGAAACAATAAGACATGGCCCGTTGAAAAGTGGCGCCGGCGTTTTTGAGGCCGAAAGGCATGACCCGGTAAGCAAAAGTTCCCCATGGACTAATGAACGCGGTTTTGAGTTGATCGGCAGGACGGATAGCAATTTGGTTGTATCCGGAGAAACCATCCATAAAGGATAGAACCTCATGCCCCACACACTCGTCAATGAATGGTGTGGGGAAGTTGTCTTTGGGACAAGCTTGGTTCAAGTCGCGAAAGTCCGTGTAGACACGGATGGTGCCTTGTTTCTTAAGAACGGGAACTGGGTTGGACACCCAAGTGGTGTATTCAATGGGGTAAATGAAACCAGCCTGCTTAAGCTTGTCAATTTCGGCTTTGATAGCGTCACGTCTGGAAGGATGAATGGGTCTCAACTTTTGACGGACTGGTTTGGCGTCCGGCCATGTATCGATATGGTGTTCGACAATGGCGGGATCGAGTCCGGGCATTTCAGAATAGGACCAGGCGAAAATATCGCGGAATTCTTTGAAAAGCTTGGTGTAAGCTTCGATTTCTTCCGGGGTGCATTGAGCACCTAAGGTGATATATTCTTGGATACCTGGGGTGACTGAAATGTCGATTTTGATGGTAGGAGAGATATTGGCCATGTTTCCTTCTTCGAAAGCATCAGGTGCAGGGATGGGGTTTTTGAACCAATCGACTGCATTGGGGATGAAGTCTTTGGTTTCCACAACAAATTGGTCATGGGACTGCTGTGGGAGGAAGTATGCGCGATGGTGCATATCGTCCCATGGAAAGTCCGGGTTGGTCATGGCTTCCATAATGTCTTCATCGGACTGGAAGATGGGAAGACTGGAGGAAGAAAGGTCACCCGAGGAGGTGGTGGTGTGGGACGGGTCATCAAGAGGAGAAGGGCTCAGAGGTGCGATATCAATAGATCCAATGTCGGATGAGGAGCCGAGAGGATTGGCAGGTTGAAGGGCAGGTGAACTATCTCGCAAGGATGATAACAGGTACAAAATGGTGGTTGACGGCTCTGTTGGCGCGATAGCGGGAGGAGGAATGTGAATGGGAGTAGGAAGGTCCTCTGGTCCTATCGAAGTGGCTTTGAATTGGCGGTACATGTCCAAGGAGGAACGATACTCGTCAAGGCGGGGACAGAGGTGGGTGTAATGGCCGTGAAAATCGCACAAGGCACAAGGGTGGTTTGTGCGCAAGTGTTTGAGTTTCGGGATAGAGTCTGGGATAGTGACGTAGACTTCTGGGATGTCAGAGTCGGGAAACGTCTCGTTGACCAGAATCTTGAGGTGCGGCAATTCAGGACACATATGAGTGGCGTGACCGACGATATCACACAAAGCGCATTGGATGGCGGGCTTTGGTGGTCGCGGAGGGGTAGGAGTTGTCGGGGCGGCCTGGTCCTGATGGGTTGCCCCCTTACGAGCTTTGCCTTTCTTTCCGGGGGCTGGCACCACAGGGGTAGGGTCCTGTGGAGGTGCTGGGGGCCCGGAGGGATGATGACAGGTACAGAATGGTGATTGACGACTCTGTTGGCTCGATAGTGGGAGGAGGAATGTGAATGGGAGTAGGAAGATCCTCTGGTCCTATCGAAGTGGCCTTGAATTGGCAGTACATGTCCAAAGAGGAACGATACTCGTCAAGGCGGGGACAGAGGTGGGTGTAATGGCCGTGGAAATCGCACAAAGCACAAGGGTGGTTTGTGCGCAGATTTTTGAGTTTTGGGATAGATTCCGGGATAGTGACGTAGACCTCGGGGATGTCGGAGTCGGGAAACGTCTCATTAACCAGAATCTTGAGGTGCAGCAATTCAAGACACATATGGGTGGCGTGACCGACAATATCGCACAAAGCGCATCGGATAGCGGGTTTAGGCAGTCGAGGAGGGGTAGGGGTTGTCCGGGGGGCCTGGTCCTGATGGGTTGCCCCCTTACGAGCTTTTCCTTTCTTTCCGGGGGCTGGCGCCGCAGGGGTAGGGTCCTGTGGAGGTGCTGGGGGCCCGGAGGAAGTGAGGGGAACCGGTTGAACCGGTGTCAAAGCAAGGTAAGGTTTGGGGTGACCGGAAGGGGTAGCGGCTGGAGGGTCAATGTACCAGACAGGTATACCGAGGGTCAGGTTAGGGAGAGAGAGGGTGGTCATGACGGGTACAAAAAATACTCCGGGAGGGGGAGCCAGGAAAGGTATCTGTCCAGCAGGGTAATGACCGGGGGGGACGGCTCCGAGATGGTTAAGGCCTGGGGGAACCGAGCCAGGAGGATAAAGGGGATCAGCTGTAGGGGGAGGGCCAGAAGGAGGAGGTCCGGCTGGCTGAGATGAATGGCTAGGAGAGGGGTGTGGAGGGCGAGGGGGAGGTTGCTGACTAGCCGAGGCATGCCGCGTAAGGGTAGCCTGAGACGATTGCATCATGAAAACATTCGATAAGCTGGGATCGGTGACAGGAGGGGGGGGAAGGTTAGGGAAAGTTCCAAGCAGGGAGGAATCTTTATAAACACCGGGGGAGACACTGGTCAAGGAATCGACGGTTTGCTTGTTGGCTACAGAAGAGATGGTCGTCTCAGGGGAGGTCTGAAATTTTGGCTCATGATATGTCAACTGGTCAATGGTGACTATCTTTCCATTATGGGGGAAAGACATCTTGCGAAAGACCGCGGATGGGACAGCAGACATAGCATAGGTGTAGCTTCGCCCCAATAGAATGTTGTAATCTAGCGGGGCATCGATGACTTCGACGTCAACGCAAACAGTCTTACCGGCGAGGGTGATAGGAAAATTACGAAACAGGCCAATGGGCTGGGAGGCATGGCCGTCCCACGCTCGAAGGGTGATCGTGGAAGGGGCCAACTCAGGGGATCCGAGTTGCTTCCAAACCGAAGCGGACATCACGTAGGTGGATGCCCCCTCATCAATTATACACCGGGAAACGTTGGCATTCCAGATTTTGACTGGGATTTGGAAGGCGATGGAAGGAGGGAGAGGAGGATGGTCCGATTGAGTGGCGTCGAAAACAATCATTTGGTCATCAGCAGGATCTACAGCGCCCACGGCAGATAGTAGAGCCTTCTTTTGGGAAGGGCACGACTGGAGGAGTTCCAGTGTGGAAATGGCAGCAGGAGATTGCGCCAAATCATCTACTATGCTATACGAATGAGTAGCTCGACCGGAAGCAGCGTTTCGACGTAATGGTCCCTTAGGAATCTTGGTATGAACCTCAACTTTGGGTTGAGGGATATGTAAGGGGCCACTGGGTGTCGAAAGAGGCTCTGTAGATCCTGAAGGAGGAGGCTCGGGGGCAGACTGAGCAGGAGGCTTGGGGTACTGGCGAGACCGATTTTGAAGGTGAAGATCGACGGACGGGTTAGGATCGGAGTGCATCATAAGGATCTGGTAATCAGAGGAACCAGAAAGGGAAGGGGGGGTGGCTACCTGGCTGTCGGGCGGTTGGGGAGCCACGAATCCTTGCTGAGGGAAAGGATCAGTAAACACAGCTGGCTGGGTAGTGGCCACATTAGGAGGAGCATGAGGGGAGGCGTGCTGTCCGCGCAATGTGGCTTGAGACTCCCACATCTGCCGCATCTGGGGTAATAGGGGAAAATCGTGGGTGTAATGACCATAAACACCGCAACACGAACAAGGCTTACTTGTGCGAAGCGGCCTGTCCGGCTTGGGCTGAGTGCCCTGTTGCTGGTTGGCAGTGTTAGGGTCCACACCAGGATTGGGTCCATGGGTACCAGGGGCAGATTGGTTTGGATTGCCTCTCCGCCTTCTTTGAGAAGAAGGGGGATTAGTCGCACCCTGCTGTGCAAATACTTGCCCTGGAGGGGGCTGTAGGTGCTGGTGCTGGGGTTGAGGAGGCAAGGGAGGAGGAAGCGCATACGCTGGAGGAGCTGGCGCACCAGGCTGCGGATAAGGGTAATGGGTAGGTTGGGCAACATTGAGGTAAGCAGGAGGTTGGGCAAAAGGAGGGGGCATGCCGTATCCTGGATACATGCTACCGGGAGGGGGGAGAGTGCTGGAGGAGCTGGCCCCTCCCTGAGGGAGACCATAGCCCATAGGAGGTTGAGCGTACGGATGGGAAAGGGCTCCAACGATACCGTCGGCGGAATGAGATGCCCCCGGGGCGTTAGCGCCACCGGGCCTGAGGAGGTCAGGAAGAACGGTATAAACATAACCAGATTGAGCGTAGATCAGGTCATATTTCAAGGCTATTTGGAGGGCGGCTTCTTTGGTTTGAGGAAAATGGGAGGCGACATCCTTGCCGATGGGAGCCGGAAGGGTGCGAAGGAACCAGTCCATATAAACCCAATCTTCGAAGGGAGGGGCTCGACATAAGCTCCGTCTTCTTCGCCATTCCTGAACATGGGCGGAAAGGCGGGTTGAAGAGGATTGCTTGAAGGAAGTCAAGAGCTTCGTGCCAGTGTCGTATCGGAGAGGGAGCTGGAAATAAGACAGAAAGGCCTGAGCAAGGGTCGCAAAGGTGGTATGGGAAAAGGTGGCTTGTTCAACATACCATTTAGAAGCTTCGCCGGTAAGCGTGCGTTGGAACAAACGAAGACGGATGGAGTCATCGGTAATGGAATTGGAGGAACACCACATGTGGAAAGATCGGACATGATTGGTTGGATCTTCACCAGCTTGGCCTTCGAATTTAGGGATGTCAGAAGGGAGCTTGGTTGGCATGGCAGGCCAACCAACATCGTGGTGGATGGGGTCATTGATCAACTGATTGAAATCGGGGAGGCTGAGGCCTGCAATGTACAGCAGCAATGGGGTGGCCGGAGTCGTTCCTGTGGCGGTTCCGCTAGTAGTCGGGCTGGCATTAGGGCCGGGAGAACTGCTAGCGTTAGGCCCTGGACCAGACATGGTGGTAAGGGGAGAACCAGGAGGAGAAATGGAACCCAATGAATCAGGAGAGGAGTCGGAGTGCGGACTCGGAGGAGGACTGGCTCGACGACGGCGGGTCGGAGCAGGTCGATCGACCGGAAACTGAGGGTGAAGGCCAAGAAGTCTCTGGGAAAGGCGCCTTGGGGGCACAATGACGACAGGAAGAAGGAAACCGACAGGGGCAGAAAGGGACAGAATCAAGTGAGGTCAAGGGCAGAAAAGGTGCAGTGACAATTGATTTTAGAGTCTTTTCCAGGCGGTGTTAACCAGGCGCTTCTTCACTTAGGGTCAATGTGTGGCGTGCGTTAATTTTAATTTTTAAACCCTTTCCGTTTTGAGAGCAAGAAAAAAGTGTGCTGCGTAGCTGAAAATAAACCTACAGAGAACAGTATATAATGTTGAAATAACAGAAAAATAACAGCTACTTGTGCATCTATCTAACCCAAGAAGGCGGGTCTCTCAAAACTAATCTGAAAAGAAAGGGAAAAATCTAGGCAAAACACACGGAAAAGAGGCCAATAGATCTAAGGTCAAAAGGGATAGGGATCTAAAGGATAAAGCTGCTGAAAAGAGGTGCAGGTCACAGCCAAAAGACAGAGGCAAGGTGGCTGGAAAAAGGAAGGAAATCAGCAAAAAATGGAGGGGGCAAGGTGGAGGCCCTAAAAGTAGATCCAAACAAATCTTCAGGAGGTGATTTGAGAGGTAGAAGAGCTGATTTCAAAGGATCTGAAAGGGAGGTAACAGATCTGGAAAAAAGGAGGCTGAAGCTCTGAAAAACAGACGGCTGAAACAACTAAAACTCTTCCAAAAAAAGTGGAGGGTACTAAAGCCCTAGGGGGCTAGGTTCCCACTTAGATGAGTAAAAACAGATCAGAACTTGGTCAAGGCGGGCTGAGACAGAGGCTGGAAAACCCTGACAGAAGCTGCATCAGAACCCAGAAAATTGCAGAAAAATCACTGAAAAACTGGCAGGTCGCAGTTTCTGACCTGTTTTCAGTGCAGGTCGCAGAAAAGGGGCAGAAAAGTGCGACCTGGAGGTCCAGGTCGCAGTTTATGGGCCAAAAAGTGCGACCCCCCGTTCCGGTTGTCTCGACGGCAGATTTTCAGAAAAGTTGCCGTCTCAGTTGCGGCTGGTGTCGCTTACCTGCGCAATAGGGCCAGAAACACACGGAAGTTAGAAATTTTAATGTTTTAGGGTTTTATGTAAGAAAAACAACATAAAAATAGGAAAAATAAACAGCTGAAAAGAAACCCTAGGGTCTGAAGTAGCTGGATATGCAGGAATATGAAAAACGACGGCGGTCGTAATTTAAAACCCGTGTGGAGTCGCCATTTGTTAGTATGAATCCTTTGTCGAAGTGTACGAAAAAGGACCACTTTAGCTACGCATAACTAATAGCCCTAACAAAAAAAGTGGCTGCCAATATCTTCAGATCTGCGGTTAGTTAGACATAAAATAGCTGCAAAAACCAGATCTATGCATGGAAAGACATTAAGCAGAAAAAATAAGGGTTTGCTCCATATACCAATAGACAAGACAAGAACAATTTTTGAAAGAATTTTTATATTAATTGGGCACCTCGGAGGAAAACAAGAAGGCGTATCCAATTCTCCTCAGTGGGATGGGTTCTTGGAAGTCCTCGGCGCTTTAGATCTAAGATTTCTCTCTCTTGTTGGTGTAGAAAACCCACACAAAGAATGGAACTCAAAGGGAGCTCACACAGCAAATGGTAGAAAAGAGTGACCAAGTGTATAGATCCAGAGTGATCTAATAGGCAACAAAAGGTGAAGAATGGTAGGAAAAACCCTCCTATTTATAATAAAATATTGGGTCATTCTAGATCTTGGTGCATGATTAAAATAATGTTAACCAAATCTAGATCCACCTTTTATGGAATATTTTATTATATTTGTTGGAGGGAAAAGGTATTTGACTTGGGTCAAATCCCTTGATTTGTCAAAAAAAAAAAAAAAATGATTTATTTATCTTTTTAAGGAAGCGGTTAGAAGATAATCAAATAAATAATGATTTATTTAATTATTTAAGGAAGTGGTTGAAAGATAATTAAATAAATAGTGATTTATTTAATTATTTGTGGGTGATTTGGTCGTATTTAACAAGGAATATCATCTAAATAAGGTTTAAATGATTATTCCTAGAAAATAATAAGATAAATAAAGGTTTATCTAATTAATTTCTTTGATTTTGGGTTAAACATAACTGGGAATAATAATTAAATTATGGTTTAATTAATTATTCCATGAGGAAAATCAAACAAATATGGGTTTGTTTAATATTTCCTTTTGGGGTTTCCTGTTTTAACATAGTGAAAGCAGTTTTACTTAGGGTAAAACTGGTCTTACGTGGTGTACTTGGGTCCATCTAATGATAATAGGTTAGATGACCAAAAAAATGGTGTAACAACTTTTGCTAGGAGAGTCCATTTGGAGCGATTTTATTTATTTATTTTGGGTAATTGGAGCATTTCAAAGCCACTAGAGTAGGTTGCAGAGCCATTAGAGAATTTTTTCAAGTGTTTTATTAGCGAGAGCTTGAAGAGCCACCAGGGCTTGGGGATTGGTGAGCTGTATTGGATTATAGTTATCCATTGGAGGTGAAAATATAGTCATTTCTTACTATTTTCTGCACTCTGAACTCAATTATGCAACTATTTTCACCTGTTTAGGCTTTCTACACATTGTATAACTATTTTCTGAGCATAATAATAGTAAGGACATGCCCATTTGGGGGCCTTGGACCCAACAGATGTAGCCCAGGAGGGGTGAACTACCTTATCATATGCTGAGTTATATTCTGTGATTTATTTGCTGCTTATTTCCAGAGCTAGATATGTTAAACAGTAAACAAAAATAAGCCTCCTACATACAAAAAGACTCATAAACACATCAAATTCACTTTGTTCCAATTGCAAAACACATTAAAAATCTTGCATACATATGTTAATGGATAATGAATTCCTTGCACCAGCAAACAAGTAGTTTCATTTCCAAATCATTAGTGATTACTTCTATTATTTCTTTAGGCAGAGTCTATAAAGGGCCAGGTAGCTTCGGGAGCTCATCCTTTCTTTGAAAGGTGACATATCCTGTAAATTCCCTTATAGTCCATATCTGTATTAGAAATAAGAAGTTCTCACATTCAGATCAGATTGGTATCAAAGCTTAGGTTGAACTCAAAACTTGTATTGAGAATTGATTTGTGTGCAAAGAAATATTATATTGTTTTGCAAATTTGATGCTTACTAGGCTCAAACTGAAAAGAGGGGAAGGAAAATTGGTTAGTGCACAAACTAATCCACAACCAAGGAGGGCTAGGGTGCCATTATCTCCACCTTCTATCTCACCCTCAATAGCCTTAGAAGCAACCACAAGCATGTCTTCAAGAGAAGAAGAAGCTCATGAAGAAATGGATCCCAAGGAAGAAGAAAGGGTTTTTCGGAAAGCTTTCTTGGATATGACTGAAATGGTAAGGATCCTCTATCAAGAAAGAAATGATAGGATTGCTGGAGAAGGATCTAAAAACCAAAGAGAAGGGGGAGATTCTTCAGGAGGAAAGAAGAACAATGATAAGTCAAAGAAAGGGAATGGAGGAAATGGTGATCCACCATCTCCATCATCATCCTCTTCCTCAACATCATCCTCTTCAACTTCAGTAAATCAGTCACATAAGTCAAAAACAACTGGTAAAAATCCCTTGTTAAAGCTTGATGTCAAATTTGAATTGCCAATTTTTAATGGTGATGTTAATGCAGAGAAATTAGATAATTGGATCAGACAACTGGAGGTCTATTTAAGGATTCAAAATCTGCATGATGATGACACCAAAATACAATTAGCCTCACTAAGGATGGATGGAGCAGCATTGGTTTGGTGGGAAGCCAAAACTAGGGAGGAAATTAATAAGAATGGTAAGATAACTCTAACATGGACTGAGTTTATTACTGCTATCAAGAAACAATTTTATCCTCTTGCTTATCTTCAGAAGGCAATAATGAATTGGCAAAAATTTAGACAGATTAAGGGACAAAATGTGCAAGACTATACCTAGGAATTTAGGAGAAGAGCACTCTTACTTGGGTAGATTTAAAAAGCCAAGACACTTTGTTAAATTACATAGGTGGTTTGCACAATTACCTTCAACACACTATTCTTATGTTTAATCCTACTATTTTAGATGAATTACGTGTACATGCTACACATTTAGAGGCTAGAGGAAAGAATACTTTTGATGCATTGAATGAGGATAATGATTTTAAAAGCAAAGGAAGAAAGGGTGTTGAAAATTCGAGAAAGGAAAAAGGAAAGTTATTTTGCAAGAACTATTCAAAAACAAGCCACGACGAAGACCACTGTTGGAAGCTTCATCCTGAGTTGAAACCAGAAAAATATATAAACAAAGACAAGACCAAAGAAAAGGGGAAAACTGTAGCAAAAATTGAACAAGACTTAGGGTCATAATTAGGTGATGAGAAAAAAAGTATCGCCATGGTTTTAAAGAACATAAAGGGAAAAGAAGTGGTACAAGACACAATTCCCAGTTCTAGCTCATTAAACTGTCACAAAGATACTCTAGATGAAAAGAGGAGGATAGAGCTATTCCATGTGAGGGTAGTTTCAAAACATACTAAAATTGACACACTGTTTGACAGTGGGTCACAAGCTAATCTCATATCAGAAGATTTGGTCAAACAATTAAAACTTGAGACCATTCCACATCCAAAGCCTTATCCACTTGGGTGGATATGCAAGGATGCAAATTTACAAGTATCAAGAAATTGCATATTGCAGCTTGCAATAACTGTACACTTTATTGACACAGTTGAACTTGATGTGGTGCCACTTTATATCTCAGGAATTTTTTTGGGAAGTCCTTACTTATTTGATAGAAAGGCCATCTTCTATCACCATGAAAACAAGTATCACTTGTTTAAGGATGGAAAAGAGTACATTATGAGAGCACATAAGAAGAAGCTGGAATATTCTTTAGTCCATGCAGGTCAATTGAAAAGGCTAGTTAATGCAAGTAAAAATCTGACTTTGTTGATGTTGAAACGATAAGATTTTGTACATTTACTTTTTCATGATGTTGCTAATGATATGTCTCAGTCTGATAATAGTTCTTATTTGAAATAAGATAACATTATGTTGCACAAGGTACCTTTGGGGTCGATTGGTGCCATGAACAAAGTGTCAGTGCAAAGCATTGTAAAATTCCATGAGGTGGAATGGCATGCATGCAAAGAGGGCACATAGTTCAACATGGGGCAATGTTGGTTTCAGAATGGCAGATTTATATGGTGAGAAAACTTGGTCGGGATTTGGCACAAGTGCAGAGTTCATTCAGCAAGAATTTGCCATGTGAACGGTTTGCAAAGTGAATGTTATTTTAAGTCTTCTTGGAAGTTTGATCAGTGTAGAAACAATTTTTGTTCTGCAAATTATAGTTGTTGTTCTGCAAATTTTAAGAATTTGCATCTTGACTTAGTCAGTTTTAGCAACGGTCGATCAGTGAATTCAAAAGACAATTTATCATTTTGTGAAAAGCTCAATTTGATGAAATCGAGAAGATTTCAGTTATTCAAGGGTGGAAGAGTAGAGAATCAGTCTCCACATCTTCAGTTTTAGTAATCAGAGAGATTTTGTGGGTCCAAAAGCTTCCCATTTGGGAGGTGTGATCAGGTGATCATGTCCTATTTGGAAAAATTCTCAAAATTTTATTTGCTAATAATTGGTTCAAACCAAAATGACTAGAAAGGTCTCGTCAAAACGATCCTGTAGCTGCAAACGGCACTGAAAACCGATGTTGTATGAAGAAGTTATTCAACTTTTAAGTTTCTTAATTTCAGGCAAAAAGCCCAATTTGACTCAATTTGACTTTGGATTAAAAAATATTTAAAAAGGAATATTCCATGGAATATTCTGTAGTGAGCCAATCATAGGGCACCACGTGGCCTACCCAGAGACCACCACATGGCCCCGAGAATTCAAATGAAATCACGCTAAAATTTTGGCAATGACCAGAGTCGAACATGGGTCGAGTGGCCACTAGCCCACGGGCCCGACGAACCCGCCCACTCGTGGTTCTTAACATCCAAAGGAATGCACACATATAAAAAATGTTAACAAGGTTTGGGCGGGGCCGGAAGGGGGCCAACCCCCTCTACAATGCAACCTCGGGCGGAAAATCAAGGGCTAATCCCAACACTCCAGCGGGAATCTTAACAGCTAACGGTCAAGTTTATTATGAATGCGGAGTGGTCACATATAAACCGGCGCTTTTTATGTTAATTGGATTGTGACGGTTCCGAAACCGTCAGCTTAACCGCCGGCCCAAACGGCCCATGTGGCCACATTAATCAAAACATTTATTGCTGTCTACTAACCCGTCGGCTAAAACAGCGGAGTCTGCCCAATTCTGGCGCCACCTCCTTAATTGGTGGAGTTAACTTCAGTTCCACCAAATTTGGTGGAGTTTTTCTAGGGCAAACTGGGCAAAACTTCAGTTGGACATAACTTTTGCTAGGAGAGTCCATTTGGAGCAATTTTTATTTTTATTTTGGGTAATTGGAGAATTCCAGAGCCACTAGAGTAGGTTGTAGAGCCATTAGAGCATTTATTCAGGTGTTTTATCAGCGAGAGAGCTTGAAGAGCCACCAGGGCTTGGGGATTGGAGAGCTGTATTGGATTATATTTATCCATTGGAGGTGAAACTATAGTCATTTCTTACTGTTTTCTGCACTTTGAAATCAATTATGCAGATATTTTTTCCTGTTTAGGCTTTATACACATTGTATAACCATTTTCTGAGCATAATAAGAGCAAGGACATGCCCATTTGTGGGCCTTGGACCTGGCAGATGTAGCCCACAAGGGGTGAACTGCCTTATCATATGCTGAGTTATATTATGTGATTTATTTGTTGCTTATTTCCAAAGCTAAATATGTTAAACAATAAACAAAAATAAGCCTCCTACATACAAAAAGACTCATAAACTCATCAAAGTCACTTTGTTCCAATTTCAAAACACATTAAAAATCTTGCATACATATGTTAATGGATAATGAATACCTTGCACCAAAAAAAAAGTAGTTTCATTTCTAGATCATTAGTGATTACTTCTATTATTTCTTTAGGCATAGTCTATAAAGGGCGAGGTAGCTTCGAGAGCTCATCCTTTCTTTGAAAGGTGACATATCCTGTAAATGCCCTTATAGTCCATCTCTGTATTAGAAATAAGAATTTCTCACATTCAGATCAAAAATAATGTGAGGTTCATCTCTAGTTGACTGGATGGAGGGATTGTCTTGATAGGATTGATCGATGGTGTGTAAGGTGTCCCTATATCGCAGAAGTTCTAGGAAATGATGGGTGTAGTGCCCATAATGGCTGCAAATAGCACATACATGATTGGCACATAATGCTTTGCCTTGATTTTTGGTGGCTGGTTCCTTTTTATGGGAACTTGTTGTCGCGATATTGACCACAAAGAAAAGGAGCAGTTTTAACTTGTCCAGCTTTGGGAAAATCTAGGTGGAGTGGCCTACTATGTTGCATATGGCGCAAGCTTGTAATTCCCATTGCATGGTGGGATTCTCTACCTTCTTCCTTCTTTTATTGGTGTTTTTGGTCATAACCATCAGTTTTGCGATGGGAATTTCCTTCGAAGGGATGTTTGTGACAGTCTCCTAAATGGGTGGGGTCTCCTGAACGGGTGGGGCCACCTCCAGACTAAGGAGGATTAACCCTGTGGAGGTGACCTGCATGGCTCCTATTGTGGTAGGTGGGACAAGGTACCAAACTAGAATTGCAAATGATACATTTGGTAACATCACAGTGACCAAGACTTGCTAGGACAAAAAACTAGCTGGGGGATAGAGGAAAGGAGTTTGGGAGGTGGTGTAGGCTAGATAAGATATCGTGGCCGAGGACTCGGTGTCATTACTGCTCGTATTCATCTCTTGGCTAGATTCAGTGCTTGATGTGGACATCATGCACACCAGAGCCTCTATGACATCAGATGATGATTCTGGTATAACAGGGGGATCTCGTAAGAATGACCCAAGGATGGACGACGGTTTGAATTGGTCGGGGCCATATTATTGGTACCATGTAAGCATCTCGGCATATGTGTCTACATAGGGTAGGATGAAATCGGTATTTTTTAGGGTCACTTGTCATGGTATGTCAATTGGTCGACAGTAATGATGTGATCCTCATGGGGGAACATCATAGTTTGAAATATAGAGGAGGCTATGGCGGACATTGCATACATATAACTTCATACAAGGAGTATATTATAATCCAGTTGTGCATCCAATACTTCAATGTCTATAAGGACCATCTTACCGAATAAGCAGACCAGAACGTTTTTGTAGAGACTGATGGGAGCTGATGGGTACTCGTCATATGCTTTGAGTGTGATGTCTGATGGCTTTAGCTCGGGAGACCCTAACTTCTGCCAAACAATCTTCGACATGATGCATGTGGATGCACCCTCGTCAATGATACGTTGGTGAATGGTTATGTTCTGAACTGACACTAGTATTTGGAAGGCAACCATTGAAGGAAGCCTAAGGGTGGCTTTATCTAAATATAAAGCCATTAGGCACAAATCGGTAGGGTTGATGGCACCTAATGAGAAAAGTAAGGCTTTCCTTTGCTTTGGGCATAATTTTAATACCTCCAAAGCTGACATGGAGGTGGGGGATTGGGCTAAATCATCCACAATGCTATAGTTATGGGCTACTTTGCAATGGTTTCCCGCTCTCCTAGTTGGTCCCATAGGCATCTTTGGCAAAGGTTCAATAGGTATATTTGATCTGGTCAATGGTGCTGGTGCGCTCATGCTAGTCCCTAACAAATTTGTGTTTGGTGGGGTATCGTTATTTCATTTGGGTGTATTAAAAAGTATTTCTTTGCTAGTCCTGTAGATTTCATGGCTATTTTTTTTGGAAATGTCAGGAGTTGTTTGCTTTTTTTGGGTGCTAACTATCCATTAGTGGGGGAAAGGCTCCTGCATGATGGTTTTCTGGTGTGAGGATCCCCCATGTCCATGGTTACCTTGAAGCTTCTTCAGCTCAGAGAGATTAGGATAGTGGTGAGTGTAATGGAAATATTCACCACATATTGCACAAGAGTGGTTGGTCTGAAGATTCACCCTCATGTTTTTCCCTTAGGAGTTTTTTGGCCCCTGGTTTTGATTTCAGTTGGAGTTGCCTCCAGCCTGAGATCGCAGAGGGCGTTGTTGATTGTTGCCCCCTATCCAATATTTCCCTTTGGTTTGTTTTTTCCTTTTTTCCTTGCCATGTTAGGAGGATAGCTAGGATTCTCCTGATTGTATGATTGACGCAGTTGTGCTTGGGAAGGTTGCACAAAGTTCACCTGTGCATTATTCTGTGTTATTAAACCATCTCCAAAAATAGAAGAAAAGAGAGATCAACGCCTTATAAATAAGTCACTTCAAGGGGGCAACCTCCTTTACATTACATAAATGAACAATTCTTGGATGATACAAATGACCAAAACCTCCTTCTATATATAGAAGTCCATGGGATCATAATATAATCCTAGCCGAACTAACAATAATAATGTAAGGGCACAATAATAACAATATTTGGGTTATAGGGGTACAAAAATGACAATAAGTGGGTTACACTAGCAACAATAAGGGGCTATACTAGTAATATAGGGACCTAACATGCCCCTCTCCTTCGAAAAAGTGTTGTCCTCAATGCTTGCGTAGCTCTGGATGCTTTCGTATAAAATTATCATCCTCCCATGTAGAATATTCAGTGGGTAAGTTCTTCCACTTGATGAGATACTCTCAAATTGATTGATTTCGTAGCTATCGAGTTCTTGTTTCTGTGACTGATTCAGGTTCCAATATGATTTTCCTTCCTCATCAAGTTCTGGCAATATTTCTTGAACTGGAATTTTTTCCCCTATAACCTTCTTTAAGCATCAAACATGGAAAATTGGATGCACTCACGAAGAAGCAGGAAGCTCCAATTTGTATGACATAGTACCAATATTTTGCAACACCTTGTAAGGACCATAGTATTTTGGTGATAATTTATTATCCTTCTTAGCTTGCTTGAGGGGAATTTGTTTGTATGGTTGTAGCCGTAAAAATACCCAGTCTCCTACATCAAAAATTATCTCGCTACAATGTTGATCTGCCTGTTGTTTCATTCAATTTCGTACCAAATTTAGGTTATCCTTTAAGAATTGGAGAACTTCTTATTGATGCTCGATGTGATATTCCACGGCTTGAACCTTATAATTTTCTCTTAAAGAAGATGTGATGGATGGTGGATGATATCCATAAAGTTCCATAAATGGGTAACTTTTGTTTTAGTATGGAAAGAAGTGTTATACCACAATTCAATGAGAGGTAACAACTTGACCCATTGTGTTTTTTTATTAGATACAAAAAAACGAAGATATCCTTCCAAAAATTTATTCACTATCTATGTTTGACCATCGGATTGAGGATGATAATATGAGCTATGAGCTACTTGAGTACCCAAACAAGAAAATAATTTCAACCAAAAATTTCCAGTAAAAATGGGATCTCTCTCACTTACAATAATCTTTAGGTTTCCATGTAGCTTTTGAATTGTTTCCATAAATGCAGTAGCAACTGTAATTGCTTTAAATTAATGAGGTAATGCACAAAAGTGTGCATACTTGGTAAGTCTATCAACTACCACCATGGTGACACTCTTTCCTTAGGACTTAGGTAAACCTGTGATAAAATCCATTGAAATCTCTTCCCAACATTGACTTGGAATGGAAAAAGGTTGTAGAATGCCCAGGGTCATAATTTTCTCAACTTTATTTTGCTGGCAAACCAAACATTTCTTCAAAAACTTTTGAATATCAGATTTAAGGCCATCCCGAAAAAATTCTTTCTTCACCCTATGGTAAGTTTTCAAAAATATGGAGTGTCCTCCTAAAGGAGAAGTGTGCAATTCCAAAATAATATTTTGTTTTAGTTGGGAATTCTTGCAAATATATAAGCGATATTTGTACCATAAGGAATCATTTTTCCAACTAAATGTATCAAATGTACTAGGATCTTGCTACAACCTTTTAATGAGTGTCCACACTTCTTCATCCTTCTTCCATTTATCCCTTGCTTCGGTTATCCAATCTTTTTGGATAATAGAAATGGCACAAAGCAATGCTTCGACCTCTTCATCCTTTCTTAAGAGTGCATCTGCAACAACATTTAGCTTCCATTTTTTTGGATGATTTCAAAGTCATAACCCAACATCTTTGTGACCCATTTTTGCTGCTCTTCTGAGGATAGTATTAGTTCCAAAAAGTGTTTAATAATATCATGATCTATTTTTACCTTGAAGTGTCTTCCCATTAGGTAAGGTCACCATTTCTTTAGTGCATGTAGTATTGCCAACATTTACTTCTCATCAATAGCTTTATGTAAATACTTTCCTTTTATTGGACGAATTTCAAAAGCAAAGGGTCTTCCTTCTTGCATTAAAACAACACCAATTCCATTTCCCGGGGCATCACATTCCACAATAAAGGTTTTTGTGAAGTCTGGCGTACCTTAGACCGGTGCTAGGCACATTGCCTCTTTAAGATGTTCAAAGGCCTTAGTTGCTTCAGGAGTCCATGAAAATTCATCTTTATTCAATAATGTCATTAGAGGTGCTACTATTTCACATAATTCTTAACAAACTTGTGATAATACCCTGTTAACCCGATAAATCCTCGCAACCGCTTTATGGTTGTGGGGACTTTCCATTCCTTAATGGATTTAATTTTGTTAGGGTATACCTTAACACCCTCGCCAGATACAATATGACCCAGATATTCCACCTGTTGTACTCCAAAGAAACATTTGGATGTTTTTTCATGTAATTATTTCCCCTCCAATAGTTTGAGCACCCTATCAACATGTTGAACATGATCCTTCCAAGACCTGATGTAGATTAGTATGTCGTCAAAAAATACTAGCACAAATTTTCTAAGGAAGGGTTTGAAAATGGAATTCATCAACCCTTGAAATGTAGAAGGTGCATTGGTAAGGCCAAAAGGCATGACCAAAAATTCATAATGACCCTCATGAGTTTGAAATGTTGTTTTTGAAATATCTTTAGTCTTCATTCTAATTTGATGATATCTTGAACGAAGATCCAACTTGGTAAAATAAATTTATCCATGTAATTCATCCAATAATTCATCAATCACAAGAATGGGAAATTTATCCTTAATAGTGAGCTTATTGAGCTCCCTATAATCTAGACACATGCGCCATGATCCATCCTTATTGTGCACCAATACTACCAAAGAAAAGAAAGAATTTTGATTAGGTTGAATTATACCAACCTCTAACATGTCTGCAATCATACATCCAATTTCGCTCTTTTGGACATAAGGATATCTGTAAGGCCTGATGTTTGGAGGAACACTTCCTAGAATCAAATGAATAGCATGATCATGATCACGAATAGGTGGGAGTCCTTTGAGAGTTTCACACACCTTGGAATGATTGTCCAAGCCTTTTTGGAGATCTAGAGAAATAGATGATTTTGATGTTGGAACTTTTAGTGAGCATAATTGTGCAATTATGCCTCGTTGTTATTTCTTCAGAAGCTTTGTCATGAAATTAGAGATTATTATCTTTCTAGGCTTCCCTGTGATACCCTGTAATTCGATTTCTTTTCCTTCAGAAAAAAATTTCAAGAAAATTTCTGGAAAATTTAAATCTACCATCCCCAAAGTACAACATCAGCACCTCCCATTGGGTTGGAAAGCATTGGACTTTTCAATACATACTCCCCCATGGTTAGCTTGATATTATGGCAATTTCCAGAGAAATTTATAGTTCCTCCATTTGCAGCCATCACTTGACATTCTGGTGCTAGGTATAAGAAACAATTCAATTCCTTGGCTACCTTACAATGGATAAAATTATGTGTACTACCCAAATCAATCAACACTATTACCTTATTCTTCTTTATATGTCCTTCTATCTTGAGAGTTTGAGGAGTGGTAATTCCTGCCAATGCATTACATGATATGGTCAGACTCATTTCTTCTTCTTCTAGGGTTGGTTCCTGGTGTATATCCTCTTATTTTGAAGTTTCTTGTTCATTTTCTTCCTCCTCTTCACAATCTATGTAAAATAATTTCATCTCAGCACACTTATAACCTTTAGTGTATTTTCTATCACAACTGTAGCAAAGCCCTTTGCTCTTTTTTCTTCCAGTTGTTGTGGTGTCAACCTTGTATGTTGTGGAAGTCTAGGAGTATCAACACTTCCATCTTTATAGATGTGAGTGGTAGGCTTCCTTGTCGCCATAATTTTGCATTCATTTTTTCTTGCCAACTTGAATGCCTTCTCCAATGAATCAGGTTCCCAAACACAAACATCATGTTGGATGTTATCCTTTAAAGTCCCTATGAAGACATCAATCCTATGTTCCTCTGGGATATCAATTACCCTTATATTCAATTTTTTGAAGTCTTCAATATGCTCCCCCACTGAACCCTTTTGTTTGATATTTATCAATTGGCTAAAGAAGGTGTTTCTCTTTGTATCCTCATAATGTGCTATCATTTCCTCCGTAAAAATTGACCAAGTGACAATTTTTTTATGGGAGCAAAGCCATCAATACCATACAAATGTATTTTGTTCTAGATGTAAAGTTGCAATGAGTACCTTTAGTGTATTTTGAACATTATTTAGATAAAAATATTGCTCCATCTATAGTATCCTTGTTACGAGATCCTTCTCAGCAAACTTCCTCATATCCATCTTTGGAATATGGTGGTTATTCTATCCAACATTAGAGCTTATGTAATCACGTTTAACATTTATTTTGTTCTCATCATGAGTTTCCTCTATTATATTTTCACCATTAGGAAATATTTCTTGTATCAAATTTGTCAAACCTTCCATGTCTGCTTTTAGATCATTCTTCATGTTTTCCATGTTGTCTTTCATTTTTTCTTCCATGTCATCCATCTTAGCTTCCATGCTAGCTTCCATGCAATCCATCTTAGATTATTTTCCTTTCTTCAAACCATCCATATTAGCTTCCATTCCCTTCTTCAAACTGTCCATCTTAACTTCCATGCCTTTCTTAAAAGCTTCCATTTCATTTTTTGTTGCTCTTTGCGAGAGTGAAATTTGGTGCACTTGCTCTTGTAATTTTGATATGTCATGTTGTGCTTCTTCCTCTTCATGAGTCATAGTAGAGCCTTCTTAAGGCTTAATGGGTGTTGAATTATTTTTAGGTGGCATTTTAGAACCCAATACTGATATCTATGCTTCAATATTCCCTTAAAATCACATCAAAATGATTTTTCACACAATACTTATGCAATTCAAAAAAAATGCACACCTTTTTCTTGCTTTTGAGGAGCTCGATATTGAAACTAAATTATCTCTGTGATTTTGGATATTCAACATCTGAAATTTGACTCTGTAGTGACCCTCAAAATCTTCTTTCTAATGCCACAGGTTTGACCTGATTTGGATTCTTCAAGTTTACGTTATGCCCAATCTCCCACAATGACCTAATTATGGACTTGTTCGGTTCAACAAACTTGTATGACGTGCCCCCTGTGACCGTTTCCTCCTTCAACTCTGAAATTGATATACAGGAAACTAAAATCCATGTAATTGCATCCAATGTTTACAGAATTCTAATCCAACACTCAGAGAGAGAGTTATGACAATTTTCCCACGGTCACCTCTTTGATATGAAATTCGGGAGCCTGAAAAGTCCCTCACTTCCACAGATCATATCTCCGCAAATATTGCAAACCAAGATCTAAAATTTTTACAGGAAGTTCATCAGAATTTCAGCTTCGCTCTGTGAAAATTTAAGCTTCAGAACCTTCGTAGAAGAAAGGTTATAGTGAAAATTCCACGATGACCCGTTTTAGGTGAAATTTGAGAGAATAAAAAAGCCCTAACTTCCATAGATCATATCTCTGAAAATATTGCGAACCAAGATTTGAAATTGTTACAAGACGTTTCTCAGGATTTTGGCTTCACTCTATAAAAATTTCAACTTCTGAAGCTTCGTAGAAAAAATGTTATAGCTACAATGCCACGATGACCTTTTTGAAGTAGCCAAACCCTAGAATCCAAAGCTCTGATACCAAATGTTATGAAACCAGCTCCAAAAATAGAAGAAAAGAGAGATCAAAGCCTTATAAATAATCCACTTTGAGGGGGAAACCTCCTTTACATTACATAAATGAACAATTCTTGGATGATACAAATGACCAAAAACTCCTTCTATATATAGGAGTCCATGGGATCACAATATAATCCTAGCCGACCTAACAATAATAATGTAAGGGCACAATAATAACAATATTGGGGGGTGGATTTTGTTCTGGGGACTAAGCATATTGTGGTCCTTGTCCCTAGTTTGTGAATGGCTATTGGGGGGATCTCTTCCGTCAATGTTTCTAGCTATGTAATGGGTCCCCTATGCCGACGGATATGGACCTCCTTGCTGATGGTGGTACAACGTCACCCTATTGGTCACATTTTGCGAAGGTGCATAATGACTTTGGTAGCCAGGTTGTGGGATGTACTGGTTAAAAACATATGTGTAATCGAGGTACTGAACACTACTGCTTAGGTGATTTTGGGTCAATAACCCTGTTAGGTTCCTATAATAATAGGGATCATAATTTTTAATTGGCTATGTTAAGTCTGGTAATATTGTACATACCTTTGCATTTCTAAAAATATTTTCCATGTTAAAAAATGAAAAGAGGGTATGTCCTAAAAGAATAATCAAATGACCAAAATAAAGGGATATAAAAAAAGATATAAAATATGAACCCCATAAAAAGAAGAAAAATAAATTCTGAAAGTGTTGCACATTCAAATGCCACTACTCTTAGTTTAATTTACATTTGCAAATAAATTGTGTGCAACTTGTTCAAAATGCCACAATTCATGATGATCATAAAATATAATCTTGATCATTCATGCCTTTAAATTTTATGTTATGATAGTTAGTGAATAAAGATCTGACCAAACCGTTTAATCTTGGAAGATCAGTAGTTAGATAGAGAATAAAAATGAGCTCATAAGTTTAATCTGAGCCATTGGGAGATATAAGGTTAAAAATAAGTTATTTTACTTATCAAAAGAAAATAAAAGGGTCAGCAAGCTCAACTGCACCCAATAAAGAAAAAAAATGTTAGCATAAATAAAGGGTAGGTACAATATTTTTCAAAAGTTATATAAGCATCATTATGCTTATCCATTATCAAAAAATACCTTTCTAACCCTTCCCATTTCTAAAAACCCTTTCTCTCTTCATTTCCCCTTATCCTAACCCTTTTCACCTCCTAAAAACCCTTTTCCCCTTTAAAAAATTTGCTTGATTAAACTTTATATTTTCATGAAAAAGAGAAAAACCCACTTTTAATAGTTTAAAAGTGTGAAATATTAATCAGGCCCCACTTCATTTAACTCCCCCACTTAGTATATTTCCTGACCCCCCGCCTGTCGTTCGATCATCACCAGGCAGATAGAACGTCCGACAATCCATTTCTTATCCCCCAATATCCGATGTTTAAAACCAAGGGGGGGGGGTGCATGAAATGGGTGGTTTTCTCCACCCGATCCCATGCCACGCGGCGCATCCATGTTTTATCGAACCCCCCATTCCCAAACCACTAAACCACTTCCAAACCATGCGATAAACCACCACTTTTTAAAATAATAAAACCCCCGCGCAATGCGATAAACCCCAGTTTTCAAATGATAAAACCCCACAATTCTGTTATTTCCCTATCTCTGTCGATTTGTGGAAGAGACCAAAAACATCATTGCCTAACAGAATTGAAGCCTGCTGCTACCTAGACCCCTTCCACAACCAAATTTTCGATATTCCAGGTAATTCTAATACCCTAAACCATAAATTAAGCTAATTAATTAATAAATTGGATCAAATTGATGGCTTCCCAAAGCGTCCAAATTGTAAACCCTCTGTTACCACCCCTGTTAGATGTCGACCACACTCCTTTGGTCGATAAGGACTTTAAAATAATAGACACTGTGACTGATAGCAATCTTTTGGAGCCATGAAAAATTTCTTGATCAGGCAGATGATATACATCTGTGGGACTCAAACCTACCAAAATACACATTTTCATAGACCTACCAGTTCCCTGAAGTCATCAGACTGTACCAACTCAGCTATTTTCGAAATGAAAGAGCCATAGTCACCCCTGACCAAGAAATCCTAATTACAATCACTACTCAATCCATTAACCAAATGCTGTAGATTCTATCACAACTAGAGGGAGTGCCTTTCTCCATTGAAACCCTTACTGATCTTTACCTAAAGCTAGATCTTCCTAAAAGGTCTCAAATATTTCAAAATTTTCTCCCTGAATCAACTCAATTTCCTAAAAAAAACCTACCATACTCTACTACCATTTTCCCAGAATGAACCAAACAAATTGTGACCATGTTGTCTTGTATCTTAGAATATTTTACCAATGAATGGGTAGATGAATCCATCATTGGTTTCCTCTCTACCTCTTGACCAGGCCAACCTCCATCAATACTTCTCATATTTTCCCAATTTCTGGCAGATACAATGCATGATCAACTGATCAAACTACCAGAAGGAGTGTTTAAATACTCCTCAGGGTTATTCCATTTGTTCATATATTTTCAATTAGAAAGGTTTGCAGTCAACCTACAAAAATTGGACACAGAGGGTAATCCTAGTCTGTAATATTTTGGACATCCTTGATCAGAAAGGATTCCAATGAATTTAGTTTCAAAGACTTTATTGATTCTTTTGTGTACCCAATAGTTAATATGCTTAGCAATAGCATTCAGCCCAGAATCAATGATGAAATAAAAAAAGTTCTACAGTTATCTGATCATAGCAAGACAAGACACTAGTATTTATACGAGAATCACACAGAGATCAGAGTGTATGGAAGCCAATTAGTCCCTTACAAGCTTCCCAAATACCTCCCAATGAGGATATTTTCTTTAGAGTACATCAGGAAGATCTTGAATTCTGATGAGATAAATTTCCTTTCAACCAAAAAGAAAAATCAGTTCAAGATAAAAAACCAACTAGGGCCTTTTTTATGCAACAATAGGAATGTAGGAAAGAAAGTAGACAGATTCCTAAAAGAGTTAAAGTTCAAAAACGGTTTCAAATGGTCATATGACCCCTTGGGTGTCATCAACAAGTTAAGAATTAAGTCTAAACTGACACCTTTCATCCATGAATCTAAGCCTGAGATTAAGAAATTTTCCAACCAGTTAGAGTGGTTGGAAAAAAATCTACAGGAGGTGGAGGAACAACCTGATACTAGTTCCATTCTGCTTACTTCAGGCCCATAAGACATAAATTCAAAAAGGTCTAGAGAAGAAGGTTCTTATTCAGCAGAAGGTACATCTGATAATAAATTCAAGCTTATGTACAAAAAGAAAACAAAGGTGAACCCAGTAATAGAGCAGGAAGAGGAAATTGAAATAGAAATAGAGATTATTATCAGAGGTGATGCACCTACACACATATAGAAGAAACACCTCTGCCGTCAACTTCTAGTGCATAAATCATTCAAAAGAAAAATAGTGCAAAGATGTCAACATTCAGTAAACCAGTTGAAAAGGAGAAGGATATTATTGAGAAATATAAAGAGATTAAAATAAAAAAATGAAGCATTGAAGGCTGTTACATATGCACAATACTGGAAGAAAACTCCCAGTGATCAGAATAGGTTGCTTTCATCTTTTGAACTCAAAACAAGGAAAATGCAAATTACATTCCTATAGCCAAAGGTACAGGCCCCCAAAACTTCATAAGATTATAAAAATACAAGCTTTGAAGTTCTTTCCAAATATGTGCATCTAATTTACCAAATTGAATTTCACAAACATGCAGGAGAGATGATGTATTCAACCATGACACATAAAGCTCTAAGTGTCCAGAAGTTGCAGAATTGCCTAGAAAATATATAGTCATAGTTAAAGCTAGAGAAAGCCTCATCACAAGAAAAGGAAAACATGATTAAGTCACTAGAAGATTTGGTAATTGAAGTTAGTTATAATCCAAAAGACATCAAAGTAGAAAAATAACTTATAAAAAAGAAAAATGTAGACATAGCTACACTGAAGAAAAAATTAAAATTACCAACTACTGAGCATCCACAAACCAAGGAGGTTTTGGAGATAGATAATCAAAAGGATGAGATGATGAATCTAATCATCCAGTTGACAGCTCAACTAAAGGAAATGGAGGCAGAGATGGATAAAATTGTAGAGGAAAAACATGCTAGCATGGAAGCAGTTCCCATTACTGTTATTCCCATAACATCTACCGCAGCTCCAACATCTACCTCAGCTCCAACATGTACATCAGCTCCAACATCTGCATCAGCTCCAGTAACTACATCTACACTAGCATCAAAAATACCAACAGCCCATCCCACTGATGAGGCCAAAAAATTGATCAAAGCCATGGAAGATATGTCCATTCATAATACAGACATTAATAAACTTAAGGAACATGTAAAGAGCTTAGAAGATGGAAATAAATTGGCAGAAGTAGTGCATTAAGAGGAAATACAAAAATCCAATAGATTGACTGACATAATCCACAAGCTAGAAAAGGAGTTGTCACTAAAATATCCTTTAGCCCAAAAAAAACATCAATTGTGGGCCAATATAATTAAATCATTTAATTATATTTGGCCTTCTATACATATTATATTTGATCATAATGATTTGGTGAAGGAAGCTGGTGATGCAATTCAGAAATTCAGAGCTAATCTTGGAAAGAAACTAGAGGAAGCCTCTGAAATAATCAAATTCCTGAATTCCAAAAATAAGTATGAATTAGAAGAGCTCGGGATAGCTGACAGAACAGAGACTATACTAGAAGTGAAGAAAGTTATTTCCAAAAGAAATATGATGCTACAGCTTGAGGAAAAATTTCAAACAATGGAACTCGCAATGAACAAGTTTTTGAACAAGTTTGATGTATTGAGACAGAAGGATTTGCCTAATCATTTAGTAATAAATGACAAACTCATGAGACATGAAGCTTATGACAAGAAGTTAAGGGAAGTAGCCAAGGAAAATTCCAACATTTCTTCAATGAAGGGCATTTGCATAGGAAAAGTACTATTACAAACTCTAGAAAAATTCTTTTAACTTCAGCATGAGGTAAATCACCTTTTTGTAAATAAGCCCACGTTTTCCAAATATTCAGAGGTAGATGAGATTTACCGTTATATGATGAAGATCAAATCCTAGATGAAGAAAAATGGGAGAATGGTATGATTTACTATGAAGGGTGAAAGAACATATAGATGAAAGAGAAAGACAGATGAAAGAAACAAACAGGTAACAACAATCAAAGAATTAGGGCCAGATATCTGTGAGTTAAAAGGTGTCACTATCTTTTTGCATAAAGATATTTTATTTTCCTAGAATAAATCCTAGTCAATTGACATGATATTTTTAGTAAATTTTTGTATAAATACTTCATCATTTCAAGTATGAAGTATGGATTTCTGAATATTTCCGTAGCTGAATGATCTATTTCCTGAGGGTTATTGTAAGAACTTCCAGTTGACAGATAGAACAAGTTATAAAGAAACTTCTTTACATGATTCATGTGTTGAGCTATCTCAGTGAAGTATAAATTTCAATTGTTCATGTTCTCTTTCTAAGTATTCCATAAACTTATATTTGTTCTAAATTTGAATGTTATAACAAGAGTTTTACTGCAGAATTTTCTTAAAAATTACACTCTGATTTTAACTGTTATACATTTCTATGTTTTATTCTGATATCCTGTTTAGAGAATTCTTAATTTCCCTCTAAACCCGATTGACTTCCTTCACCCTTATTCATTATCTGTTTTAAGGAATTCTTAATTTCTCCTTGATCCGAATTGAAAAATCACTTCACCATACAACCTTGAGATCTGATATTGCTCACCTATCTTGCCCTATAACACTTTCTTTATAATTTTATTTTGTTTTGTTTTCAAATTATATTGACTCCATAGCCCAATGGAAAATGGAAAAGCACCTATTCATCTAAATCATTAATTCCACCAACCAATCAAAATCAATCCAAATCAAGCATACATAACTAGCCTAAAATCTATTAAACAAACAAATTTAAATCATATAGAGAGAGCCCTCTATGAGTTTAGGAAGGCTAGGTCCTAATCTCCAAAAGTGGTTTGTAGTTACCTCTGATATTTATTTTTAACACAAGAACAACCTTTGGAAATTTCAGAGTGATAAAAGACCCAATCAAACCATCTGTAGAGTTCGACGTGCCTAGAAATTATTTGTAAGTTTGTAGGCATTGGGCGTTAGGCAGGATATTGTAGATATATCTTGACTGCGTGTAAATCTGCTTGAGCTGTTGGGCCTTACTGATGGCATCCTCTTCAGACGTAGGTTTCTAAGTTGCAACGTCTTTTGAAATCTCTGCAGTGAGAGTTTTCAAGAACAGGTCTAGCATAACTCGATCATTGAGTTTGGCTTTGCAAAAACTATGACATCACCACCATTCGTGGAGATGGTCTGAAATATGGACCACAGGTGTCTACCTAAAATGGGTCAGTAATTCCATCCCATAATCGTGGTGGATGGGTAACTAAAAATTGGTAAGGAACACAATAGTGAGGGCGCTAAAAGTTCCATGTGTAGCAGATGGTTGCTCCACATACCATTTCACAACTGGTCCAATTAGGGTGCGCTAAAATAGTCTCAGTCAAATAGTATCGTCAATGTTGTTGTTTGACGAACACTGTTGAGATTTTTCTAGGTTCTTGTTTATATTCAAAGTTTTGCCTGGAAAAATTTCACTTGTAGAGCTGCCAAATTTGTCCATAGAATGAAGAGACATTTGCCTAGATGACAAAAACTCAATATTGGATCCCTCTTGAAATGATTCATGTTTGTGTTCTGGAGAGGATTCAAAGTTTTCTAGAGTATTCAGAATTTGATTATCTTCACTAATTTCTGAAATTGTGAAGAGTGGTTGTAAATATTCTTCATCGTCTATCCATTGAGTGTCATCTAGATCTGTAATTGTCCTAGCTGGAGGATATAAAGTGAATTTCTTTGTTGAACTACCATCAGAAATATACATATCACCGGACCTACAACTAATAAAAGCATCAGCTGTAGCCAACCAAGGTCTTCCTAGTATAACATGATGGCCTCCTAGATTATTCTTGGGTGTAAGGATCATGAAATCCACAGGGTACTCCCAAGAGTCTAGGGACACTGGAATGTCTTCTATTACCCCATCTGGTCTGATCACAGATCTATCTGCCAATTGTAATAGTGTGGGTGTAAAGAGAAGATTAGGAAGTTTCAGTTTGTCCATGATTTGTCTACTCATGATATTTATTGCTGCTCCTAAATCAATGAGTGTGTTTGAATTTCAATTCCATTGATGTGAGTTTTGACAACTGGATTTCCTGGGTCAAGATACTTTGGAATAGCAATCTTGCCCATCATAATGTCTGCTATTTGTCCTACCAGTTGAATTTTCTTGGTTTCTCTTATTCTTTTTCTTGTTGTCTTCATACTCAACTCCTTTATTGTTTTGGCTAAAATTGGGATTTCCTTGATGGCTTGCAATAATGGAATTTTAATGTAAACATTTCTCAATTCATCTAAGAAATCATAATTAGGCACCATGATTTGTTTTTCTACACCTTTATCAATTTGTAGTCTTTCCGGGAAGGGAGGTATAGAAGTAGATGTGGATGGTTGCTCTATTACTGGAGTTGGATTTATTGGATCTTTTTGTTTCAGTTTTTCAATGTTTTGATCTTGAAAGGATGTATCTTCCTCAAGACTTTTATTAACCCGTAGGGAGTCTTCCTCAGAATTATCTTGTTCTTGTATGATCACAGAAGGTTTCCTCTTCTCAAGTATCCTTCCAGGCCTAAGTTGAACATCACTAAGGTCTAGAGGAGTAATTAAATAAGTTGGAAATTGTTGACCTTCTATCATGTATGTATTCTGAGGGTTCTTATTATTGGGGTTTGGTATGGGCTGAGCTGGCAATTGATTGGATTTTTGAGGGAATGGCAATGGAAGTGGTTGATTTTGATGAGGTTGGTTCGAATGATGTTGTTGAGGATTTTGTTGAAAATTTTGTTGAAGATTTTGAGGAAAATTTTGTTGAGGATTTTGAGGATAAAAATGTGGATATGGTGGATAGGATGGTGGATACCGATAGTATGGAGAGTATCTTCCATAGGGACTTTGTGTTCCTTGTGCCCAAGACTGAGATTGATTTTGAAATTGGGGCCAAGGTTGCTGCCAAGAATTCCAAGGTGGAGGTTGATTATACATTTGATCATGGAATCCTTGTGTTTGAGGTCCTTGCCAAGGCCTTCTAGATACAAAGTTGAGAGACTCTGTGGAATCTGTAGGAGTTTCCTCCTGAAAGATAGCCTTGAGACTAGGAAGAGAAGGACAATTCTTGGTCTCATTTTTTTCAGAACAAATGACATAGGTTTCTACAACTTTTACATCCAAAGGACACTCTCTCAAGGCATGTTTCTTTCTACATTTGGGACAAAATATTGCCAAGGCATCAGATTCAGCCTTTTGCTTGTTTTGTATCTTAAGGGTGTCTATTTGTTCACTAAGACTCCCTAAGATGTCAGATTTAAAATCATCAAGCATGTGTCCTATTTCTGATCTACTTACTATCCCAGAAGCAGACTTACTTGCCCTTGCAAGAGCAGGATCTCTTGGACCTTTGATAGTTTTGGATTTCCCTCTTGAAAGGTTGATACATAACTCAGATATTTCAGGTAATGTGAGTTGTGATATATCCCCTTTTCCCATCATGTTAAGAATATCCAACCATTCATCCCTAATTGTTTTCAACAAAAGAGCTTTTAAGGTGTCTTGTTCCATTTTTTCCCTTTTGATGTTGTAATTAAATCTTTCCAACAAATCTTCTAAGTTTTCATCTTCTTTTTGTAACATCTTGAACACTTCTTCCTTATGATTAACCGGCATACAATAATCCAAGTATCTCTCTAGAAATGCTTGTTTCATATCTTCCCATGTTCTAATAGAACTACTGATTAGACTCATAAACCACTTCAATGCTGATCCCTTCAACGTTGAAGGAAATAATTTCAGTTTTTGAGCATCTTGTAGGTAGTCATAAGTTCTACACAGCACTTCAAATTCGAATAAGAAAGTTTCAGGATCTTCAGTTTTAAGTCCATAGAAGTTTGGAAGGACAGAGGGTGAAATGTTTTTCATGGTTGTATTGGTTTCTTCATCGAGTATAGGGAACCCAAAAGAGCTTCCTATTCTACCTCTTCCTCCATTTGCACCTCTACCTCCTTCTCCTCTTCCTCCTTCTCCTCTACCTCTACCTCTACCTCCAAATAGTGTGTTTTCTCCATTAAAAACTCCTCCTCCTCCTTCTTCTGCCATGGTTGACTCTCTTGTAGAAGTGGAAAGGTTTATATCCCTACTAGGAGTCTTTAGATTTTCTTCTATGGCAGGTTCAGTGGATGAAGTGGAAGGTTTCTCTAATGGAATAGTTGACCTTAGATCTTCTAGAAGTCCAGGATCAAGGGAGGATGGAATATGGGTATGAGTTGAAGGTGTACTAGCTCTGGATCTAGATGAAACAAGTGGTGTTCTAGAAATCAAACTTCTGCCTCTGCTGCTTATAAATCTTCACCTTGAATCTCTCTCTCTACGCATAAAATTGTTTTTGGATGCTAAGAAACAAAGGTTACCTAGTTTTCACTTCCCCGGCAACGACGCCAAAAATGTTTGGTCTCAATCTAGTCTCCTAAACTGAGCTCATTTAATTGTCAACCAGGGTTGGTAAACTGCTGAAGTGAAGTGTACTGTATGTACCTAGGTGCTTGTTTCCTAATGCGTTGTGTGTAGTGTTTTGTGATTTTTTTGGTCTTTTGTGATGATTTATGATGTTTTTGGTCTTTTGGTGGTTTTATGTTCACAAGGAAAATGCCTAAAAAGCTAATGGAAGGAAGCTAATGATTAAAAACAGAGTGAGACTTAATTGATTGATGACAAATGACAAATGCAATTGCAAACACTGAAGTAGAATCAAATCTAAACTATGACTAAGAAAAAACAAAGCTTGATAATGACTTTTAAACAAATGATTCAAAACACAAACTAAACTTGTCAAATTCTTTCATCAAAGGCATTTGAGAGAGAGAGCTTGAAACATGGTCAACTAAGCATGCAAATCTTCCTAACTAAGCAGTTTAAACAACTAACTTATAATGATGCAACATCTTGTCCTTGATTAGAGATTTGTTGAAGTATGTTTGGAGTAAAACATTGATATCATCATAAGATTTTCTATTCTAAAGCTAATTCCTAACTCTATTCTGCAATTTAATTGAATGTCACAAAACCTTTACTCAAGAGTTATTGATTTCTTTTCAAAATAGTCTTTTGAGGGAGAGCTACGTTTATGAAATGATGAGGAAATTGCAGAAGTACTTCAGGCCTTAAAGTGATATGGTCTTCTATTCATGTAGTGATGAGTCAATTATGAATTTTAGAACAAGAAGAGGTTTGTGAATAATGAAGGCTGTTTTGTTAATCTTAACAACTGAAGTAATCTAGTATGCAGTGAATAACAATTGAATGTGGAGTGCAAATGCAATGAGTTGAACTACAACCAAACCTAAGATGTCACTAGCCTAAAACAGTGTTAAACTACAAGTCATTATCAAACCCAAAACAAAACAACTGAACATGAATTAAGTGCAATGAAACTCCAGAGTATCCTAACTATACTATCATGCATTATTCTATGAAATTATACAGTCTGTTTGTCCATCATTATTGATATTTTGGAAGAGTTCCTTCTTTTGGAAGAGTTAGGACAATTCTGACTGTGTAATTGAGTGCAAATGCAAACATAAAGGATTGAAAGCAATGAAAAACTAAGATATCATATCCATATCCCACTCATCATTATGATATTTTGTACAAGCGTTTAAGAGCAAGAACAGAGATGGTACTTAGTGCAAACACACAACTAAATCATTCATTATCACGGTCATGTCTTGGACTCCTTAAGAATTTATTGGAAGAGTTTCTTCTTGTGGAAGAGTGATTAGAACAAGTGTAACTGTGATAGTGAACAACAAAAACTACAACTAAATCCTACAATACTATAGCCTTTTCCCATTCATCATTATAATATTTTGGAAGAGCTTCTTCTTGTGGAAGAGTTAGAATGAGTATAACTACAGTAGCTAATTAAAAACAACTATGAATTCAACTTCAAATCCTACAATACTGTAGCTATTTCCCATTCATCATTATAATCTTTTGGAAGAGCTTCTTCTTGTGGAAGAGTTAGAATGAGTACAACTATAGTAGCTAATTAAAACAACTACTAATTCAAATTCAAAAACGTAAAGGCAGCTAGAATACTTATCTAATTTACGCAAATAAATCCGTGCAAGAGGCAGGGGCCCTCTACCACCTGACGGAATTCAACTCCAAATTAAATCAACGCTTCCAAAACAACACTGTCTGCTTCATTAAAGATGAAATAACTTGAACATAGCACTCTGCGTCTTCAGAAATGTAGCACAGAATCTAAACAAAATCTAGCATAAAATCTAACATCAAAATCTAACCTAGCTCTCGGTTTCCCAAGTGTTTATATAACAAATGTAAATAACAAGATTTGCAACAATTCAGGAACACTGTCTTTCCTTATCGGAATCACATTAGGACTCTTTGAAGTGGCTGCGTGCAAAGGAAAAAGACATCTGGACTGAGACAGTCCTAATAGAAGTCTACATTCCTAAATGTGTTCCCACGTTCCAAAACCGTACCCAGAATTCGTTTCTTCCTCCATGATGAGCAACAAACCATGTAGACATGACGTGGATTATGCCCATATGCGGTTTTCCTTGAGAGGCCACCTGGAACATACTCAAACGTGAAGGCAGCTGCAGAATCGCCGGTTAGCTACGGAATGTCTGCATTCTGCAGCTAGTTCCGGTCAAAATGCTTTACAATGGCAAAAATCACAAAAATTAGCAAGTCAGTCATGTAAATCATTCTAGAAGTAATTTTAACTATATTCATTGATCAATTGGGTCTAGGATAGCAATGGACAAAGGAAAATGAGGTAAAATGGAATGAAAGAAAGCACAATTTTGAGACTCAACAAACACCACTGGTGGAAATTCATAATGTGATTTCTTTGGTCTTCCACTTGCTTCCCTTCTAACTTTGAAATGTCTGACAGGAGCTTCGTGGGCATTGGGGGCCATGTTGGGTTGTGTGCAATAGGGTCGTTCATTAACTTGGTTAAATCGAGCAAGTTCAATGATGCTAAGAATGGTGACTGCGAGTTGAGAGCCATTGCACACTATGAAGATAGAGTGTTCTAGTTAGGAATAGGGTTTTTCTACAATGTACCCGGCTGTGAGTTCACTTGGCTTCCCAAATGGGTAGTGGTCCTATTCCCTTTAGGGGTTGTGGGAGGAGTGGAATGTGGTGACCCTATGGGGGTGTCCACTGGTGTGGCATTGGGTGATTGTCGAGGGTTCCCAACTAAATATGCCCCAATAAAGGATGAACCGATAAGGGTGGTAGTGTTCCATCTTTGACACCTAAATGGAGAAAGTCCTGAAACTCCTCCCGGTAATGGGGGGAGGTCGAAAAGACATCTATATTGAAAAGGTCCTGTTGGGTCCGTTATGGTGTCAACTAGGTATGGTTTTGGAAAAAATAATCAGTTCTATGAGAGATGAAGTATCAAAGCAAAAATGGTGACCGCATACATAAAAAAAAAGAAAAAATAAAATTTAATTTCCCTTTAAATTGTATCTATGTGATCAAACAATCAAAAAAATGGTTTTGGTTGTTTTTTGCTCGTGATACTCAAAATCCTAGAGACCTATACGTTCTCAAAATCTCAATGGTAACTGGGCCTAGTGAAGATATATTCTAATGGGTACTAGGGCTAACGTCCCAAAAGAATTGGTGATGCCTTCTAGCAGTCGAAGAATCGACCAAGGTAATGGGTAGAGGATCTAGTGTTGCCTGCACCGTCACCTATAAGGAATCATTCCCTAGATTTGGTCACTAAGTACCGTCATCCCACGTGAGTATTTGAGTCTTGAGCTTCTTGGTAAATTAGCTACCAGTACCGAGTATTAGACAGGTCAAGTAGCCCCAAATAATACCGCATGCATTGGGACTAAGCTTAATCCCCTCTAAATCGGGTCTTTGTGGTGCTCGGTTTTTCTTTTCTATGGGCAGATAGATGGATTTTAAAGTTCACTAGAAATTCAACTTATATGTTTCAAGATGTAAACTGACCAAGGCAGTTTATTGGATGCCTACCCCGTTAGTCCTAACCTAAACTATAATTTCTCTTGTGGCCCCTGTGGGGAGAGTTAATGAGTTTAGTTAGGTTAGTTTTAAGGTGGATTTAATTCACTTATGGTGTGAAAGTGTGTGAGAAAGAGGTGAACAATCGCATATTTTAAACATGCAGATATGCGGTGATCATTTACGCATCCCCTATTAATCTACGTTTGGTTGTTCCTTTCTATAATAAATTCATGTGCGGATATAGGTCGCTCACAATGTTTCCTAGTTAATCTAAGTGATAAACTAAAGGGAGATGGAAAATTATCAGAAGAGAGTTATCATATGCTTGCCTAGGGTCACCAAAAGGTGAAAATGCAGCAGAGATTACTTGCTCTCTTAGGATAATTACTTCCTGGTCCCGACTCTTAGTGCCAAAATTAAAAAATTAATGACATTAAACTAGGAAAAATGAAAAACTGGCTAAGCATGTGTGGATTATGGCCACTTACTCCACCTAACTATTTATGTGTTTTTTGTGTCTATGTTTGCAAAAATAAGTTATTTCATATTGTAAGTAAATTCCCCCCTACTTAAACTATGTGGTTTTTTGCGAAAATAAACTTTGAAATTTCAAAACTAACACCTAGCACTAATCAAATGTAGCCAACAATGAGTTTTAAACAGCCATGGGACACCTCACACAATGCTGGAAGTTTTTCTTTGGGCTACCAGTCACTTTACAAATAGGAAATGATGGAAAATAGCAGAAATTTTCTTCCTCTGATTTTGGCGCGCAAATTTCTCACACAAGCGCGAAATTTATCGTGTAGGACAATGTTGAATGCGTGAAGTCGGGCATGTCTGTCTATGTAAAATGCGTGTGAATTTCCTGCAAAAAATTATCTGGAGTCTCTGAACCTCAGGCTGTCACTGAGGGTGAATGAGCAGAGAAGAAGAGAAGAGGGGTTGTCCAAGCCACACTCCAGAGCAGAGAAAATGTCCCTGCAATAGGTATGACCACATTAACTAGAAAAACTAAAATCAGTGGAGTCTCCAATCTTGTGTTGGTGGATTTGGTGCACAAGTGTACCAATCCACACTTTCTTAAGAGAAGTGGTCACTGCCTCTTAAGCTTTGGTCACAAGTAGATAAACAAAAGAGTTATCAAGTTAGTGAACATGCTATAAAACATTAAACACAATAAACAATGATATAGTATGCATATGTAGAGAGAAACAAGACTAAACTAAGCATAAACACGAAATCTCATAAAGAGTTAGAAAAAACAATAATACCAATGGTGGCATCAACATTCCATCTTATTGTTTTCTATTAAGGAGAAAGATAGTACGTTTACACATTTGCGAAGGGGACCTTAGAACTATGGAGTTATAAGACCCGATGCAAGGACATTTTTAACTTCTAGCTGCTTGGTGCAAGGTCTCCCTCTCTAATCCAAAGGATTGGAGTTGTTGTACGGCCAACAACCGAATCCCCTCTCTACTTCTGCTTCGGATTACACACAGCTGGATTGCTTCAAATCAATTTTGGCCAGGCTAACAATGTGCTCTCCTTTTGTTCATCTCTTGGTGGCCTTTTATAGATGAATTCAAATTATCCTTCCCTCTCTTGGTACAATGATGGATGGTGATCCAAGATAGGGGGTTGATTCCATTGTGTGCCACTTGATTCCATTGTGTTCTCCCTTGAGGTTCCAAGGAGGCTTAGGCGGCTATCCTTGGGCGGCCTCAAGTGTGGGATTATTTTCCTGGAGTGTGACTTGTGGTCCCGAAAACTAACTTCCGCCATTTTGAGGTTTGCGCATATTTTTGAGGGAAATATGTGCAAAGGTGTGCCTATCGAAGAAAAATACACGTGAAGTCGCATTCTGCCAGTGTCTTGAGTGCCCAATTTGATTTTTCCTCGGGACCTTAAACATTTTTTAAAATTATCAGATTCTCTAATGTGTCTCAGCCCTGTAAATCCTTCTGCCTGACATTTAATAATGTCATCTTTGCTTGTCCTATTTTCTAGTGATAACACTCATAAACATTCAAGTGACTCACTATCAAAATGGGGGTTTATCCACTTGCCTTATTCCTACCATAGGAGCTGTCAATTAAATGTCACCTCCACTTAACTCAGGGGTTAGTAGTGCAAGTGTGAGATATGGGTACTCAATCCCTCCATGGTTGGAAGGGACGAATTGGACTCAATTATATGGCAACAATCAACCACATCCTAATCAACCCTTTTTAGGAAGGCCAACCTACTTGGCTCAATCAGGTAACTCAGTGTTTGGAACTGAATATTGTCAAGGCCATAAAGAATAGGGGTGTTATATGTTTTTGGTTGTAACCACATTATGATGTGGATTCTGGATGGATTGTCTATTTTTATTTTCAGATGAAGGTTGATTTATTTCATACTGTATGCGACATTGTAACCAAAATCTATCTTAGAAGGAACATTTATAGTCTATTATAATGGATAATTCTGACAGAATGACATGAGAATGTTGTTAGTTCTGTTAGGTTTTTTATACTCTATTCTATTAGTTCTATTAGTTTATGAAGTTTTTGTAGATGTTTGGACCTTTTTATCTTAATAGAACCAAGATTTCCTGTCTACTACACCAAGTAGAATTCAAATGTTTTCATCGTTCTTCACAAACCATATCTCACATATATATCCACACACAGTATGCAACAAATACTACCTCTTTATACAAACTTCATTCATATGAATATTAACATCTATCTTTGTGATTTGAAAATGAATGCTAGCTAATGCTGTGCTAGTTTCATATCAGATATAAACTTTTATTTTATTTGTTTTACTTATCCTTCATAGGTTTTTTCATGGGCACGTGATTTCCAAATCAATGTACATGGTGAAATTATGAGTTTTTCACAAGCTTAGAAAGAATAATTTAAATGAAATAATAGAAGCAATATAAAACACAACAAACACACATAATAGATCTTAACACACAGAATTTTGATAAAGGAGTTCACCACTCCTAGGCTACATCTCCTTGGTCTAGCTTCATAGTGTGGGCCTTTGTATTAGCTTCAAGTGTGCTCAAATTGATTTTACAAGCTTCAGAAAATATTGGAACTTGTTCCAATGAGTTTGAAACATCATAATCTCCCAAAAATGACTATTTGTTTGCTGAATTTGGACTCTGGATGGTTTGGAAATGACCTCAACACCTGGTGGCCGTAGCCTTGAAAAAAATTCAAATGCCCTAAAACACTTGTAGATGACCTTTTCTACCTCTGCAACCTACTCCATCGAGTTCCCAACATGCAAATTAGCCTAGAATGACTCTTTCTGAGCTTTGTTTGGGCGAAAATTAAGTGAGTTATGACCAAAATTTTTTTTGCCCCAATTTCTCCTCTAAAACTGGAGGAACTACCAATTAAAATTCTAAATTTAGAATTTCCGCTAGAAATGGCACTTAAAATGCGGGTTTAATTAGAATTAAACCGATTTTAGTGGGCAAAAAAGTGCAGTTTAATAAGATAAGCATGTTTAGCGCAAATCTCGTTTTAACGTCATTAACCCATGTTTTAACATTAATTAATCACATTTAAAAATCTCGCCGGTTCGTTTGGATTAGCGCTCATATTTCGAGCTCTAGTCACATGAGGAGGGGGTTGGCCCCCTCTAATCCCCAACCAGCGGACTTCTCTAATTCAAATATACGCGATGAACATAGAGGGTAAGGAACACCATGTAGGAGAACTGGTATTGTGTGTGGCTAGCGGGCGATAGGTCATGGGTTTGACCCCCACTCCGCCACATAAATTTTGCACCGATTTATAAATAGACTTCTTTTGCCATACTTAGAGCTTCCCCCAAGTTTAAACCTCCTCTATACTTGGTTAAAACTCCGCCGAATAGTGGTTTTATAAACTATATATATATATATATATATATATATACTGTTGGACACCTAATCCTCTATGGGTAGGTGTGGAAGATGAATGGACAAAAGGAGTCCAAGTGACCTTGGAATGTGGAATCCAAGAGTCACACCATCGTATTATAAATATGCATCATATTAATGGTAATAATAACTCATGCTTATCTTTCTGTTTATGTGTGTTTACTTTCTCCTTATGTGTGTTTACCATGTGTGTGTTTAACATGGTATCAAAGCAGGTGATTACTGGCCCTGCTCCAATCAACTATATTTTAGCTGGTCTCTATGCACTAGCCTCTGTCATTCTATCTTTCATGTGCATTTAACGCACTCTGCCATTCTAGGCACTACTATGCCTTCCTTGCCTAGAAAATCTGAAACTGGAAAGGCGTTTAGTATATCGTGAATCCTTTGTTGTGGGTTTTGTACCTGCGAATTACATTTCCCAAAACTATTTCAAGGCAAGCATACCCTGTGATTATAGCATTCCATGATACATAGTCTCGCTCGGGCATTACTACGAACATATCCTCAACCTTTACATGCTCTGTCTCCTCACTGCTCACTACATTGAGGGAGGGCCAAAATAGTGGCATCTGCTTATCTGTAATTCCAGTGAAGGGTTAATCGATGTTGGTTGAATATGCCCTATCGCTGGTCATGAAGCCTTGAAGTGCTATGCATTGGAATGGTCCATAAACCATCTCTTGAAATATGTATGTTGTTGAGTGGAAGTTGTGAATGCTGCATTTGAGGACGATATGGTCGTGGTCTCAATACTGCGTTGATCCTCTGAGCTCCTTTTGAATATGGTGTAATGGATTGAGAGCTTTCGAACTTGTTACTAGAAACCTCACTAGGTCCTCTCTAAACAGTCTTATGTTGACCCTCTTACCAATAATAATTCCACCTGTAGCACTGTAACTCCCTCCACAACACCTATTCCACCTCCATCAACACCCTCCTTCCCTCTGCCATCCCTCCTCTCTGCGCTCCATCGAACTCCCTCCACTTCCTCCACTCCTCTACTCCCTGTTCCTTTTGAATCCCTACTCTCCTCATGCTGACTCACGCAGCTCGACCCCTTGCCCCTCCCCGCAGCCCCACTCCCTCGTCGGTCCCTGCATACCACAGGCCTCGAACCACCAAACTTCCATACTACCCCACGACTACTCCCATATCCCTCTCTACTTCCCATCAGCTCCTCCTCGATACAACATGGCGTGGCCTCCTAGCACAACCTCCTGCTTACACCTATACACCGTTCGCATTGTGGCTCCATGCTACCCAACTTCCCGCAACCTCCTCCACCGCTTCATCTCCAAAACGACGGCTCCACCTCCCTATTCCATCTCTCTCTGTGCTCACCTCTCAACTACACCCTCCCTCACACCGGTCGACTCCTACCCGGTGCCTGCCCTCCTTCGCACCACACTACAGGATCTCTCTCACATATGTTGAACACTGATAGTGGGTACCCCACCCTCAGCTTACTCCTACGCAATGCCTCATCCACTATCGCCATTGCACTCTCGGGCCTCATACACTGAAATGATCTTCAGAATGACTAGGTCCAGCTTGGTCCTCTAAGTAATACACTCCCTCTATGGAATTTTTGGCTACTCAGAGCTGTGAAATCCATTGGGAGCATATCCCTCGCTCTTCATCAACACATACATGGCCATTAGTGCAGGTGGTTTAGTAGTCGACCAAGGAGGAGGAGCCATTTTTTTTTTTTTTTTTTTTGCAACAGAAGGCTCGTTAGGTTTAGCTGGATTAACCTTTTTAGCAAACAGTGGATCATCGTGCTACCTTCAAGGAGGAGGAGGAAAAATTTTATTTTCTAAGCGCCATTACAATCTATCACTGCAAGTAAACCCTAAACGGGAAAAGGAGAACGAGTAATATTGATAGTTGGCATAAACTCTATAGCGAGGACATGGTAATTTGTGTTTTTGTTAGTTTTTGAAACGGTGTGGCATGGAAAATTTTTCTTAGGTATCTAGACAACTTCTATTGGAAAACATTCACATTGTCCTCTGAACAATGTGATATTATTTGGATTTCTGTGGAATTTTGCTGCAAGAATTTTGATTATTTAGGGCCAATATTATGCTCAACTCATACTAAAAGAAGCTTCTAGAATCAATAGTGGTGCATTTATAGGTTGTTATTTTTTGCTAAAATAATGGCCAAAGTTTATAAAATATTGGAGTTTTTGAATACTCTAATACATTCCAGTGTTGATGAAATGGTAAACATCAACAAAGCCCCTATTTCAAATATTCAAAATTGTCTACAAAATGAAAAATAAAAGATTGAGTTTCTGCAACTTGAATCTCAGTTCCAGCGAGATGAGCTTCAACAGAAGAGTTGTCATTTTGAACTTTTATTTGTTTAGAACATTGAGACAAAATCCCATCAGCAACAAGAAACTATTCAGTATATTGAAACAGAATCCCATAAGCAGCAAGTCAATAATGATGCGGTTGATTCGCATTCAATGCACATTTCAAGAGTATATTTGTATGCAGATGCAAAATCTCGGGTTCTACCTCCCAAGCCCATTATCAGACCTTGGGAAGAGCTTGTCCATAACAAGCACAAAACTGGCCTTGGATATGACAAGGAATTGTCCTTTAATATTCCGGACTACTCCGATCCCATTCAATTTCAGAGCGCCAGATTTCTTCATGACAATTCACATTCGGTTGTTCCAGATACTGCTCCTCTTCCACAGTAGCAACAACAGATTTTAAAATTCCAACATTGTGATCACGTTAGCCATATGAAATATTACTGTTTTGATCTTCACCCATGCAATCACTGTGGTCGACACACCCATTCTTCACACAGATGCTTTAGAAACAAGCCTCCTGCAAGAAAAAAGATTCATCTTGGATGGATCGCTTCTTGGCAATGGGAATCAACAGCCAAGAAGATGTTTAAGTCACATGTCACAACTTGTTTTCGAATATTGAACAATCTTGCAGTTGATTTTTCGCCATCATCTCACCTTGTACCTGATAGGGGGAAAATGCTGGTCATATACAAGCTTCGAAGCCACATCAAGCGAGCCTGAGCCACAATCTTTCATTCCAAATTTAGATTTGTAGCCAGAGACATAATAGTTCAAGCGAGCCTGAGCCATAACTTGTCAATCCAGATTCAAAGCTGTAGCCAGAGACACAGATTCCCATGAGAATTCCTTTGGTTGGTGGACATCCTTAAACCATCTATTCGAGGTTGATATTCTTCCTCTTCAAAGAATTTAGAACACTTCCTGTAGCAGAAGGCTTCAACTTCTTGCTAGTTTTGGAAGAATTCCAGGAAATGCATCAATCATTCCAAAGTTGGTGGTCATCTTTAAACCATCACAGGTCGTAGACCTCCCTTCTTCTAGGTTGAAGGTCTCCTTCTTCAAATATGAGGGACACTTCCTCTAGTAGAAGCCCTAAGCTTCTTTACAGATTTGGAATAGTTCTGAGAACTTCACTAAGCATTCCAGTGTTGGTGTTCATATTTAAACCACCTCTTCATGCCAACATTTCAGAGAGCTGATTTACCCTAAGTGTTGCCATGCATACTTTGTAGATTTGTATTAAAACTCTCTTCTTGGACTCACACATACCCCTTCGAATTAGGAGGGGAATGTTGAACACCTAATCCTCTATGGGTAGGTGTGGAAGACGAATGGACAAAGGAGTCCAAGTGACCTTGGAATGTGGAATCTAAGAGTCATGCCATTGTATTATAAATATGAAAAATATTAATGGTAATAATAACCCACGCTTATCATTCTGTTTATATGTGTTTACTTTCTCCTTCTGTGTGTTTACCATGCATGTTTTTAACATATATATTAAAATAATACCACCATAAGGTATAATGTCCATCATTATTAGCATATAATTCGACCCCATAGGTTAGGATATGGCCCACTAGAGAGGACACATGGCGCCCTCTAGTTGGGTTGTACTCCAACCTTAAAACAATATCAAATTCCAACTTAGGAAGGATATTGGAGGACATTGGACATTTTTTCTCTTCACTTAACCCATTTGGAAAATCTAAATATGACACTTGTCATAGTGCCACTGGCTGCAATCTAGAGAATATTCCTTGCAATGCTTAATGTACTTGCCACATCGTCATTGTACTTCTTCTGCTCCATTTTTTCTTGTTTTGGAAAACGAACATCAGACGATAACTCAGTCATACAAACTTGGATTTTGATGAAATGAGTTGCACTAGAATCCTGGCAACGAACTCTATCTGGTCATTTAGGTTTGAAGAAATTTTTGGAACTTTGAAATTTTAGCTAATTTTAGGCACTGATCCAAAAGAAGCTGATAATTATCTTATTAAGCTTCAACACTCTTCTTCTTTCAATTTATATAAACTTATTTTACTTGACAAGTTTTTTTGACAATCATCTTGACATGCCTTGCATTGCAACTGGCTATGTCTCTCAACCACTTCTCTCTGGCTGTTTTTCTGACCCAATTCAGCACTGTTGGCTGATGTAAATTGATACATACCCTGCTGTACCAAATCTATCTCTAGGTGCTTGGAAAACTATTAGCCTTCCCACTGAGAACAAGTCCCTCTTGCAACAAATGTATTCAAGCTTCTTCTTGGAAATCCTATTATCCAAATTAAGCTTGCAATATGAGCGAACTTTTGGTGTAAACACAAGAAACCAACGTGTTCTGCAATGGCTGCAAAACACTTTGCATCTCGTCCACTTCTCACTAAATGGACATCAAATTTCCTGCGACATCTTGTCACAAGAACGCAAAATCAATCTTGAAAATAAACCATTATGTAATAATTGAAATGACGACCACCTCTTTTTTTCTCCTTCAAAGCAATGAATGTCACCTCCTGTAACATCAAGTACATGGTGATATTCTTGCACATTGGTGTATCCCACATTGACTCACAATCGAAAAACACCATTGAATAAAACATAAGTGATCAACATAATCTACAAATATAGTCGACAAAAATCATGTGACATCAACAACACAATCGACATAAATTGATATTCAATGTGTGCGACACAATCAACACCAGTCGATAAACATATGTACAACACAATCGACATAAATCGATATGAAATGTGTGCGACATAATCGACACAAGTCGATAAGAAATGATACATATTGACAACACTTATGCATGTATCTATTTTACAATGAACCTATCACAAGTTCTCTATTTACATATAAAAAATCTCATGCATATGTACAATTTTCAACCCTCTCTTTCAAGTACAAACAAGTACAAAAACTCAAAACATGTGAGTGATCATAAGAGCTTAACTGAATGATAAATTTTTGCAACATAAATGAGTGACATACCCATCTTTTACACCATCTTGGAAAATTTTTGCAACAAAAATAAATGCCTTCAACTGAACAACATTCACATGCAATATTGCCTCATACAAGTTGTAGTAATATGTTGCAACTTGTCATACTTTCAACACAAATTCATGCATACAGAAGGCTGAAATTTGCATCTATGTACAAAGGAAATGCATGCCTTACTTGGTCCAGAAATCGAGCCATTTCTTACCAATCCACTTCAATGGCGATTTTTCCTACTGAACATCCTCTTCTTGTGAATCATCTTGACTCACATCGATGATGGAATCTCCTATTCCATTCTCATAAATATTTTTCTCCACTTTCTTCAAATTTTTTGGATGAGTTGTTGGATGTAGTCTCCAACATTGGGCAATAATATGTCCCTTCTTTTGACAATAAGTGATAATATTTTGCATCTTCTTTTCAAGCCGTCTTTGCTTTAACTGTTTCCTGTATGCTATCATTCTCTTCGAGCATCTTGAAACTTGATGGTTATACAAACCACAATATGAACAAAAACTTTTTCTCCCATTCATGCATGCATATTTGTCATGCTTAACATAATCATAAACAACATGATTATAGTAATAACTATACCTTGAATGATTCTTTGAATGTTCATCTTTGTCACCTTCATGAGGAGATGCACTTGAAGAGGTTCCAACTCTATTTTCAAGACCAACAAAAATTTTCATGTCCTTAGAGCTGTCACAACTTTCTTGTTCACCATAAGCTACATGTCTAAAAGCATATTGTTGCAACATGGGTTTCAAACAATTGCATTCAACTTGATTAAAAACTTTACATGTTTGAGGGTTTGAACCTGCAACAAAATTCCTTCTTGGAACTGTTTCAAGTGCCTTCATGGCTTTAAATATTTTTCCATTAAGTTGTTCATAGCCAAGACCCAAATACTTAGGCCTTTCCTCAACCATAATTGGCTTAACTATGCCTTGTGCATGTTTTCCTAATCCTTTACCTTCATAGCCCATTTTCATCATCAATTTTGACCCTATTCTTCTAGTGTGTTTTTCAAAAGAACCTACACATTTATCTTGAGAGGAAATTGAGGACAAAATTGAATTATTTACCTCTTCTTCAAGCAACTATTCAGCTAAGGCTTCTTTGGCATCATGAAGTTGAATCTCCATCTCATGCATCTTTTGAAGAAATTCTTGCTTTCTTCATAGAAACCCACTTCTCTTGAAGTTTAGTTCTCTCCCTTACATCTTCATACAGTTGTTTCACCATATCTTTCATGATGTATATGTCCCGCACCATCTCTTTATCAAAGGGTCTTGCAAAGGAGGATGGTTTAGAGTCAACACTTAATGAAATTTCCATCACAATGTAATGAATTAAAGAGCTTCACAAAAATTCACAAATATTCATACATAACTTTCACCATCCTTTTCATTTATTTGAATTCCCTCTTGAAATTCTCTTATTCATAATGTTCATGAGTTCCTTCATGGCCTAACATTTTGGCTGTATATTCAAACTCAATCTCTACAGCTTGTATCTCTTCAATCACTTTGACCTCTTATGCAATTAATTCCTCTTCTATCTCAACTGTTGGAGATGGAATTTGAGGTGCTTCAAGTGTTGCCTTGAGTAGTCCTTTGGGTGAGGATGATGCTTTCTCGGCCTTCTTCCTTCTTATCCTAACTTTAGGACTAGCTATCAATAGCTTCCCTTCTCCTCTCTCTAATCTCAACCTTGTAAGCATCAGTAAATTTTCATTGTTAAAAAACCCTTCAAATAAAACAAGAAAGAAACCTTGTGCTCTGATACCAACTTGATTTGAAAATGAATGCTAGTTAATGCTATGCTAGTTTAATATTAGATATAAAATTTATTTTCTTTGTTTTACTTATCCTTCTTAAGTTTGTTTATGAGCATGTGATTTCCAAATCAGTGTACTTGGTGAAATTATGAGTTTTTCATAAGCTTAGAAAAAATAATTTAAATGACAGAAAAGAAGCAATATAAAACACAACAAACACACATAACGTAGCTTAACACACAAAATTTTGATAAAGGAGTTCACCCCTCCTGGGCTGCATCTCCTTGGTCCAACTTCATAATGTGGGCCTTTGTATTAGCTTCAAGTGTGCTCAAATTTTTGTGAAAAGATTCAGAACCTCTTGGAACATGTTCCAATGAGTTTAAAACATCATAATCTCCCAAAAATGACTATTTATTTGCTGAATTTGGACTTTGGATGCTCTCGCAATGACCCCAACACCTGGTGGCCCTAGCCTTCAAAAATATTCAAATGCACTAAAACACCTATAGATGACCTTTTCTACCTCTGAAACCTGATCCATTGAGTTCCTAGCATGCCAATTAGTAGAGGATGACTCTTTTTGAGCTCTGTTTTGGGCAAAAATTGAGTGGGTTATGACCAAAATTGTTTTTGCCCCAATTTCTCCTCTAAAATTGGAGGAACTGCCAGTTAAAATTCTAAATTTAGAATTTCCTCCAGAAATGGCATGCCCTCCTAAAATCTTGCCAACTTAATCTGTGGGTTTAATTTGCGTTAAACTGAGTTTAGTGTGTGGATAAGTGTTGTTTAACAATATAAGTGAATTTAGCGCAAATCTTGTTTCAAAGTCATTAACCCACGTTTTAACATTAATTAATCACATTTAAAAATCCCACCGGTTAGTTTGGATTAGCGCTCGGATTTCGGCTCTGGCCACATGGGGAGGGGATTGGCCCGTATGGTTGTCCCCCTCCAACCCACAATTGTAGGATCGCTCTAATTCAAATATACGTTGCGAACATAGAGGGAAAGGAACACCGTGTAGGAGAACTGGTATTGCATGTGGCTGGTGGGCGGTAGGTCGCGTGTTTGAACCCCACTCTGCCACATAAATTTTGCATAGATTTATAAATAGACTTCTTCCACCATACTTAGAGCTTCCCCCAAGTTTAAAACTCCTCCATACTTGGTTAACTCTCCACCGAAAAATGGGGTTTTAAACTATAATATATATATATATATATATATATATATATAATACCACCATAAGATCTAATATCCAACATTAATATAACATATAATGGGAGCCCACAGGTTAGTAGATGACCCACCAGAGAGGACATGTGGCACCTTCTGGTTAGGTTGTACTCCAGCTTTAAAAAAATTTCAAATTCCAACATAGGAAGGATATTAGACGTCATTGGACATTTTTTCTCTTCACTTGACCCATCTGAAAAATCTAAAGATGAAACTTGTCATAGTGCCACTGGCTGTAATCTGGAGAATATTCCCTGCAATGCTGACTGTACCTGTCATATCATCATTGTACCTATTCTCCTTCATTTTTGCCTATTTTTGAAAATGAACAGCAGATGATAACTCAGTCATACGAACTCAGATTTTGATGAAACAAGTTGTGCCAGAATCCTGGAAATGAACTCTATCTGTCCGTTCAGGTTCGAAGCAATTTTGAGCACTTTGAAATTTTAGCTAATTTTAGGCCCTGATCCAAATTTTGATCACATAAAAGGAATATTTGTAGTCTATTATAATGTTGTTAGTTTTGTTAGTTATTTGATACTATATGTTGTTATTTTTTCCTGAACACATAGGATGACATCACTACACACTACATAACTCAACGAACAACATAGGACAAACAATGAATAGTTTTAAAGCAGTGCCAAGACACATTATAGTCTATTATAATAAGGAATTTTGACACAGTGACAGGAGAATGTTGTTAGTTTTTTTATACTCTATGTACCCTCACTACATCACTACACCCATTCATAAAGTATAATATCACCATACAAATCACAATATCATCACCTCTACAACACATCTCTCAGAAGCAATCATCCCTCTCAATACAACAATCAACATTCAAGACAACTCTCACTCAGACATACAAAAAATATGCTCACGAAAACTGTCTCGCTCAGCCATATGAAACATGGCAATAATGGCTCTCAGCAACAAAAGACTCAACCCACAATGGACAACTACATACAAAGCCATGTAATATCATGGCATTAAGGATCTCTAACACAATGACTCAACCATAAATGAATGGCAGATACCCATAATATAAAAACTCACTCAGAATTAGAAAGCTTCAATATAAAAGGAAAAGTATGTATATAGCTTTGCGCTACATGTGACACTTTTCCATAACTTCTTTGAAAAAAAAATAATGTGAGCATACGAAATGCCAACACATAACCCTACAATAAACTAAGTTAATTAAAATATTTTGTACTCTATCACAATGTGCACTCTATTCTCTGCTACAATTGATCTCCTAACACTGTCTTTGCTTCAATATGTGGACCAACACTCCTTATTCGTGATATTTTCACATCACTACACCCCTTCATGACTAATCTCTCTCATTCATAGCCCTTATTAGACCATCTGACCAGGATTTGGCCAGTAAAATAAATTCAATCCAAAAATGTCTAAATATCTGTTTTAAAGTCCCTAAATTTCAAAACTTCGACTAAGCTCTCAGTCTCATTCCAAAGGTATGAAAATAATTGCAACTAGGAAAGAAATGTTACCAAAAGAAATATAAAGTTACCAAAGTCTTTAACAACCATAAATGCATCTAAAACACTACCCAACATTTGACATCTTCCCCAAAAATTTACACAGATAATTCTTTGGGACCTCCCAATATTCTCATCCCCAAACAAGGATTCAACTCATTTATTCCATCCCATAGTTGTCTTAGCATATGCAATTCACACTAACTAAATATAGGAAGATCCTTAGTCTCAAATTGACTTATGCATTATACTTCACAAACCATATATCACATATCTATCCTAGACAACATGAAACAAAACATACCTCTTTATACAAACTTCATTCATATGAATATTAACATCTATCTTAGCAAGAACATTTATAGTCTATTATAATGGATAATTATGACACAGCGACATGTCAAATGCTGTTAGTTCTGTTAGTTATTTGATACTGTATGCTGTTATTTTTTCTTGAACACATAATATGACATGACTACACCCCTTCATAAAATATACCCTCATCATAAAAATCATAATATTATCATCTCTACAACACAACTCTCAAAATAAATCATCCCTCTCAATACAACAACCAACAATCAAGACAAATCTCACCCACACATACAAAAAATATGCTCACGACAACTCTCTCGCTCAACCATATGTAACATGACAACAATGGCTCTCAACAACAAAAGACTCAAACCACAATGGACAACTACATACAAAGCCATGTAAGATCGTAGAATCAAGGATCTCTAACACAATGAATCAACCATAAACAAATGGAAGATACCCATAAAAACAAAAATCACTCAAAATTACAATGTTTCAATATAAAATTCAAAGTATGTATATATCTCTCTGATACATGTGACACCTTTCCATAACTTATTTGCAAAAAAAATAATGCGAGCATACAACATGCCAACACATAACCCTACAATAAAATCAGATAATTAAAATATTCCATACTCTACGACATCGTCCACTCCATTCTTTGCTACAAGGGATATCCTAACACTATATTTGCTTCACTAAGTGGACCAACACTCCTTATTCATGATCTCCTATATCGACAGATAATTTAGTCTCAAAGAAAAAAAAAATATCTGCATGTTTACTTCTTGTGTGACTCATGTAAATAAAATAGGATGACATGGAGATGAAGAGGACCCCACAACACATGAGCATACAAATGCTAATGCAGTCAAGGAAGGAAAAAATCATTGACCAAACCTAGAGAAAGGTAGTACTATATGACAAACAAGGATGCAAATATTTTCATTCTGATAGAAACGAAAGCTATGAAAGTTCAACCAATGACCTGGAGGTAGAAACGACTTTCAGGTTCCACTACGGTGGCACAAAAAGTACAAAAACTCATGGTTTGAGACGTGTATTTCATAGAAGCAGGAGTCTGAGAAAGAACAAGAGTCCTATCAACATGTTACTAGGAATGAGGAAAACAAGAAACACTTGTAAGAATGTATCTCATTTAAGCTCCTTTAAATTATAGAGAGGATATTATCCTCCAACAAAGGATTCCTATGAGGAAGATGGCTTTGAAAATTGTTCTTCAGAAGCGTTGTCCTATAATGCAGGTTGCAATGCATGCATAAATGATGAAGGGATGGACACGAACTATAACATGTCATATCATGAATCCTGTATTAATCCTAAAATTTTGAGAGTGGATTCACTGCATGCCTCTAAGAACAAAAAATTGGAAAACCACAGGGGTTTTCCATTGCATGCAAGTAAAATCTCATAGGAAATCCATCAACTTCATGAATTGAGAACAAATTATTATTATCGTGGAAATGACAGGAAAAGACAAGTTGAAATCATGATGGAAGATCCCACGGTGAGAGACTGCAAAGAAAATCATTGGAGCTTGAGACAAAAGTACAGACCCAAATCCTTCAATGAACTTGTTGGATAGAACATTGTGATAAAATCCTTGATGAATGTTATCCTGAGACAAAAAAAATTATCTATATGTTTTCTATGGGCCCAGAGGGACAGGGAAAAACACTGTTGTGATATTATTTGCTGCCACAATGAATTGCTCATCTCACAACAGGAAATCACGACCATGTTGGAATTGCAGAGAATGCTCAATTTTTCAGTCTGTGGAAAACCCTCATTTCACAGAGCTATATGCAATAAACAATAATGATATTGAAAAACTAAAATTTTAAAAACCTTTCAAACCATTTACCGCAACCAGAGCTAACCAAAGCTAAATATCCCCAACAAGAAATTCCAGTGTTGAAAAACAAAATCACAACCAGAAAGCCAAATAGTCCAACAACAACGTTAAGTGTTTAAAAACACAGAAGGTGGGAAATCAGTGCTATGTTGGAATTGCATAGAATGCTCACTTTTTCAGTCTGGGGAAAACCCTCATGTCACAGATCTATATTTAGCAAAAAATATTGATATTGAAAAACTGAAATTCTGAAAATATTTCAAACCCTTTACCGCAACTAGAGCTAACTAGAGTTAAATATTCCCAACAAGGAATTCTAGTGTTGAAAAACAAGACTGCAACCAGAGAGCCAAATATTCCAACAATAACATTAAGTGTTGGAAAACACAGAAGGTGGCTGGTAGGAATAGGATTCCTAGTAGATAGCCGCAGAAACCAGCCAGAGAGCCACAAAAGGCAGTCACCCTAAACCTCGCCAACAGAAATGAAAAAAATTACCTACAACAAACATAGAGAAATTAGAAAAAACCCACAAAAAAAATACAAGAAGATTTCAAATAAAGACAAACGAATTGAACATTTACCTGAATGGACCTCGAAACCTCCATGTTGACCACCGAACCTACTTGAAACTCCCACTATCTCTTTCATAAACAACAAAAAGGAACTTGTTAACCCCCCACCAAGCAGAATGAACAACCAGGTAGCCACCGTTGAACCCCCCACAAAGTAGAACAAGTACCAAAGAAATGAGCAACCAAGAATAATTGAATAACCTCTATAAACGAAAATACTTGATGAACAATATCATAATGACATGTAACCAAGAACCATTGAAGAACCTTTGCAAACGAAAAAACCCAACGAACAGTCTCACAATGGCAGACCAAGTGAACCAATATTGGAGCCTAACATACTAACCATCAGTGGAGCTCAATGCCCAAACACTGGGCCCAGACAAGAATGCACATGGAGCAATAGACATCATGGAAAACATGGCGGAAGAAACCCTAAATGACTCATGAAGGTTGCAATTAAATGTTCACACCAACCAAGACATATGGCACGATACGATCGACACTTGTTGTACACAAAAATCCAAGTTGTCCATGTCGTTTTCCAGCGTGGAAAAGAGGGTGCACAAGTAATGAAATCCCTCCCCTAAGTTATACCTATACTAAAGTTTTTCACCAATGTGATGTAGCCCTCTTACAAACCCCCCTCCATTTTAATGTTGTTTACATTTATTGACAGATAAAATTGTAGCCATGGTTAAGTTTTATTAATTTCCTAGTGGAGGCCAGCTGGCATAACACTCACCAGTTGCGTTAGGTTCTTGAACCTTCCAGGCTGCCATCTAGGGTGTTACACCAATTTTTGGTCATCTAACCATTTACATTTAGATGGATCGAAGTACACCATGTAAGACCAATTTTACCGTAGTAAAATTTATTTCACCATAAGAAATAATTTAATGAATAGTATTTTATTAAGTTATTTCTGGTTCAAATAGGAAACCCCGTGAGGAGTAATTAAATAAGTCTTCATTTATTTGATTTCCCTCTAGGAATACTTAATTAAACCACTCTTTAAATAATATTCTTGGTCATATTTAACCCAATTATGAGAAATAATTAGATAAATCATTAATTTTCTTATTTTTCTCTAGGAATAATTAATTAAATCATTATTTAGTTATTATTTCTTGTTAAATTTGACTAAATCACCTAGAAATAATTAAACAAATCATTATTTGTTACATTATTCATTAAACCTATTCTTGAAATGATAAAAAAATCATTTATTGTTTATTATTTCTAAATAAAGGTATTTAACCAATTTAAATGTCTTTTCCGTCCAACAAAATATAATAAAATATTCCAAGCAGTTAGATCTAGATCTTGGTTAATAATATTTTATTATTCACCATTATCGAGGATAACTCAATATTTTGTTATAAATAAGATACTCATTATTCACTTTGATCACTTTCATTGTCGCACTTTGATCATTATCATTGCTGCTACTATTTTCTTACTTCTTGAGCTCCCATAAAGTTCAACACGTCTTGGGTTTTCTACACCATTGAGAGAGAGAAAATTTTGGATCTTAAGCATTGAGGATAGCCAAGAACCCATCCCATTGAGGGGGACTGGTAACATCATTTTGTGTTCCCTTCCCAGGTGTTAATACATATGGAATTATTTATATCTTGTCTTGTTCGTTGGATATTTGGAGCAACTCTTATTTATTTTTACTATTTAACTAATTTTACTGCATAGATCTAGGTTTTTGCAACGTTTTTTTTTAATATCTATTGCAAATCTAAGGAAGTTAAGCAACCATCTTTGTTGTTATGGTTGTATGTCACACACAGCTAAAGTGAGCTCTTTTTGTACACTTGCGTTAAGAATTTACACTAACATAGGGGCTTCTCGACCGTCGATATTCGTACCACCTCATCCGACGATGCTGGAAAATTCAAGATGGTTATGGAAACTAACTTTTCTACCCTAGCTATGACCGATCATTCATGGGTTTCGTTTCCAGGTGGTTTGGCTCAACACCCTTCTACGTGAAAGGGGTTTCCTATGGATTCACGACTCCTTCGTTTCCTTAGAAATCCATCTGGTCACTTATTTACCACTGATGTGCTCAATTCCAATGTGAGGGATGATACCTCTTCAACATTTTTGGCTTCAGGTAAGTTTGGGAACCGATTGTGGGGCTTATTTTTTTCTTTCTTAAGGAAATCAACTATTAATATGAGTCTAGTCGTGACTAACTTCTTGAATATGTAATCTGTAGAGACATGAACTGGATTCTCCTTTTAGTGTCGAGTTCAATAAGGTGATATGCGTGCTGGGTTTGGAAGGGTGATATGATATAACCTCCCCTTTCACTCCTACAACAATATGATTTTCTTTCAATAGTTTTTTGTTGGATTTCATTTACTTTCAATAATATTTTCTAGTGTGTTGGTTTCAGAGCATGCTCGTCGCCTCAGCGTGTAGGCCAACTTATTCTCACCTCATCGTGTTCTTCACAGACTCAACCTTGAATCTCAGGTGCATGCTTCGTTTTTCACCTAGGTTTGGTGGAAAATAAATGTTTTAGGTCATTATTAAATGGTTTCACCCCAAGCGTGGATATGTAATGAGATTCATTCCTTACTGGTTTATTTGGTTTTGACGTTGTAAGGCTTGAGCATTATGATCCACTCTATAAGTGATAATTTTTGTTGTAATTTGAGGTTGAACAACCACGACTACAAAGAATTGTGAACTGATACCATTACAAGGTTTTTAAATGGTTTTTCCTTTTCCCAACATTACTAAGAATGGAACTTCATTACTAATTTATCGTGGTTCTTTTTTTTTGTTAATGAAATGTTGTTCTGGTTCGACTCCTGTAAGGAATAATTCTAATATTTAACTCCATTCTTACGTATATTTGGCTACTGTAAGAAATGATTCAGTATTTAACTATGTTCTTACGCGTATTACCGGTTTTATTTAGGTTACAAATGGTTTGAGCATTTATCGATTGGAAATGATTCCATTTTTATGTTCTTTTAACTAACATATTATTTCCATTTGATTAATAAATTTCCTGTCGACGTTATATGAGAATAAGGGTTTATATTTTCTTGCTAGGTTTTGTACCTGAAAATGTTACCTGGTTGCATCAATACATTTTATTTTCCCTGTCCCAAAATCCACTAAGTTGTTGCTCCCTTTTTCGGTGTTTGGAACCGCCCCTCGATTGTCCACTTTGTGACTAAAGGAAAGGGAAAATCCCGAACCCTCTTTAGGTTAAATTTTCCTTTAATGCATGGTTAACGTTCTTATTTTTCTTTTAATCTAGAAACTCAGCCATAGTATCTTAGCCCCATGCCATAGGTTTATGTAATATTCAAGCTTTACCATTTCAAAGTGATACCTAACTGCTATTGGTTATCTTGTGAAAAACTCGAAATGGTAACTGTATATATATCTATATATGTTTTAGTAAACCAAAAGAAAACCCTTGGTTAATCCAAATTCACAATATACATAAAAAAAATTAAAGATCACAATTACAATACTTCGAGCAATTAATCAATTTCAAGTTTCACATAAATTATTTATTTTTCGTTCGTTCCTATGTTTCTTTTGCAATTTCCCTATACAAGCGTGAGACCCTCTTGGTCACACCTTGATAAGTTTTCATATCATAATTTACTATTTAGGCAAAAATACTATTCTATTTTATTACTGTACAATATATGGTTAAAAAAAAATCTACATTCATTCAACACTTATCTGTTAGCCGAGAGTTCATAATTTACAAGAAAGAACTTGCCTCTTGACCAATGCAGAATAGGTTATTACGTCCCATTCCTCCCCCCGCGCCTCTCAGTCCAGACATTTTTTGAATCAAAAATTTTCGATTCACTTGCTTCAAGACTCTTTAGTCTAACCTGGAATCCTTCTTTATCCACAGATACCAGGTTTGATATTTGGAGTTTCCATTGGCTCGCATCTAACTCAGGAACACTCCCAACAGCATCCTTCCATTATTTTTCCTCTCTCCCTATAGTTCTCTCAACTCATCGGAGAAAATAGGAGGGATAAATTCCCTTAACTGATTAACTAACTAGTAAAAGAGAATTACTCGGGTCTTTCCCCTAAATTCTACAACTCAACATAAGAAATAAGGAACAAATTCTCTATTAATTTAATCTATCCCAATTTCAACATTAATCTATTCATAATTACCAAATTACCAAGTCCATTTAATAACCAAAGTAATTACCAAATATTTACAATCACTTCAGGTCACAATAACGATAATAAATATACATATATCTTAATTTAAAATTTATTATAAATTAATTAGAATTTTCAAATTTTCAAAATTAAGAAAAAATTATATAAATATTAAAATCTATTTAATATTAAAAATAATTATATAATTTAAAATATATGGTAATAAGGTTATCTTAAGAAAATAATTAATAAAATATGATAATTGGTTAAAATTTATCATTTCAATTTAATTTGATAATAGAAAATTATAACTAGTTTAAAAAAATTATTAATTTTAAATATGAACTGTTTTAAAATCAAATAAATATTCAATTTGTTGTGGCCACCAAATGTATTTTCCTTTTTGGGATTAACAGTCAATCAAAAACACTAGTCCTTCTTGGGATTTCCATCAGATCGATGATGTTGGAAAGTTGGTCTTCATCGGTGACTTGGAGAGGTTGGGTAAAAAATAGAGGGTGATTGCCCTTTCTTCCACCATAACTTAGTCCCTCATGCATCCAACACTTTCTCTGCTCCTCTCTGCAACTTAGGAGGAGATATTGACTTTATTAAAATCTTGTTGGTTTATTGTTTCCTTCGCCATCCCAAAAAATATTTTCCTCGTTGGGTTGCACATCGCTTAGCTAGAGAAAAGCATGGTATGGTGTAATTTTCTTTTAACTTAGTTCGATCACATTTTTTTCCTTTTAATTCTCTGGTTTTTGATAGATTCCTATGGACTCACACACACACATCCACACACACACATATTATGCTCAAGCTGATCATAGGCTAGACCTGCAACAGATGGAGTGGCTCGGCCTAGGGTACGTGTGCTACCCGGTTGCTCCTTCAGGTAAACACAAAACGAAACCTTTTATACAATTTCTATCTCTTTTAATTACTTGAGTAGATTAATGTTTGAGTTCAATAAGATTTATTCAGAGACCCCTCCCAATTTTTTCCTCGTTTGTTTTGAAGGAGAAGTGGTATGTGGGTCGAATTCATGGAAAAGTATTCTGACTTAGGATATTGGAATCATTCTAGCTAAGGGTTCTATTGAAATTTCAAGTTCTAGGTGTGAGTTTCCTTGTGTAATATAGACTCCATGCATATGCCTTATCTTTGATGAAATCTCTGTTTTAGAATTATAAAGGGATTCTCCCTTCAGGTTGAGTTAGGGTTTCAAGGCTCTAAGGCCAGCTATGTTGGAAAGGTTTAGGATTCGGTTACGATACGTGGTATGTAGATTGCACGGTTGTATTTTTTTCATATAATGTTTAATTCTATAATTGGTGCTTGATTGAGCAATGTTGACCCAGATTTGGTGACTATTTATGGATCATTTTATATTACCTAGACATATTAAATATTTTGGTGATTTTTTGGGAAAGTGACCGTGAAGTTAATTTAACTGATTTTGTTATAAGTTTACATTCACACTATTATTTTCCTCTGGTTAAATTTGATATGAAACCCATTATGTATTTTCCTGTTTTCACCTATTGAGACTTCTGCAGATTTACATTTTCATAAATTTATTACTACTACTAGACTGCGAAAGTTAATTATTTTCTTATTAATGCTTCCATGTTGCATTCCAGTTTTCTATTAATGCTATAAAATTTAGGTTCTTCAAGAATTAGGGTTTACTAGGTTAATTCAAACCCCGACAGAGGAAAGTGAGGTTGTTTGATGGATGGTCATACCCTGGCTTCCAATAACTACCCAAATTTCCCTGTGTATTGGAATTCTTTACTATGTTTACACATAAATATTCTCTCAGGGTTAAATTATTAATTGTGTTCATTAAAGGAATCCCTATCTAACTGAACAATATTTCTCTCTTTCATTCTCTGTACAATGACTTATTTCTATTTTCGAAATGGTTTTAGTTATTTATTATTTTTATGCAAATTTTTGTGTTGAATGATTTATCTACATGGGATTATAATTTCGGAAATATTTCTCAGCTAGTTTTCTTTTCAATTCTGAATTCTACTAACAGTTGTTATTCATTTATAGTAAAAACTCTCTTAGCTTCATAAAAAATACTTCATAGTTATTAATCATCTACAGTAACATATTCATAGATTCACACACAATAATGCATAGCTATTATTCATCTACAATGAAATTTCATAGAGTCATACATGAAAATCATGCACACACAAACAATTCATTATGAAATCTATCCTTCATTTAATTCTTCACTAGTTTTAGCAAAATAACCAGTAGTTATATATACTTATCTTCCTTTTTCGAAAATCGTCAACCACAAACTCACAGGGAGTCAAATGTTCCTCCCAACCTATGAGAACTAGGATCACTTTTGGTGCTCCCCCCGAGCCAATCTCATACACAAAAACGTCTATTGATTCCCTAAACCACCTGGTCCCAATGAGCTTCAGTCATGGGTTCTTTAGTGAGTCCCACTGACCAACCAACTCGAGGACCAATAACAAAAACCTTTTTCTCATTTTGTACAAGTTTCTTTCCTTTTTCCTCTTCTCTCCCTCGCCTCACATCCTTTTTTCTCTTTCGGCTTCCTCTTTTGTTTAAAGAGTTTATTTTTTGGGAGAGAAGTTGGGCCTCTCGGCTTCCTCTTTTGTCTAAAGAGCTTCTTTTCTGGGAGAGAAGCTGGGCAAAAACTGTCGTCCCATAATTGTTTCTTTTCTCTAACTATTTTCATGTATGAAATTATTTCTTCATTCTATTCCCATGACTCATTGCTGACTTATTTTCACATAAATTTTATATTTACTTTCATATATACAATGCATCATAATTTATTAAATCAAGTATTTTGTTCTTATTTAACTGCATTAAATTAATGCAAATTGAAGAAATTTTTGGAATTTACTCATAGTGTCAAAAGGGATATTACATCTCCCCCCCTCGAGGGAAACACCATCCCTCATGTTTTCTTGCCTCTAGAACAGGTTTGGATATGCTGCATGCATAAATTTCTCGTCCTCCCACGTGGCCTCTTTCGGACTAAAGTGTCACCATTGCACTTTATCCTGGGTGATAACTCATTTCTGCAACATTGTTTCTCTCTGATCGAAAATACACAAGGGTTAAACCTGAAATTCCCTGTCCGGTTCCACCTGCTATCACACATCACAACTATTATTTTTTTAAACATAGGACATTGAAATAAAATAAAATAAATAATTCAACTACCTAGACATTCTGCTAGTGAATAATATGTGTATGATCATGTATGTATTTTTTTAATAAGGATACGTGGAACACGTTATGCACACATATATGGATGGGTAGGGCTAACTGATAAGCCACTAGGCCAGTCCGAGCAATAATATGAAATGGACCACACAACTGAGGAGCTAGTGTAGGACAACTGCTCCATCTTAAAGTACTATGTTTTGGTTTCACCCTCACATACACATCATCACAAACTTGGTACTCTTGATAGGTACTTCGCTAGTAAACATAAATTTTGTGTGAGTCCTGAGCTGCCTTCAGATTATTCCGAACTTATTTAACTATAACTTCCATATCTTTGAGCATATGAAGCCCCAGTATTAGTTCGTCCTCTAGGCCAATCCAAATACCAAGTGTTTGTCCTCAAATATACTTATTTTTAATGATGCATGATAACTATTTTTATATGAAAACTCCACCAGGTGTAAGTATACTTCCCATTTCATGGGTTGCTGCATTAAATACATCCTAAATATATATTCCACCACCTGGTTCACTGGTTTGGTCTTCCCACCCATCTATAGATGATAGGAAATGTTGAATTCTACTTGGGTGCCCAATCCATTAAAAAAAGTTTTCCAGAAAATAGAGGTAAAATTCACATCTCTATTTGAAATTACCATCTTGGGTATTCCACGTAACCTGAAATTTTTTTATGAATATATCAACAATTTGTACAACCTTATAAGTTGATTGCACAGGTATAAAATGAGCATCCTTGCTCAATTTATTGACTACCACCATTATGGAGTCATTATGTATTTTTTCTTTTGGTATCGCAGTGATAAAATCAAGTGTTACGGTCTCCCGCTTCCATTATGGAATAGGTAGAGGGTGTAGCAGACCAACATGATGTTGATGTTTGCCTTAACCTAATGGAATTCTAAATACCGTGCCAAGTATTGCCCTGTCTCAGTCTTCATACCGGGCCAAAAATAATTTTTTCTAAGAGTGGTAATTAATTTTTGGTATCTCGAGTGTGTAGCATATGGACTCGTGTGATATTCATCCATAATGAACTTGATAAAATTTTGATTTGGTACATAAATACAGTCTCTATAAGTCAACAAATTCTCATTGTTGACATTGTAGCCTATCCTCATTTCAGAACTTCTTCTTTCTTTTCTTGTTATCATAAAAAACCATACTTAGGATCCATTATTGTTGCTTCTCTAATATGATTGGAGAAGTCAAATCTTATTCTATTAAAGGAGATTTCATAAATACAATTTAATATCGTACTTAAAGCATCAACCACTCGATTTTCTTTGATTTTTAAATGTTATATATCGAAATCAAATTCACTTAAAAATGCAGTCAACCATGCTTGACGGGCATTTAAATTTGGCTGATGGAAATAATTAGTTAGACTACCATGGTTGGTCATGAGTATGAACCTTTTTCCCAACAAATAGTGTCACTGGAATTTTAGAGAATGTACTACTACTGTAAGTTCCAAATCATAAGCATAGTAGCATTGTTCATGTTCCTTTAATTTTAATGATTCATATGCCACTATTCAACCTTTCTGCATCAACACAACTCCTACTCTTGTTTGGCATGCATTTGTGCAAACCAAAGATTATTTATCTCGGTCTTCTATTCTCAAGATTGGGGCAATAGTTAATAAATATTTCAATTGGTCGAAACATTATTGACACTCCAAAGTCCATTTAAATATTTTTCCTTTCTTATTCAATGTTGTTAAGGGGTACGCTACTTTAGAAAATCCTTTGATAAAGAGTCGATAGTACCAAGAAAATCTTAAGAAGCGGCTAATATCTGCTACATTCTTGGGAACATTATACTCTATCACAATTTTAATATTTTTTGGTCCACCACTATGTATTCTTATGTTATAACCTGAACTAAGTATCATTATCTCTTTTTTGTAAAATTCACATTTGTTGTATTTAGTGTACAACTAGTGCTCTCTAAGTTTTGAGCACAATTTGCAAATTCTTTTGGTTTTCCTCCATGCTCATGGAATAAATTAAAATATCATCAATAAATATCAACATGAATTTGTCAAGATAAGGATGGAATATTCTATTCATAAGGCTCATGAATGTAGTTGGGGTATTGGTTAGCCCAAAAGGAAAAAATATAAATTCGTAATTCCCGTAAAGTGTGTTAAATGCAGGTTTACATGTGTCTTCCTGTTTGACCTTAATCTGAAGGTACCCAAATCTTAGATCAATTTTCTAAAATGTCATTATGCCCTTGACCTGATCAAATAAATCTTCGATTATTGATAGAGGATATTTATTTTTAACTATTAGTTTATTGAACTGTGGATAGTCAATACACAGACATATGGTTCCATCTTTCTTTCTAACGAAAAGTGTTGGAGCTCCCCATGGTGAAACACTGGGGTGTATATAATTTTTTTCCAATGGTTCATGTAATTGAATCTTTAACTTTGTGAGTTTGGTATACTCATTTTGTAGGGTGCTACTGACACTGAGGAAATTCTCGGAATTAAATTAATTGAGAAATCTATATCTCTCTTGGTTGGAAGTCCTAGTATTTCTTTAGGAAAAACGTCTGCAAATTCTCAAATTATAGGTAGATTCTCTATATCAGTCCCTTTCTCCTTGGATTTAACATAGCCCACTTGAACTGTATATATCTCGCAGCCTTTTCGTATGCACTTTCCTAACTGGGAGGAAGTGATTGGCCTCTTAATTCCTTGAAGCTTAGATCTAACACCTGCCTCACTCGGGTAACTAAAAATATTTTCCTTACAATTAACAATAGACCAATGATCTTCTAGCCAATAAATTTTGATTAAAACATATAAGACCCCAAGGGAAAGGCATTTAAATTAGCTCTTATACGTTGACATGCTAATTCGACTAGACAATTTTCTCCTTTAGTTGTTACTCATATTTTAGCTCATGTGGCTAATTGAGCTAGCCATGGGATTTTAAATTTATGAGTTGATAAGTGACATAATTCTACTATATTAGGGCTTATATAACTTAAACTAGCACCCAGGTCTATTAAAATAGACACAATATGTTTGAACAACTTACCTTTAACTTCAATCATGTTGGGTTGATATTCTTCCTAATAATCGTTAAATGTCGCATTAATTCTTGGTATAGTCCTTGCCACTTCACCTACTGTAGATCAGGATTCATGTACGTTGTTAACTAGTTCATTAAGCCTGCCAAAGTGGGGGTAATTTTTAACGTAGCATGGTCCTCTGCAACCCCAACAATGCAGAGGGGGTTTCTGTAATGGATTTCCCTCAAACTTATTGGTCTGCTCCATAGTTTTCAATTCGTTCTGCGATCAATATATTTGCTAGCTCTTTTTGGTAGCTTTTCCTTGCTGTCCTTTTGAGGCAATCCTGAAATTAGCAATTTTTCTATGTTTATAGTTTTGCATATTCCTATGTCCCTTCTTGCCAATCAAGCCTTTTCCACTATCCTTTTTCTGAATCTACTGATAGAAGATACGTGCCTTCCTGATTCGGATTTATGCAGGAACACAACATAATATAGAAATAACCATAAACATAGAAATGCAGCAGAAATAAGGCTTCGTTTCATAAATATCAAATCATAGAAATATGCTTAAAAACATGATGGAAATAAAATAGATAGGGTGCTGGTAGCGAATCTCCAAGAAGAGATGTGGTGGCTACAGACCTCTGAACTGTGTTACAATGAGGCTCGAGGGCCTATTTATTATGGAGAAACAATGGAGAACTATAAACGTCCAAAAACCTAACCCTAGGAGATGAAGCACCAAAAGTATGGGCCCCGTTTGGGTAAATTTTTGTTTCAACTTCTCGGGGGCATAACTTTAGCATACTATCTCCGTTTGGGGCTTCAAAACAGCTCTGGAAGTTCAGGACCCGAAAAACTGTTAAAAATAGTAAGTTGTGAAAAACTGAAAGAGACAATGGTGGGGCCCCAAGTGGAATAGGCAGGTGGACACCAATATCCACCTGGATCATTCCTCATCCCTTAGGAAGAAATGGTCCCCATTGTGTTGAATTCCTCCATGAGATGATGAAACTTCTGTTGAACTTGGTCCCTGGTGAACCACTTGCCTTGGTGCAGGAGTTGGCCAGCTTTGACAACCCGATACAGTTGAATCTTCTGTCAGTGAGTGTTCTTGATTTGCATGTCCATGATACAGTCTGTGGTGGCCTGTTCCATGCAGTCTGGGTTTAACTCTTTTGGTGTGAGTTCTTCTGCAATGTCAGAGGTGTCCAATAGAGGTGGGAAGTAGGGATGAAGGCAGTCTACATTGAATACTAGGTGCAAACCAAAGAATGGTGGAATACTGAGCTCGAAGGCATTGTTCGCTATAGCCTTGGTGATGGTGTACGATCCATATTGGAGCGGGCAAATCTTGTGGTGGGGTCCAGTGAGGCGCTCCTTCTGCAAATGTAGCCACACTTTTTCACCCACTTGGAATTTGTGTGGCGCCTGATGCTGATCATGTTGTTGCTTGTACTTAGCATTGGCTCTGTCCAATATGTCATGAACCTATTGGAAGATGTGTTGAATGCGCTCGATGAATTTGTTTCCTTTTTCAGCTTCAAACTGGACATGAGCCGAATCGGCCTGAGTAGCTGCAAATGGCATGGCTACGTCAATGGGACATAGTGGATGGAATCCCAAGCCCACCTGAAAGGGGCTATGGTCGGTTGAGCTATGGAGAGCCCGGTTATAACTGTGTTGTACATAGGGAAGGCTCTCATCCCATGTGCGTGGATGCTTTGAATTGTACATGTGCAGAATGTGTAAAATCATCTTGTTGACGACCTCTATCTGGCCATCAGTTTGGGGATGGAAAGCTGTGGACTTGGTAAGCTTGGTGTCCAACTTTGACCAAAGGCTGGACCAAAATGTGTTGAGGAACCTACTGTCGTGATATGATATGATAGACTATGGGATCCCAAAGTGCACCCACACTCGTTCAAAGAAGATTTTAGCAGTGGCTTCTGCTGTGATATTCTTCTTACAGGCTGCCATAATGGCCATCTTTGAGAATCTGTCGACGACCATGAAAACAAAGTAATTTCCATGCTTAGTAGAAGGAAGGCCTAACATGTAATCCATGGAGATGGGTTCCCAAGGTTGACTAGGGTTAGGTGGCAGAGTATACAGCCCTTGCTTCTTGATGGTCGGTTTGGCAATGGCGCAAGTAGTGCAGGATCTGATGTACTTCCCGACATCCTGTCGAAGGTTCGGCCAATAGAAATACTTCTGCAGTACTGCCACTGTTTTCTCGACCCCAAAATGCCCAATGACTCGACTGTAGTGCGCTTCCCATATCATCTTGGCATGCTCGTTGGAATGAACACAAAGGTGTCCCAGGTGACATAATAGTGCATCTTGGAGGTGAAAATTTGGAACTTTCATACCCCCTAAGAGTGCCTTGTATGTGTAGCTGAATTCTGGATCGCTCTTGTAGAGAAGTGGCCAATCAGAAGTCTCATGCCCACAAGAGTTGAGAATGGTGGTTATGGCCATGATCGGTGGTCGGCTGAGGTAGTCTGCAAAATTATTGGTGCTACCTTTCTTGTACTTGATGTTCAAATGAAATTGTTGCAGATATGTGGACCACTTTTGATGGTGATTGTTCTGCAACTTCCCTTGTGTCTGTATGAACTGCAGGGGTCAGTGTTTTGTGTGGATGATTGTCTCCTTCCCCAAAATGTAATGCTTCCATTGTCGACAGCCTGCACAATGGAATACATTTCTTTGTCATAAGTGGGATACTTTCAAACTGTGTCAGACAATATCTCACTGTGATATGCCACTGGATGCCCCCGTTGAGTAAGAATTTCCCCAATAGCATAGTCAAAGGCATCTGTCTCGATCTGAAATGGTTGTTTCAAGTCTCGTAATGTGAGCATTGGGGCATAACAGAGGCGATGTTTCAATTCTACAAACGCCTTTTGTTGATATTCTGACCAAGATAATTTTTCTTTCGCTCCTCCCTTGGTGACTTGACTCAAGGGCCAAGTGATATGAGAGAATCCCAACACGAACCTGCGGTAGAAATTAGCAAGACCCAGAAAGCTGCGAAGCTCTATTAGGGTGGTTGGGGCTGGCCAATCCCGAATGACTTGGATCTTGGCTGGATCCACATGCACCCCCCTTTCATCAATGATGTATCCCAGATATTGAACCTAGGTCATGCCAAATTTTCACTTATCCAAATTTGCACACAACTTGTGTTGCCGCAGTGTTTGGAGGACTTCTCGGATGTGGTGGAGGTACTCTTCCCAAGTCTGGCTGAAGATCAGAATGTCATCCAAGCATACCACTAGAAATGAGTTGGTGAATGCATGCAAGATGTCATCCATCAACCTCATGAAGGTTGCAGGAGCATTTGTCAATCCAAAAGGAATGACGAGCCATTCGAAAAGACCAACCTTGGCTTTGAAGGCAGTCTTCCATACATGAGAGGGTTCGATTGGTACCTGGTGATACCCATACTTCAAGTCGATCTTGCTGAAATATTTTTCCCCTTTGAGTTGGTCTAGAAGGTCATCAATCCATGGGATCGGGTACCTATTTCGGATAGTGATCTTGTTCAGCACCCGATAATCAATACAGAGTCTCCTAGTCCCATCTTTCTTCTGTACCAACACGATCGGGCTCCCACAGGGCAATGAACTTGGTCGGATGTGACCTTTTTGCAGCAGCTCCTGAATCTACCTCTTTATTTCATCATTCTCCATAACAGAGAACCTATAGATCAGTCCATTGGGTAGTGGTGCACTTGGGGTCAGGTCAATGAGGTGCTTGACCTAACAGTGTAGAGGCACCCCTGTGGGTGAGGTGAAGATGTCCTCGTACTCCTCCACAACCTTGTCCATTTGTTGCTGTCATGCAGAGGAGCCATGTCTGGAGGTCGTGGCCACAATCTTCTTCTTGCCCTGGGGGCGGATCATCAAGAAAACAAATTTCCTGGTTTGGGAAATGAGCTTACTGCATTGTTTTGAAGTAACCAAAGAGATAGTGGGAAGTGGTGGTACCTCTGGTATCCTGTACAATTTATTTCTCAAATTAACAATAACAACGCGAGGTTGGGACTCATACATAGCATGTCGCTTCCACAAGTATGGTTGGCCTAATAATACATCAGAAACATCAATAGGAGCAATGTCACACAATTCCTCATCTGTGAAGGGCTTGATGCTATAGGGAAGGCGACACTGCTGGCTGACGCGGAGATCCCGTCCTTGGTGAAGCCACCCGATGGTGTATGGCTGTGGGTGCCTTGTGGTCGGCAGGCCCAACCACTTCATGACATCTGCTGAAATGAGGTTCTTTTGGCTCCCATAGTCGACAATGAACCATAGTGGGGAATCCTTTACCCACATCTGGGAGTGGAAGAGACGCTCTGCCTCCTCTGGATATTCTGGTTCCTCCTTCTGGATCTTCATAATGGCAACAATGGCGTTGGGCTCTGCATCAATAATCTGCTTCCCTTTTTCATTCACCTTGTTAGGCTTTGATTCAGAGTCGAAGCATGCATCTGATTCAGAAGCCCTCATCTTGGCCACCAATGACTGCTTGGCCCGACACTCACTTGTGTTGTGAGTGGCGCTCTTATGGAACTCACGCCACTTTCCTGTGTCCTTCTTTGGCTTCACGGTGTTGTTCTTTTCTTATGTCTTTGGTAGGTTGTCTTGGGCCGCCGTGCCTTAGCCTTGTCCTTTGTTCTACAGTTTTGGGGCACCTTTCCCTTGATTTTGATTCGCAGATCCAAAGTCTCGCTTCTTTTGTTTTAATTTCTACTCAATCTTGGCATCATACCGGTATGCCGTACCAAGCAATGAGATGTCGAGGAACTTCATTTCCTCCTGAATGTATCTGTGCAGACAACCACGATACTTTAGCACCAAATGTTTCTCTGAATCTTTGATACCCAACTTTGTACGCAGGGTATGGAACAGATTCGTTAGCTCATGCACATCTTGATCCCTTTGTTGCTGCAGTGTGGTCCATTGTATGTACTTGTCCTCATAGCTCCCCACTGGATAGAATTGTTCCTTGATGGCATCTTGGAAAGAATTCCAAGTGGATATGGCTAAGAAAATAGAGGCTCCTGCCTCATCCTTTTCTCACAGTAGGTCTCCCACCAGTCCTTGACATGGGGGGTAGCTTTGACGAGTGAAAAAATAATCTTCTCCCAGTCGAAAAATTCATGAACCGAGAAATATCCTTCTAATAGATTCAACCATCTATCTACGACATCTGCATCTATTTGACCCTCAAATATGGGAATGTCAAAGTTTACTTGTACCTTAAAGGGAGTCGCGCCTCCAGAGTGGCTGCTGAATGTAGATGTGCCGCCGGTGGGCAGTCGTTGAAGGATCTGGGCAAAGTTATCGATCATCGCGTTCCTTGTTGATATTGCAACAAGATGATGAGCTTAGTGAAAAGAGTTGACTTCACTAAGTGGGCCCGCAGACTATTTTTGGCGCAAGTCTATTTTTAGACATGTCGATCATATTCTATGAGTTGCAGGATGCTATTTGTGAATGGTTGGTCAAGTTGGAAAAATAGATGTACTTCTATTTTTAGACATATTGGGCGGAATCTATTTTTAGATTTCCAGTATAAAAATAGATATGTCGAATATTATTAGCTCTTAATAATATTTGGACTCTAAACATTATCTTATTCTCTTGGAGCACTTCAGTTAAGTGCACAGATGTGGCACAGGAGCTGACAGAAGGAATTACGCTATTCATGAGGGTTAAGTGGAGCTATTGCATGGATACTTCAGTTAGAACTCATGTGACAGAGTTTGGTGGAGTTGATTGAGGAGTTAATGGAGTTGTGTTCAGTTTAACTAATCTAAACATAGTTGAGCTATTTGTATCTAGTTTAACTGATTGATACAATTAGTGAGAGTGGTGTGAATTAATTATTAATTAATTAACTAATTATAAACTCATTAATCAACTAAAGAATACATCAGTTAACTTCAGTGCATGGACAGTTTCAGTGGAGACCAGTGCAGAGATAGGTGAAAGGGCAAGTGTGACTATCATTTGTGACTATAAGTGATGCATGGTTTGCATCCAACACTCAATAGAGATGCCTATAAAGACTGCGTGAGCAAGGCTGGGGTAATCAATTCTCATCAAGAGGCATTCTTCATCAGGGATTGCGCAGTAGAGGCAGGCTAAAGGCTGTCAAAGATCGGTGCATGGGATTTGCAAGATCGGGCCTGATTAGTGTGTCGATTGTATTGTCTTGAGCTTGATATGATCGGCTTTGTATGAGGATTGTTACATGATCTCTATGACATATATTATATATAGATACTTGGGGTTTTTAGCTTCAAGCTTTCCCATTAAAACAACTGTGTTAATGTGTGTGAATTTTTATGGTTTCAATGTGTGCATGCAATTGATTTAATTTCCGCATGTGATGATCAATGGTGGAATAGATTATGTATTGTGCATGAAGTTAAAATAGTGTGTGATCAGGAGAATCTTAGACATATAACGCATTAGTTATATAATTTCTACATTCCTTTGTTTTTCGAGGGCCTCCTCGAGCAATATTTTGATAGGATCTCCTGCTCCATCATCTTTCTTTTCGTCCCCCATGGGTGTCCATCGGGGTTTGCGAGGCTGATCTTGCAAAGGTTCCACCAGATCGAGCCCTAACTCCTTATACCTCGACCTCGTTGGGGATATGCAAAGAAGGATCGAGAAAAAGCAAAACGCTCTGATACCAATGATCCGGATTTATGCAGGAACGCAACAGAATATAGAAATAACCATACACATAGAAATACAGCAGAAATAAGGCTTCATTTCATTAATATCAAATCACAGAAATATGCTTACAAACACGATGGAAATAAAATAGCTAGGGTGCTGGTAGCGAATCTCTGAGAAGAGATGTGGCGACCACAGACCTTTGAACTGTATTACAATGAGGCTCGAGGGTCTATTTATTATGGAGAAATAATGGAGAATTCTAAACGTCCAAAAACCTAACCCTAGGAGATGAAGCGCCAAAACTATGGGCTCCGTTTGGGTAAATTGGTGTTTCAACTTCCCAGGGACGTAACTTCAGCATACTATCTCTGTTTGGGGCTTCAAAACAGCTCCGAAAGTTCAGGACCCGAAAAATGCTAAAAATAGTAAGTTGTGAAAAAAATGAAAGAGACAATGGTGGGGCCCGAAGTGGAATAGGCGGGTGGCCACCAATATCCACTTGGATCACTTCCTTACCACATCATCCATAGTTTTGGGATTATAAAACTCTAACCATTCTTTTATGTGCATTGGTGGGCTACTGACAAACCTCTAAAATTTAGATTTCTCCTCGCGTATGTATGGTACATACCGTAATAATGAGGTAAAATTGGCTACATACTCATTCATAGTTAGCTGACCAAACCGTAGGGCATGAAAATCCTTAGCTTTGTCATCATAAAACCGTTCGACCAGATACTTATTCTTAAAATGATTTTAGAATATCTCCCAGCCGACGGGTTGCTTGTCAATTCCATGCACCACTTTTACTTGCTCCCACCATAGGGTTTCCTTTCTATGCAGTTGGTATATAACTAATCTAGCTTTCATATTTTCATCGTATTCATAGATTTGAAAGTATTTAGCCATATTCACCAATTAGGATTCTGCTACCTCCTCAACTTCTCTATTGTAACTTGGGGGTTTTATTTTCTTAAATTCACCGTGCAATTCCACTTTTCCCTTCTTTACCTTCTTATACCCATCACTTCTAGAGGTTTCTTCAGCCTCCCTGTCTTGAGTATTTTGATTCTCCTCTGATTCTTAGGTTTGACTTCCTTCAGGCATGTTGCCTTCCTTTCTTCTATGAGATTCTGTTCTATTACCATTATTAAAGCTAGGTTTAGAATTCTGATGGTTCCGCTTATTCGCCAAGCTTCTCATAATTCTCTCTTGCTCTCACATCAAACGTTCATTTTTGATTCGGAGAGTCGCCATTTCAGTTCTAAGTTGTTGTACTGTTTCCATTAAAGTCGTTGTTGTATTGAAAGTTTCATTCTCTAACTGAATCCATAATCCGGGATTTCTTCCACCCTATGGCGTCGATCCAAACCCAACCATGGGTCTTGTTGGAGTCATGAATGATAGTCCACCCCAACATCGCATAATAATTTGTCTTTGTGCATGCACAATTCAAATTTTCATTCATTACTTCACCCAATCAAGCCATCCATGTAGCTGATACCACCTATAACACCCTTACTTAAAAAAATTTGATGATTTACATCAATGTAGAAACCTCTGCCCTGATACCACCTATAACACCTCCACTTAAAAAAAAATTGATGATTTACTACTTAATAAGGCTTTCCAAGACTATATTAAATTTATCAAATTAATTTCACTGTTATGAATGTAAAAGTGTATTGTGTATAAAGTTTAAGCCCTGATTAATTTTTGTTTAGTGCGGATTGATGTTTTTATTACATATTGTTTGATCTAACCCGATGTTAACTCATACCATCCCATCCTTGGGTTCTGGTAACCCAGGCTCCATGAACCTTCTAGACACACCTGTGCGGTGCCCACCTGGTGTATATTCCTTCATGCGATTAGCTGTCAATCAATGGAAATGGTCCTTCTTGGGATCACCATCAGATCAACGGTGCTGAAAATTCAGTCTTCATCGACGGATTGGAAAATAAAGGGTGGTTACCCTTCCTTCCCGTGTAACTTAGCCCCTTATGCAGCCAACACTCGCCCTACTCCTCTCTGCAACTCAGGAAAACTATTGACTTGGTTACAACTTTGCTGGTTTATGGTTGCCATCGTGATCGAACATATTGCACACTGCTTGGCTAGAGAAAACCATGGTATGGTGTCATTTTTTTTTAACTCAATCTGAACGCATTTTTTTCCTTTTGGTTCTCTGGTTTTTGATAAATTCTTATGGCCTCACAATTTATTTATTTATTTTAATTTTTAATTTTTTTAATTAATTAATTAATTAATTTATTTATTTATGCTAAAGGTGATCATAGGCCAGACCTGCGACAAACAGAGTGGATCGAATTGGGGTACGTGCGTTGCTCGGTTACTCCTTCAGGTAAACACAAAACGAAACCCTTTATCTTGTTTCTCTCTCGTTTAATTTTTTGAGTAGATTAATGTTTGAGTTCAATAAGCTTTCTTCTGAGACCCCTGCCAATTTATTCCCTGTTATTTTTGCAGGAGAAGTGGTGTGCGGTATGTGGGTCGAGGATGTTGGACTCATTCCAGCTAAGGGTTATGTCACAATTTCAAGTTCTAGGTGTGAGTTTCCTTGTGTAATCTAGAATCCATGCATATGCTTCAACTTTGTTGAAATCTTTGTTTTCGAGTTATAAAGGGATTCTCCCTTGAGATTGAGTTAGGGTTTCAAGGCTCTAAGTCGAGTTGTGCCTGAAAAGTTTAGGGTTCGGTTCTCATATGTGGTTCTGTAGATTTCAGTGCTGTAGGTTTTATTGTTTAATGGTTAATTCTATAACTGATGCTCATTTGAGCACTGTTGACCGAATTTCGGTGATTATTTCTGGACCGTTTTAAGTTAACTTGACATATTAAATATTCTGGTGAATTTTTGGAAAAGTGACCATGAGTTAATTTAACTGGTTTTGTTATAAGTTTAATAACATTCATACTACTGTTTTTCTCTAGTTAAAATAAATATGAAACCCATTATGTATTTTCCCATTTTCACCTATCGAGACTTCTCTGGATTTACATTTTTGGAAATTTCTTGCTACTGCTAGACTGCGAAAGTTAATTATTTGTTTATTAATTCTTTCGTGTTGCATTCCAGTTTTCTCTGATTGTCATAATAGCTAGGTTCTTCAATAATGAGGGTTTAATAGGTTAATACAAACCTCTACAGATGAAATTGGGATTGTTTGAAAGATGGCCCTACCCTGGCTTCCCATAACTAACCCAACCTTCCCTCTGTACTGGAATTCTTTACTATGTTTACACATGAATATTCTCTCAGGGTTAAATTCTTACTTTTGTCCATTAAAGGAAGTTCATCTGAGTGAACAATATTTTTCTCTTCCGTTCTATGTACAATGACTTATTTCTGTTCTCGAAATGGTTTCAATTATTTCATTCTATGTACAATGACTTATTTCTGTTCTCGAAATGGTTTTAGTTATTTAGTCCGTGTACGCAAATTTCTGTGTTGAATGATATGTCTACATGGTATTATAATTTCAGAAATATTTTTCAACTAGTTTTCTTTTCAGTTCCGACTTCTACTACCAATTAGTATTCATTTAAAGTAAAAACATTCATTTAAAGTAAAAACTCTCTTAGTTTCATACACAATATTGCACAGTTATTAATCATCTACTTCACAGATTCACAAACAATAATGCACAATTATTATTCATCAACAATGAACTTTCATAGAGTCATACACGGCAAAGATTCACACGCAAAAATGTCATTGTGTAGTCCATCCTTCATTTAATTCTTCACTAGTTTTAGAGAAATAACCAATCATATATACTTCATTGCCTTTTTTTTTAAATCATCAACCAAAATTTTAGGGGGAGTCGAATGTTTCTCCCAACCTATGAGAACCAGAATCACTTCTAGTGCTCCCCCTAGACAATCTCATACACATAAACAACTACAGGTTTGTTGGAATATTGAAAAATTCCAAAATAACAATGAAGAGATAAACTCCCTTCTTTTAACACAGAGAAATTAAAATATTTCTCACTGGAAACAGAGTTTCAACTCATAAAACAAAATTTTATTCCATAAAAAATGTTGTTACAAATTCTTCCTCACACAGAGGGATTTACAAAATATGTGACTGCTTCAAACACAATTCACAGGACCTTCCAGTCTCTCAAACAAACACTCTGTCTCTCTGGACAAATACGATGCTCCGTATTTTCTATTTCGCACTGCTGTGCATAAAACCGACTCTGTTCTATTTAAAAATAAAACATTGTATACAAACAGGCTCTCGGGCCTTTCTTTTATAAGTGGCGTGCACATTATAAAATATAAAAAACAAAACATATAAACCATCGGGTCCGCGCGACCGAATGAAATTCCAATTTCGCGATGTTGCGATGTTGCGATCTGTGCGATGTGCGATGTGATCGCATCGCAAATATCTGCGATCAAACATATGACGTAAACAAACAAAAATGCGATGGTGCGATATTGCGATCTGCGTGATGGCACGATCGCGTGATCGCATTGCGGTTTCAACCACATTCGCAAGACATTTGAAACTTGGTCATTGAAATATGCGATTGCGATCAGATCGCATCGCATCGCTACTCCTCATCAACAAGACACTTCACTTCTAAAAATGCGATCTTGCGATTTGCGCTTAAGTGGTGGGGACCACTTTTCCTCCTCTTCAGATATTTAAGTCCTCCGCCTGTTTTTAAAACAATTTCATTCATTTTTAGTTGTTGAGGGCTTTAAATGCCCGTAAACACTGTCTTAAATAAATCTGTTCTCCTGTGCTGTGAAGCCACGAAATTCTTTGGCATTCAAGTCTGCTGTTAATCAAAACGGCTACCGCCTTATAAAAATATCAAAGGGATCAAATCCCATCTGCTCTTTACTGCACCTGTGCGCTTTCCAATCCTTTTGCAATTTTTTCAAGATTGCAGGCAACTGCCTTAGTCTTGGCTTCAATGTGCTACAATCTTTCACTTCTGCATTTACTGCTGATTGACTTCAGCAGTTGGAATTAATTTCCAACACTCCCCCTTAATTTCAACTACTGGGTTTTTCTGCATACCCAGGCATTTCCTGAAATATTCAAAGCTTTTCTGTGGAAGTGGCTTTGTGAGAATATCTGCATATTGATCCTCTGTTTTACAATGCTGTAAAACTATCTCACCATTGTTGACAAATTCACGTATGAAGTGAAATTTGGTGTCAAAGTGTTTAGTCCTTTTATGAAAAATAGAATTTTTAGACAATGCAATAGTTGAGCTATTGTCACAAAATATCACTGTCCCTTTTACCTATTCTTGACATAAGCTTCTCAACATTTTTCTCATCCAAACTACTTGACACGCTGCTGCTGTAGCTGCCACATATTATGCTTCTACTGTAGACAATGCTACAATGGGTTGTTTCTTATAAGCCCATGAAATGGCTCCTGAACCCATGTGAAAAACATAACCGGAAGTGCTCTTCCGATCATCTACACTTCCAGCCCAATCACTGTCCGTGTATCCAACTAAATCTAAACATTCTGAAGCAGTATAAAAAATACCAAAACTTTTTGTACCTTTAACATACCTCAGAATTCGTTTTGCTGCCTGCCAATGTGCATCCTTTGGATTTTCCATGAATTTAGAAATCAAACTAACAGCATGCATTATGTCTGGCCTGGTTGCAGTCAAATACATAAGGCTGCCAACTATGCTCTTATATAAACTAGGATCAAAATCCTTGCTGTTGTCCTCTCTGCTGAGCTTTAATCCCATCAGTGTGGGAGTGATTGCAGCTTTGCATTCCTGCATGTTAAATCTTTCAAGTATCTCATTAACATACTTTTCCTGTGAGATAAAAATCCCACTTTTATCTTGTTCTACTTCTATTCCTAAGAAGTGTCTCAACAAACCCATATCAGTCATCTCAAATTCTTCTTTCATGACTGTTTTAAAATGTTCAATAAGGAAATCATCATTACCTGTAAAGATAACATCATCAACATACAAGACTACAATCAAGATTTTTCCATCTTTTTCTTTGATGTAGAGGGTGGGTTCTCCCTCACACTTTTCAAATCCATTTTCCAGTAGATAGGAATCTATCCTACTGTACCATGCTCTTGGCGCTTGCTTCAGCCCATAAAGAGCTTTCTTCAACTTACACACTTTGTGCTCTTGGCCTTTCCTTTCATAGCCGAGAGGTTGTTCAATGTAAACCTCTTCCATTAACACTCCATTCAGAAATTTTGACTTCACGTCCATTTGGTAAACTTTCCATTTATTTTGTGCTGCTATGGACAACCTTTTTCTCACAGTTTCCATTCTGGAAACCGGTGCGAAAGTTTCCTCATAATCTATTCCATGCTTCTGCTTATAACCTTTAACAAGCGTCACCTTGTGTCTCTCTATTTTGTCTTCAACATTACTCTAACACCAATGACATCTTTACCTTTTGGGAGTTCAACCAAATCCCAAGTTTTTTTTCTCTCTATGGCATTTATTTCCTCATCCATAGCTTCTATCCACTTCTCATCCTTGATAGCTTCTTCAAAATGAACAGGATCATCAACATGACAATATAAAGCAAACAAAGAATTGATACCTTCATTAGCTAAATCTTGTTCATAAATATCTTTCAAACCTTTGAATTTCTTACCTCTTTCAGTAGGTGTACAAATTCTTGAAGAATCACTTGAATTTTCTCCTTGTGGTGTGCTTAGAGAAGCACTTTCATTTCTCCTCAAGGGTGTGCTATGTTGCTCTTGTGTTGGTGCTGCTGTTTGGGGATGTATTTCAGCCAACTCATCATCATTCTCATCATGAGATAAAAAATGTTTAACATTCATTGTTTTCTCTATGCTTCCATCCCAAGCTTCCTCTTCAATAAGTTGAACATCTCTGCTCACAATAAACCTTTTGTTGGATGGGTTATACAAGCGATAAGCCTTGGATTCCTCACTGTATCCAATGAAAATACATTTCTCCCCCTTGTTGTCCAACTTCTTCCTTAGCTGATCTGGAATGTGTGCATAAGCCACACATCCAAAAACCTTCATGTGTGTGACACCTTGCTTTGTGCCACTCCATGCCTCTTCTGGCACTTTGTTCATAACAGATTTTGTAGGGCATCTATTCAAGATGTACACTGCACAATGTACAGCTTCAGCCCAATAATCATTAGACAAATGCTTTGCCTTTAACATGCTTCTTGCCATGTCCATTATAGTTCTATTCTTCCTTTCAGCTACTCCATTTTGCTGCGAAGTATATCTAGTTGTAAACTTTTTATGGATTCCATTTTATCTACAAAAACGTAGAAAATATTTAGAGATATACTCACCTCCTCTATCCGTCCTTAAGACTTTGATATACAACCCACTCTGGTTCTCAACAAGTGCTTTGAAATTGCGAAAATTTTCAAACACTTCACTTTTGTTTTTAAAAAATTAAACCCAAGTTTTTCTTGTAAAATCATCTATGAATGTTAAGATATAGTGGCTGTTAGCAAGTGATGGAGTTTGCATTGGTCCACATACATCTGAGTGGACAATCTCTAAGGATGCTTTTGCCCTTATGCTTTTCCCGGAAGGAAAGCTTTCTCTGTGTTGTTTCCCCAAGATACAACCTTCACAAAGGCTGTCCGGTTTCTCTATCAATGGTAGACCACTTACCATTCCTTTTCTGTTCAACAAATTAAGACCTCCAAAGTTGAGATGTCCAAATATCAAGTGCCACAACCAATTATCATCTTTTGGTTCGCTTTGGAAAGTCTCCTGTGCAACTGTTGCTTTCTCTTCAACATTCTTCAAATCTGCTCTCATTCTGAGAGGGAACATCCTATTCCTTGTCATCTTCACTTCAGCAATACACTGTTTGTTGGGTGGTTTATCCATGATGGTACAAACATCATTATCAAAGAAAACATTATACCCCTTATGGACAAGCTGTCCAATACTTAAGAGGTTACACTTCATTCCTGGAACATAATAAACATCTGCTATGGTTTTCTTTGCACCTAGTCTTGTTAAAACATTTACTGTTCCTTTTCCCATAACAGAAACTTTGTTATCAGTTCCTAGTGTGACTTGTGACTTTCATCTAACATGGAAAACATTGCTATGTTTCCTGTCATATGGTTACTGCCACTGGAGTCTAGAAACCATAAATCCTCACTTTTCTCTTCAGCTATATTACAAGCTAAAAACAAATTCTTTTGATTGACATTTTCTCTAGTGAAATTTGCACTAGTTCTATTTGCCATATCTTGTTGCTTCTTTCTACATTCATTAGCATAATGACCATATTTTTTTACAATGGTAACATTGGAAATTGGATTTATCATACCTCTGTCCTTGAGCATTCTGCTGACCACTTTGCTGGTTGCTGCCTTGGCCGTGGCTGTGATTTTCATTGTTGCACCTTCCATGTGAATGTGAAGGGATGTTCCTTCCACCTCTATTCTAGCTTCTGCCTCTTCCTCTTTTGTTTCCTCTGCCTTTCCCTCTTCCTCTTCCGAAAGAAATCTGGGTCTTAAAGGAATGCTCAAGAGATGAGTTTTCACTCCTACCCAATCTCTGTTCATGGGTCATCAATGATGCATGTAGTTCATCCACTGAAAACTTTGTGAGATTCTTAGTCTCCTTTATGGTGGTGACAATCACATCGAATCTTGAGTGTAAACTTCTCAAGAGTTTTTCAACAATCCTTTTGTCTTTAAGAGTCTCTCCATGAGATCTTATTTGTGTGACCATGCCAATCAGATGAGTGAAGAATGAGTCAATGGTATCTAACTCTTTCATACAGAGAGTTTCAAAGTCTCTCCTCAGCAACTGAATTTTTGTTGTCTTCACTTTCTCCATACCCTGATAAGTTGTCTTGAGAGTTTCCCATGTTTCTCTAGATTTCTTGGCTGCTGCTATCCTTGGAAACACAATCTCATGCACTGCTTGATACAATAAGAAAATATCTTTGGAGTATTTCTTCTTATTGCTCTTCAACAGTTCTCTTTTTGCCTGAGTTAACATATTAAACTCAAGTTCATCTGCTGGCTCTTCAAAGCCTTCCTCAACAAATTCCCATAAGTCTTGGGAGACAAATAATGCTCTCATAGTTATTGACCAGTATTCATAATTTTTCCCATTAAACTGTGGGAGATGGATATTTCCCATACCCATATCAGTGCTAGCTCCAACCATTCTGCACTCTTAACTATGATTCAAAAAAAACAATTGACTGTTCTGCAATAGTAACACAAAAACTATATAGAGAAATACCGTTGGATTATATTTGGCTGAGACTTCACTCTGCTGGAGAAGCTGCTACAACAAAGAACTCCTTTCCTTCAGCTTATTTGACCTTCAAATAGCCTGGACTAGCTTTGATACCATGTTGGAATATTGAAAAAATTCCAAAATAACAATGAAGAGAATAAACTCCCTTCTTTTAACACAGAGAAATTAAAATATTTCTCACTGGAAACAGAGTTTCAACTCATAAAACAAACTTTTAATCCATAAAATATGTTGTTACAAATTCTTCCTCACACAGAGGGATTTACAAAATATGTGACTGCTTCAAACACAGTTCACAAGACCTTCTTGTCTCTCAAACAAACACTCTGTCTCTCTGGACAAATACGTTGCTCCGTATTTTCTATTTCGCACTGTTGTGCATAAAACCGACTCTGTTCTATTTAAAAATAAAACATTGTATACAAATAGGCTCTCGGGCCTTTCTTTTATAAGTGGCGTGCACATTATAAAATATAAAAACAAAACATATAAACCATCGGGTCCGCTCGACCGAATGAAATTCCAATTTCGCGATGTGCGATGTGATCGCATCGTAAATATCCACGATCAAACATATGGCGTAAACAAACAAAAATGCGATGGTGCGATATTACGATCTGCGCGATGGCACGATCGCGTGATCGCATCGCTGTTTCAACCACATTTGCAAGACATTTGAAACTTGGTTATTGCGATATGTGATTGCGATCAAAAAGTGGTGGGGACCACTTTTCCTCCTCTTCAGATATTTAAGTCCTCTGCCTGTTTTTAAAACAATTTCATTCATTTTTAGTTGTTGAGGGATTTAAATGCCCGTAAAGACTGTCTTAAATAAATCTGTTCTTCTGTGCTGTGAAGCCACGAAAGTCTTTGGCATTCAAGTTTGTTGTTAATCAAAACGGCTACCGCCTTATAAAAATATCAAAGGGATCAAATCCCATCTGCTCTTTACTGCACCTGTGCGCTTTCCAATCCTTTTGCAATTTGTTCAAGATTGCAGGCAACCACCTTAGTCTTGGCTTCAATGTGCTGCAATCTTTCACTTCTGCATTTACTGCTGATTGACTTCAGCAGTTGGAATTAATTTCCAACAAGGTTCTCTAGGCCAGGTCCTAGCCAACTTCAATCATAGGTTCTTCAGTGGGCCAACCAGGTCGAGGATCGAGAAAAACAACATTTTTTCATTCTGTACATGTTTCTTTCCTTTTTCCTCTTCTCTCCCTTGCCTCAGATCCTTTTTTCGCTCTCAGCCTCCTCTTTTGTCCAAAGAGTTTCTTTTCTAGTAGAGAAGTTGGGCAGCAACCACGAGCCCATAACTGTTTTTTTTTCTCCAACAATTTCCATGTATGAAATTGTTTCTTCACTCTATCCCCGTGACTCATGGTTGACTTCTTTTCACAAAACTTTTATATTTACCTTCGTATATACAATGCATTATAATTTATTAAATCAAGTCTTTATTCTAATTTAAAGTTGGACAGCAACCACGAGCCCATAACTGTTTCTTTTCTCCAACGATTTCCATGTATGAAATTGTTTCTTCACTTTATCCCCGTGACTCATGGCTGACTTCTTTTCACAAAAAATTTATATTAACCTTCGTATATACAATGCGTCATAATTTATTAAATCAAGTCTTTATTCTAATTTAACTGGATTTCCGGAATATACTTATTTCGGGATATTACAAATGCGTATTAAAATTAGAAAATTATAAAATTAGAACTCTAATATCATAAGAAAGGAAGAAAGAAAGTATTTTTAACTTCAACGAGGCTAAAAATAGTCTATGGGACAGATTTCTTTTTCATCTGGATTTTTGTATTCAACTCTTTTCCTGTGAAGTTTTACAATAACTCTTTTTGTATTCGGCCTTTTTCCTGTGAAGTTTTACAATAACTCTTGGCTGAATAGATTATCCCAAAAACTAGCTGCCAGAATACCTGCATAATAGATTATCCCAAAAACTAGCTGCCAGAATACCTGCATAATTGTCCCTGCCATCTTTGAAGGCCTCTTATTCTAAAATGAAATGTTTTTCAATTTCCACTTTTCTGGAAGAGAAAAACTAGTCCTTAATTGAACAATAAGAAGATTTTAGATCTCCAAGAAATATTGGGCCCTATGTACGCCTTTTGCTGATGGTTATAAGCAGGGTTAAACTCTTCAATGTAGTATTTCTTCTTTCTCCCTAGCTCTTTTTCTCAAGTAGGTTTGTGGAACTTATCCATAACAAAAGTTATCTCTTTACTGTTTGTAGGACACATGCTCAAGCAAATGCCCCATTTACTAAACCATTTATTTTGTGGCATCCAAGTCTTTTTTTTTTTTTTTTCCTAATCTGTCCCTAAACACAACCTTAGGTCATCTACCCTCTTCCATTTGCTCAATTGTTTTCAAATACTTTATGACTCACACAATAGCAATTGCTTCAATAGGAGCAACCCTGTTTCACTTAACAGGATAGCATAAAGAACTCTACTTTTCATTTTGTATTTGGTTGTAATCAGACGCCTCTGAATTTTCTCAATTGTTATATTAGAATTTCTTAAATTATTTGCAGAAAAAAAAATATAAAAAAATGTTTCAAAATAAGCGAATTATACAAAAAAATTCCAAAATAAGCATAATGTTAAAAAATTTAAAAATTAAATGGTTAGAATCACTGTTATTGTGAAAAATATTTTGAAAATAATTATTTTTCATCTACAATAAAAATTAAAAATATAAGCTAATATTTTATCACATATTTTTTTTGAAATCATCAAAATTATTGTTATTTTAATAATATTAATTTTCTACTCTATATTAATCAAAACCAAAAAATACTAATTATCAAAATTATTTTTATTTTAATAATATTAATTTTATACTTTATATTAATCAACACTTTGAATATTTTATAATTAATCACTTAACTTTAGTATCTTAATTTTATTCTCTTCATAATATTTATCATATCACAAACTTTGAATATTTTATAATTAATCACTTAACTTTAGTATCTTAATTTTATTTTCTTCGGAATATTTATCATATCACAAACTTTTAATATTTTATAATTAATATCTTAATTTTATTTTCTTCATAATATTTATCATATCACAAACTTTGAATATTTTATAATTAATCACTTAACTTTAATATCTTATTTTATAATTCACTTAACTTTAATATCTTATTTTATATTTAATCACTTAACTTTAGTATCTTCATTTTATTCTCGATAGAATATTTATCATATGGGGATTAAATTTAAATGTAAAAATACATTATCACTTAACTTCATTACTAAATTTAATCATTGTATTATGAAACTTATTTCCAAATAAATTCATAAAGAAGTTGAGAGGTTGGACTTTTATACTTAAAAACACAACCATTTTATTATTAATTAGTTTTTATTATTCAATGGTTAATTTTGAGCTTTTTTTTTTAATATATATATATAGGTTTAGTTTAAGTAGGGTAGAGGATATTTTGACTTGGAAATATAATTTTTACAAGGACATTTTAAATTTGTCTTAAAATGCATTTTTGAATTCATAAAAAGCTTTTTATGCAGTTTATCTTTGAAAATTAAACAATTTAAGTTATATTTAAAATATCTAACGATATTTCGACAAAATTAACAAAAAAAAAAAAATGATTATTTCGTTTATTAGTTTGGCTATATATATTGAAGAGCGTGTATCACTTTTCTATTTCAATTTTATATTATATTGAAGAGCATGTATCCCTTTTTTATTTCGATATTATTAGTTCTTATTTCAATATTATTAGTTCTGACAAGTATTAATTGTTATTGATTTTAAAATAAATGCCCGAAAATTTTTGATATGCATTAAAGATTTAAATAAACGAGTTTAAATAACAAAAACCAAGATTTCACCTCAAATTTTTTCACCCGAACTTGAAACTCCAAAAAGTCACACTAAAGACAACTCCTTTAATATCATGAAAATGATAAAAAATTTATAAACTATTATTATTATTATGCATTTGGACCATGAGATTCAAGGTTCAAAGCTCTCATGCATAGTAAAAAAAATAATAATAATAATAACATTTGAAATAATTAATATATAAATTAAACATATATACAACCTCAAATTTACCATAAAGTTTTTTATGAAAATAAATGGCCAACAAACTTGATATGCATCAATTCATGATAATGTTCAAGGCACTTCACTTATTTAATATCATGAAAATCATAAAAAATTGCTAAATTATTATTATTATTACGCATTTGGACCATGAGATTCAAGGTTCAAAGCCCTCATGCATAGTACAAACAAAAAAAGAAAACATTTGAAATAATTAATATATAAATTAAACATATATACAACCTCAACTTTACCATAAAGTTTTTTATGTTGCAAGTAGGCAGTGAAAAGTAAATATTTAATTTTCTTTTATGACTTGATAAGACTATTGGCTGAATGGAAAGCCTAGTGATAAAATTTTAAATGTTTTAAAGTTACTCTACTTTCATAAAGAAGTTGGTTATGACAATCAAAGAACTTATGGGAAAAGGTCAGTACTTGAAATTTCATTTACCAAACATGTAGAGGACAATTTCACCCATCCCTAGAGATACATTTTTTGAGTTGGAACCATAAGCGAAGAGGTTAGGAGAGGAAGGTCGATGAAAATAAAAAGAGATAGAAATAACTTAATCCCTTGAACATGATGATGTTTAGGGAAGTCAAGATGCTGCGAGAGAAGGTATTCTTGAATTGGTTGGAGACAGTGGAATCCTTATTTGAGGCTTGTGGATTTTGTGAGCTCTTGGGTTGGACTTATACAATTTTGATGCCTTGGGACAGACCATGTTAGGTCATTGTCAAAAAATGTTCAGGAAATGAAATTGGAACAGAGGGAGAATTGCTAAATATTACCATTCTCGTTGGTCGAGAGGAGTGAACTTTATTCTTTGTGTATTTCCTAGTGGTCTAAGCTGAATAGATAAGTATTTTTACTTGACTGGTTTCCAGAGTTACGTGTTTTCTATCACTTGTAATATCATAAATGTTTTTTTTTTTTTGTAGATCAGTGATATAACAAAATGGTGTAACTTGTTTAAAAAAAGTTGTGATAGTGACTCGTGAAATGTGAAAGGATTTGTTGATAAATATATATTTATATATAATTGTTGTGACTAGTTAGCTGAACTATTAAGGAACATGTTTTTTCAAATACATTGACCAACATAAAAAAATGAACAGTTCTTGTTCTACACCTAAATTTAGGCCTAAGTATTACATTAGGGTGGTTGGATAGATTCAAGATGTACCAAGGTGTGCCTGCCATAAACATTAGCAATAAACTGTACATGTTTGAGTAGAAGAGTGAGAGTTTTGTAGTATTTCTGTGGAGTAATACCAATAGCTAACATGTTTGAGTAGAAGAGTGAGAGGTTTGTAGTATTTCTATGGAGTAATACCAATAGCTACAGTAGAACAGGGAAAGGGTTGTGCTTAATTTACCAACTATCAAGAATCTAATCTTTTTTTGGAACCAGTTTGATATCTAGGCCAAACTAGAAAGAACCAACAACTCAAAATAAATTTAGGAGCCATTCCTATAACCTACTAATTGCATCAGACCTGTTTAGTAGGTTGTTCTAGGGATTTAAAAAAATAAAAATAAAACATAAAGAGAAACCAGTAATAAACCCATATTCTATGACAAATCTTGTACAACAAGAAGTGCCTAAGTGCACATATTCAATATAGAATAAATTAAATAAAAATCTAGTTTGGTTCAACAAGTTTATAGCCAAGGGGTATTTTCCTCTTAAACTTGATATTAGTCTACCATTTTCTTAGCACAAGATACTAATAGCAAGAGTTATTAAAACATAGAATAGGAAAATTTATGAGATAAATTATAAAACACTAGACAAGAGAAACAAGAAATGAATACTTTGCGTTTATGAAAGATTTCCAACAAGAAGCTAGTGCTATTCGCTTAGAAATCTATAAAATAAAACAAAATACAAAGTACCTGCAATCTCGGTGTTGATTATAATAATAAAAATATAACCTAGAATGCAGATTTGTAAATATATGCATATTACTATTGAGTCTCTAAAATTTCATCCACTTTCACCCTCATTTCCATCATTTTACCCTCATTCCATAATTCCGTAGTTACATAACTCTATATTAAGTAACCATTTTCATGATCAGATGAGTTTAGCATGGTATTTCCCAAAGTCATTTATTTTAAGCATTTTAAGTGAATTTGTGATTAAATATTATAAAATTAACATGTTTTCATATATACATAAAAGTGGTATAAGATGGTATAAGCTTTGTGATATTGTAGGCCCACTAGGAGATTCTAGAAGGGTCCTACCCGACCTCCTAACTACAAATTCGAATTTCAAATTCCAACTCATGGGGATTTGTAGAATATTTGAAGAATATATGGATCATTAAGCTAAACACATTCAAAAGAGATGAATCATGGATGTTTTGATATGTGTCCTTATCAAAACTATATGAGAGAATTTGAAGAGGATTTGTATCTTATATTTTTAGGATATTTGTTATAACCTCATGAGATAAATGTGGATTTAAGAGAGATTTGAGGATCTAAAATTATCTTCAATCTTTGTATAAATAGGAGTGCACCCTTCATGCAAAGGGTTGTAAATGGTTGGTTGTTAGAGATTACAGGTAGCTAGTGGCTAGTTGATACTTGCAGGTTCCAAGTTCCATTGAAGATGTGATTTGTAAAGTGAGGAGAGAGAATTCTTGTAATATCTTGTAATCATTTTATGAAGTACATAATGCCACTTTGATATCCAAAATGTGATAGTTGTTCGGTGTGTTCGATGAGGAATGAAAAGGCCCCCATCAACTTTAGTTTGCATGCCTTTGTACATATTGGTAACATAGTATAATTTTGTTATTTCATTTTTTTCAACAAGTGTGTTTTTATTTTATGCAAGTGTGCTTTTCTTTTCAGCAGTGTGATTTCAATTATGCAAGTGTGAGTGTTATTTCCTTTCAATAATAGTGCTTTAACTTATGCAAGTGTGAGCGTGATTTCAATTCTGCAAGAGTGATTTCAATTTCATGTTGCAAGCGTGATTTCCTTTATGGAAGAGTGATTTCAATTTTTTTTATGTTTGATTTCATTTAGTTCGAATTAGATTGATTTAATTTTTTTTGTAATTAGTGTTAATTGCATTTAGATTAATTTAATATGAAAGATAACCGCCTAGTACCTATAGTACATGTATACCTCGTCAGTTTACAAAACTCCAAGTCGACAAATTAAATGATACAAATTTAACTCACAATTAAATCACCCAAAATGTTTGCGCTGTTAACGAGGAGGTATACATAGGTGTTTATTTTAAGTTTAGAAAATTCATTATAGTTGCATTCATTTTTAGATTCATAGTTAAAATCACATTAAAATCATTTTTCATATTAAATTAAAAAAAATAAAATAAAAAAATTGTACTAATCTGTCTGTGCAAAAGGAAAAATCAACAAGTTGCATGTCCTCATGCAAATTTTAATTGTTCAGAGGAAAATACCCCTTGGGTTATCAAATATCAGATGGTATATTTATATATAACTTTCTAAGCCAATAGCACTAGCTTCTTGTTGGAAATGTTTCCTAAATGCAAGGTATTCATTTCTCGTTTCTCTTGTCTAGTGTTTTATAATTTATCTCATAAATTTTCTAATTCTATGTTTCAATAAATCTTGTTATTATTATCTTGTGCTAAGAAAATGGTAGACTAATAGCATATTTCAGAGGAAAATACCCCTTGGCTATAAATTTCTTGAACTTAAATCACCCAACAAACATAACTTAATGTAATGTTATGGGGATATAGAGTTATGAAATGAGGGTAAAATGATGGAAATGAGAGTGAAAGTGGATGACATTTTGGAAAATAAACATACCCCTCAACTAAATATGTTGCATGTCTTCATGCAACTTTTGATTGTGTAGAGGAAAATACCCCTTGGGTTATCAAATATCAGATCGCATGTTGTGTATATGTTATAGTAATTGTTGGATAATAATTATGTACACCCCAGAGTATCACCATGGAGAGCTTCAGTACTTTTTGTTAAAAATAAGGATGTCACCCTACATTTATGCATCGATTATCAACAAGTAAATAAACTTAATGTTAAAAATAAATATCAATTGCCAAGAATTGATGATTTGTTCGACCAAATCCAGGGTGCAACCATATTCTCGAAAATTTATTCAAGATTTGGTACCATCAAATTAGAATAAAATAAGAAAACATATGTAAAACTGCGTTCAACACCCGCTATGGACATTATGAATTTGTAGTCATGCCATTTGGGTTGATTAATGCCCCATCTAAATTCATGTGTATTATGAACGAAATATTTCACCCATATCTTGACAAATTTGTACTGATTTTTATTGATGACATTATAATTTATTCTAAAAATATGGAGGAACATCAGAAACATCTACAAATTGTGTTGAAAACCCGGCGAGAACATAAAATGTATGCAAAATACAGTGACTCTGAATTCTATAAGGAACATATACAATATCTTGAGAATATTATCACACAAGAGGGCATAGCAGTGGACCCAAATAATATTAAGATAATTATGGAGTGGCCGACCCCCAAGAACATTGCAGATATTTTTTCATTCTTGGGGTTAGTCATGTATTAACACCACTTTATAGAGGGGTTTTCTAGAGTGGCTTACCCCTTAACATCTTTGCAGAAGAAAGGGAAAGTATTTAAGTGGACCATGGAGTGTCAATAAAGCTTAGATAAGCTAAGAAATTCGCTGACTACAACACCAATTTTTAGGATAACAGACCCAAATACATAGTTTATGGTCTGTATGGATGCATTCTAAGGAGTAGGGGGCATACTAATGTAGGAGGGTCGAGTAGTGGCCTACGAATCCCGAAAATTAAAGGAAATTGAACAAAGATACTCAGCATATGACTTGGATATTACGGCAATAGTTCGTGCTTTGAAAGTTTCGTGACATTATCTGTTGGGAAAGAATTTTATTCTCATGACATATTATAGTAGCCTAGCCAATTTCTTTCATCAGCCAAAATTGAACGCTCGTGAAGCGTGGTGTACTACATTTTTAGAAAATTCGACTTTGACATTAAACATATGAAAGGCAAGGAAAATTGGGTGGTTGATGCTCTAAGAAGGAGGTTGAACTGTATTTATGAGATCTCCTTTAGTAAAATAAAATTTTATTTTTCAAATCATATTAGAGAGCATGCAGCAAAAGATCCTGAATATCATTTTTTGTGGCAACAAGCGAGATGGGAATATAACTCTGAAAGGAATGTGGGCTATTATATTAATAGTAAAAATATGCTAACATATAGGAATAATATTTATGTACCAAATAAACAATATTCCAAGTTATTTATTTTGGATTAATACCACAAAATTCTATATGTTCCGCACCCCGGATATAAAAAAACTGATCACAACTTTAAGAAAATATTTTTTTTGGCCAGGTATGAAGACATAAATGGCTCAGTACTTGGCACAATATTTGGAGTCCCAACAAGTGAAAGAATAACACCAGCATCCAGTCATCCTGCTTCACCCTCTGCCTATTCCTGAATTTAAATGGTAGATTGTGACTTTAGACTACATTATTGGCTTGCCGACGTCAAGGAGACATAATGAACCCATAATGGTAATAGTGGATATGTTGAGAAAATATTCTCACATTATACCGGTCCAATCAACTTGTGAGGTTGTAAACATTTTTGGCATCTTCATGAAAGAAGTTTTCATACTACATGGAATACCCAAAATGGTGATTTCATATAGGGATATAAAGTTTACTTTCACCTTTTGGAAGGTCCTTTTCACTGGCTTGGGCACTCAAGTGAAATTCAGTACCACCTTCCACTCGCGGGAAGATGGGAAGACTGAGCGAGTAAACCAAGTGTTGGAGGATATACTTAAGATGTATGTGATGCAGCAACCCACGAAGTGGGAAGAGTATCTACACAGTGGAATTTTTGTATAACAATAGCTATCATGCATCGTTAAAAATAATCCCATTCTAAGTTTTGTATGGGAAGAAATGTAGAACAATTGTTAAATAGCATAGCCTAAAAGATAAGTTGATACTATGACCTGATATGCTTAAGGAAATGGAAGATATAGTAAAAAAAGTTTGACTTAACTTAAAGGCTTCTCAAGATCATCAACAAAATTATGCTAACCAAGTTATGAAGAACCTACTGAGAGTTCCAACTATGAGACCATGTTTATGTAAGGGTGAAACCCAAACGAAGTACCTTGAGGTGGAGTGGTTTATCTGAATTAGCCCCTTGGTTCTGTGGCCACTTCAAGACTATTACTCGGATTTCTCTAGTAGTTTATGAATTAGCCCTACCCATTCATATACGTGTTCATAATGTGTTTCACGTATCCTTATTAAAAATATATATACATGACCCTAGACATATTATCCAATGACAAGATGTACAAATAGTGTAATTAAGATTTTTTTTGAATTGATTTAAACAGTATTTATGAAAGTTAATAATGAATGGTGTATAGTCGCAGGTTGAACCGGATGGGGAATTCATAGTTGAACCCCTACTTATTCTTGATTGGAGAGAAACAATGTTGCAGAAACGAGTTATACCCTAGGTTAAAGTGCAATGACAAGAATCTAGTCAGAAGGAGGCCACCTGGGAGGATAAACAGGTTATGGAGGGAGCATTTCCAGGCCTACTTCAAAGGCAAGAAAAAATTGAGGACATAGTTTCCCTCAAGGGGGGGAAGATGTAACACCCCCAAGATATTGGGGTAACTCTCATAATTTACTTTTCTTTACTACGGTTAGAATTAGAATAAATAACTAAATGAATAAATTATGGAGGGATTGTAAATATAAAAATACTTGCAATATTTTTGTTCAAAAGAAGTCACCTACAAGTTACGAAAAAGAAAGGGATGTAGGAAAATATGTTTTACTAAAAAATGGTTAAATATAGTTGAGGGTCAGCTTCCCAAACTCTCTCGGTGGAAAAGAAAACCTTCTAAGTGTAGAAGAGAGAGCCAAAAGACTATGAGGGACTTGAGACATATGAGAGAGAGAAGATTGTTGGCAAGCCTTGAAAGGATGCTGCAAAGGTTAATGGTATATTACCAGCTCTGAGTTCTCAAGCTAGTTGGCGAGTGGAACTCGTTGAATGCCTATGACTCGAGCTTGTTGGGACCAGGTGGTCTAGGGGAAAACTTGTTTTTCTATTTTTTAGTATGAAATAGGCTCGGGGGAAGCACTAGAAGTGACTCTGGTACCCACAGGTTCGGACGAAAAGTATAGATAAGTGTTTCTAAATTTGGTAATCTTGTTAGTTAATGAAAAATCAAATTGAACTAGAAATAAATAAATATAAAGGAAACTACTAGTTTGTTATGCATGTGTTCATTAAAAAGGGTATTGTGTAGTTTTGTATGTGTTGACAAAATAGTTTTTTTTTTGTGTTATGTAGCATATGAAACTACAAAATCTGTTCATTAAAATAATATTGTGTGGTTCTGTGTGTCTGTTGACAACATACAGATTGTAGCATATGAAACTACAATTTTTGTGCCGAGAGGCACATCTACAGCCCAGTATGACCCCGATGTCAGGTGGGTCACGTCCTCAATGTCGGCTCAAATTTTAAATTAAAATAAAAATAAAAAATATATGTCGGCTTAACAAATAAGTTTTAATAATCATATAAATAAACCAAAAAAAAATTAAAACAAGTCAGCGCTGATCGAACATAGTCGTATTTGGTTCTGTGGCGAGATTCGTACTGGAAGCTCCCGAGCTCGATCGAAGTCGTATTTGGTTCTGTGGCGCGGTTCTGTGGAGCGGTTGGGTTCTGTGGCGCGGTTCTGTGGAGCGGTTCTAAGTCGTATAGAGGTGAGTTGTATGTTAATTACATGCCCGTTTAGCAATTTAAAAATGTAAAATACGCATCAACATCGAAGACCTCAGGCCTTGAATAGACCGAGATAAATCTTAGAGTCATTGATATGAATATCCGTAGAACTTGTCCACTTAAAAAACTCAGTCCATATATTAAAGAACCGAAATCCTTACACTTGAAGAAAAAAAATTAATCTCAGTCTGAACGTCATATCTAATATGGAAAAACTTTAATAGATCTGTGACGGTGGCCTCCAGTCATGTCAGGATATGGTCACCGTATGATTGCGTTATTTTTTAATAATAATGGAACCAACATCAGGTAGTGCGCCGAGAGTTTTCAATAACTCAAAGCAATAATGGAACCAACATCAGGTAGTGCGCCGAGAGTTTTCAATAACTCAAAGAAATAATGGAACCAACATCAGGTAGTTTTCAATGTACGCACACCTTTCTTTATACACATTATAAGGATTTCTGCTCTCGCGTGTTTTTTCTTCTATAAATGATGATTGGTCTACCTTGAAGACCAAGAAGCCTCAGTTATAATCTCAATCCATCTTTTAAAAGACGAAGATGCTTCAATAGAAGGTTTTCTATGTTGTTACGGTTTGTCGTTTTAATAAAACAATTAAATACTAGGGTTTTCGTTACGTTTGTCATTTTCGTTAGGGTTTTGGTTACGTTGTTACGTTTGTCGTTAAACTATATAACGAAAAAAACAAAAACTAAAACCTTTCTAAAAGACTCTCCGGGCCTACTTTAAAAATCGCTCATGACTATAGCAAAAGCCGCATTATTATTTGTTCTCTAATTGTTACATATGGGCTGTATTAAAACTATAACATCAAGTAGTGCGCCGAGAGTTTTATTGCACTTTATAAATTGCGCATGACTACACAGATTAGTTGGAAAATGAATTCGACCAAAAATATTTCCTCTTTGACAACGTGGAAATTAATTTCAATGAACTTGCAGCGTGAATCTTATTTTATCCCATGTGATCCGTCAGTTCATGAGATGTGAACTTTAGTATTCCTGTAATGCTTCACCGAGAGCTTGCAAGGAAATCACTACAATTTTTTTAGATGCTTGGTAACAAGCGTTCTGTGATTTTTAGTCTCCAACAGGTCATAAAAATATATAGAATTTCCATAGTTCACAAGATAGCTTACATATCACACATGAGTAGATGTTTTGTAGACGCACTGTTGAATGTGATAAAAATATATAGAATCTCCATAGTTCACAAGATAGCTTACATATCACACATGAGTAGATGTTTTGTACACGCACTGTTGAATGTGAATCTCATCACATAATTGTCCTTCATTTAATGCATATGTTTTGTATGGGAGCATTTAACAGGAAATTTCATAATGCATAATGATTATTTATTTCACTTTATAAATCTTGCATGACTATTGCAAAAGACGCATTATTATTTGTTCTCTAATTGTCACATATGGACTGTATTAAAAAAGTGTTAGAAGTCATTATTTATTGCACTTTATAAATTGCGCATGACTACTGCAAAAGTCACATTATTATTTGTTCTTTGATTGTTACATATGGACTGTATTAAAACAGTTTTAGAATTGATTATTTATTGTGCAATTGTTACATTAAAACGGTACTCAAAAGAGGGTTATGTGGATAATTAATGTGTTTGGTTTTTTTT
>JAXQQM020067691.1:0-69735 GCA_034641835.2 Pinus albicaulis
TGTGTGTGTGATCCTAAAAATACTTAGTCCAACAAGAATAAATATACTTGGAAAATATAACCAAATATATAATCAAAATTAATTTGTGAAATTCAACCAACCATATAATTGAAATTACAGGTATGAGCATTTTTATTATAAAAATAAAAATAAAAGTAAACTATGAAAATGATATTGTATAACAAATTATCCCACAAAAATTATTGTAGAAAATTTTCAAAATTGAAATGCAACCTTAAATTCCTTGCATTCTTTCATCAACTTTGTTAATAATTGAATAGTCTACTAGTTGACTATATTACCAACTGCAATGAATATTGTCTTTTCCTAATGTTCATTGTGAAAATATTTGATCTATTGAACTTGAAAGCAATTCTAAGCTCTTGAATTTGAAATAAATTCTAATCTAGTGAAATTAAATGACTTGAAATTAAATTTCCTAAAGCCTATTGAAATTTAATTTTTTTTCTTTGAAGGAGAAAAATGATGTGTTTTCAGTTTGATGGCATAATATACCAAGATGTGTTTTCAGTTTGAATTCTTCTCGGCAGGAAATTGCACTTTTCAAGCCCAAAAGCAATGGCTTCCCACGCTGTTAAAAACCCTCGCATAGACCTTTCTGGGATAGCATGAGCTCTGCTACTGATGTCGAGGGCATGTACTAAAGGCTTCCATCTATGGTAAATGCTGGAGTGAAATTGATTCGCAGAAGATGTTATGGACAAATCACATAACTGCATGCTCCAGATTGAGTTTTGAGCAAAATCGCTAATATGTCAAACTTGGCTTTCCGGGCAGACTTCTGAGCCACATTTCGTCCACAATATTTTCTTATTTGCAGTTGATACTGAGTAAAACCTCAAAATGTCTTTGAAACGCTAGTTATTAAATTAAGTTTTTCTATCAAATATCGAACCAGAGATTTGAACAAACAATATAAACAATTTTAATTGTATATTTTTATGTCACATCTAACACTTTTGTGTTCTATAAATTAGAAAAATTTCTTTTGAATTTTTTTTTTCACAAAGAGAAAAAACTATGTTTTATATTAAAGGAGATAAAACAGTCCATAGATCATTACATAATGTTTAAGATCCCACTTCTCTAACCGGGATATAAAGCAAGATAAAAGGCCAAATGTTCCAAATGAAAAAACAGAGCAGAGATATCAGTTATGGATGACAGAAACATACCCGGCAAATTATCAAATCATTTACATATGTAAATTATCAAATCATTTACATATCAGTTATGGACGACAGAAACATACCCGACAAATTATCAAATCATTTACATATGTAAATTATCAAATCATTTACATATCAGTTATGGACATAACAGAACATACCCGACAACAACGATGGCGGACGACCAGCAGCAACTCGACCAACGCGGCAATCACACACACAGCAACAACTCGCCCAACGCGGCAATCACACACACAGCAGCAACTCGCCCAACGCGGAAATCACACACACAGCAGCAACTCGCCCAACGCGGCAATCAGCAACAGAGCAGACGAAATCGCGCGCTAACAATGGAAACAGTAACCTTTCTTCTTTCGCGGGCGATTTATTTATAAAAAAATAGTTCGGCCGAACTCCTATTGCCGGTTTTCCAAACCTCCGGCAAAAATTCTGTTTGTTGCACCGTCACTGTGCCGTCAATCTAAACGGACTTAAAAGTTTGGCCGAACTATATCATAGTTCAGCCAAACTTTATAAAATGTTCGGCCGAACTATTGCCGAAAAAAAATTTCTACCCCCGATTCTCACAAAAGTGTAACCGAGCTTCACGTTTCCGCCCACACACACACACACACACACACACACACACACATATATATATATATATATATATATATATATATATATATATAGATATATATATATATATATATATATAGATATATATATATATATATATTTCCTTTTTATGGACAAAGTAACATTGATTTAGTGGATTATATTGTCGGCAGTCATTGCTTATTGGGGTGCGTGGATCCTACAATTGCTCGCTGGCGAAATCTACAAACAATTCAGCAGGAACATGCAGTATCTGCAACTCCACAAATCCAGAATGTTCCATTCCTTACATTCTATCTGTAGTCCCCAGACACACATATCGCCTATGGATTACTAGTGTCGCTTCTTTATCATCATTCAATTTCCTAATTGAGGTATGTCCATTTCAAATCAAGGCTTTAGATTTGATTATTTTGCTAATGTGGATTTCTAGAATATTTTAAAATGGGAGTGGTTAATTTTCTTACTTTATTCTTTTCTTTCACCTTCTAAAATATTCTCGAAATCTTTTAAAATATTCTCTAAATCAACCATCAAACTTACAAACTGAAATGTGACATGAAGGGACACAACATGATTGTAGTTGAGGCAGACGAACATTACGTGGAGCCATTCATTGTTGAAGGCCTCAACATATACTCAGGAGAGAGACATATTTAGCACTGATAACAACAAATCAAAATGCATCCAGAAATTACTAGGCAGCGCTAAACATGCGAGGTCGTAAACCCAAGATGCCAACACGGCGTGCCATCTTAAGATACGTACCAAATCCTCCCTCAATGTTGTCTCCCTCCACGCCTCCAAAAGGACCCCTCTAGAACGATACTCTTTACACCAAAAACCAGGAAAAGTTGTAAACGGCAAGAGCAGTGTTAGAAAAATTAAAGAAGAGGGAAAATGATTTTCCCTCAACACACAGTTTATATAGAATTTTCAGAAGTGATTTTAAACAAAGACAACATAGTTACTCACAAAAATACACAAAGCCACACACAGAGATATAAAACGAGGGAAGATTTTTTTAGTTCTTCTGCTACTAAATCATATGAAAAACATATTTTTAAATACAAAGTGGTGGAGCTTGAAAGTTAAATGTCAATTCAATGCTGGATCAGACAAGTAATCACACAGAACCGTCCTTCTGTCATGTTAGGCTTTCTTCATAAAACAACACACAAAAATTATATGCCCAGACTTGAAACCCTTCATACTTCAGCTTTGAAACACATTGCATCTGCGCCCATATCGCACTTCACACTTTGTCGTCTTTATCATTTCATTTAGCGTTTATCCTCGTGACCTTTGCACAATGCGATATGCGATGGGATACTATCGTAAGTCACACGTTGCAACATTTAACTCTTCACAACAATAAGAACTGCTATCGGGTGTGATATGCGATCACATTGCATTGCAACATCGCAAGGTTTGGGACCAAGAAAAAGGTAAGTTCTAAAACCTGCGAAGCACGATGTGCGACGTGCTGAGTGGTTGGTGATGCGAAGAGGTAAGGGTAAAGGTAAAGCGGAAAAAGCGAAAGGTTTATTGTGGAAATGATATCACGTATGGAATATATATTAAAGGGGTCCCACTATATCGCATCGAGAAGTTTGTAGGATTCGAAAATTGTGTTACGAGGAAAGGCTAAACCTTGCATGATGCACAGTGCGATCAAGAGGTAGGTGACGTGGAGGGAAATATTTAATACATGGTGATGGGCGAACAGAAGTTGCATGAAGTAAATAGGCTTGCGGATATAAATGTTTGCCCATACATATTTACTATGCATGGAGCTTGTCCTTCTCTGCAGATTTCTATCCGCAATCTACAAAAAAAACATTAACTGATGGTATGGCTGCTGCTAGTTTATTTAACTCAGTGGTTGGGATTAATTTCCAACACTCCCCTTTAATCACAACTACCGCAATTGACCATTCCCAAACAATATCTAAGATAAAAAAAAAAGTGTCATGTGTCAATGGCTTTGTGAAGATGTCTGCAAATTGTTCCTTTGACCTACAATGCTGCAACACAATTTCATGATTGTTAACTAATTCTCTTATAAAATGATATTTAGCATCAATGTGCTTTGTCCTCTTTTGGAAAACATAACTCTTTGATAGTGCAATTGTTGAACTGTTATCATAGAAAACAATGGTTGTTGTGTCATGTTCATGACATAAATCCCACAACATCCTTATCATCCAAATTGCTTGACACGTTGCTACTGTTGCAACGACATACTCAGCTTCTGTTGTTGACAATGAAACTATCGGCTGCTTCTTGGAAGCCCTTGATATGGTTCCCAAACTCAAATGAAAAACATATACTGATATGCTATTTCTTTCATCAACACTTCCTGCCGAATCACTGTCAGTGTAACCAATCAGCCTAAAATCATCTGTTGTGGAGTACAAAACACCATACTCCTTTGTCCCATTGACATACTTTAAAATTCTTTTTGTTGCTTTCCAATGTGTCTCCTTTGGTGTCTCCATGAATATCAACACCAAACTCACTGCATACATTATATCATGCCTAGTTGCAGTCAAATACATTAGGCTGCCCACCATGCATTTGTATAATGTCAGATTGACATTGTTGTTGTAATATTCCTTGCTCAACTTCAACCCCATGACAGTTGGAGTTGGTGATGACTTGTTGTTCTGCATATTAAACCTCTCTAAAATTTCTTCAACATATTTTGCGTGAGAGATAAAATTTCCATTTTCTGTTTGCTTAACTTCTATGCCCAAAAAATATCTTGACAACCTCAATTCAATCATTTCAAACTCACTTTTCATGACTGCTTTGAAATCAACAATGAGAAGATCATCAGTGCCTGTAAAAATTAAATCATCTACATACAAAACAAAAATAAGAATCTTACCGTCACTTTCTTTGATGTAGAGAGTAGGTTTACCATCACATTTGTTGAACCCATTTTCCATCAGGTAGGCATATATCCCACTTTACCATGCATGCAGTGCTTGCTTCAGCCCATAAAGAGATTTCCACAACTTACACACCTTGTGTTTTTGACCTTCTACCTCATAACCAGGAGGTTGTTCCACATACACCTCATCTTTCAGTAATCCATTCAAGAATGTTGACTTCACGTCCATTTGATACACTTTCCATTTTTGTTGCGCTGTTATCGGCAACACTGTACGCACTGTCTCCATCCTTATGACTAACGCAAAGATTCCTCATAGTCTCTTCCATGATTCTACTTGTAGCCTTTGACAACTAGCCTTGATTTATGTCTTTCTATCTTACCTTCAATGTTGCTCTTGGTCTTATAGACCCATTTCACTCCAATGACTTCTTTACCTTGCGGAAGGTCCAGTAACTCCCATGTGTCATTCCTTTCTATTGCTCCTATTTCTTCACTCATTGCCTCAACCCATTTCTCTTCTTTGACTGCATATTCAAAGTGTATTGGGTCATCTACATGACAAAATAATGAAAATAAAGAATTCAGACCAGCACTATTATCAACTTCTTCTTGCTCATAAATTTCACTTAAATTTCTGAATTCCACTCTTCTTATGCTTTCTGAAGATGAGCTTGGTGTTGTGCTTGAAGTAGATGGAGTTGTGGATCTTTGTGGTGTGCTTGGAGAATCTATTGCCCAATGATTTCCTATTACTTGCTTGTCGTGTGCTTTGTTGAGCTTGTGTGGGTGGAGGAGGAGCCACCATTGAGGAATTACTTGCTGCAGTCAATTCCTCTTTGTCTTCATGTGACATACATGCCTTTACATTGACTGTCTTTTCTAAACTTCCATCCCATGCTTCCTCTTCTATGAACTGAACATCTCTATTGATTATTACCTTCTTGGTTGATGGATTATAAAGCTTATATGCCTTGGATTCATCACTATATCCAACAAATATGCATTTCTCCCCCTTGCTATCCAACTTCTTCCTCAATTCATCCCAGACATGCGCATACGCCACACACCCAAACACTCTCATGTGAGTGACATATTTCTTTCTTCCACTCCATTCCTCTTCAGGAACTCTATTCATGACACTTTTGGTTGGACACCTATTAATGATATATGCACAAGTGACAACTGCAGCCCAATAATCATTTTGCAAATGCTTTGCCTTCAACGTACTCCTTGCCATTTCCTGATGGTCCTATTCTTTCTTTCCGCAACACCATTTTGCTGAGGTGTATACCTTGCTGTAAATTGCTTGTGAATTCCATGCTCCCTGCAAAAATGTAGGAAGTCACTTAAAATATATTGGCCACCTCTATCAATCCTCAACACTTTTATGTAATGTCCACTTTGCTTCTCAACAAGAGTTTTGTAGTGGCGGAAGCGTTCAAACACTTCACTTTTATGTTTTAGAAAATAGACCCATGTCTTCCTTGTGTAGTCATCTATGAATGTCAAAATTTAATGGATTCCACCAAATGATGGTGTTTGCATTGGTCCACATAAATCTGAGTGGACAATCTCCAAAGGTGCCTTTGTACTTATTGACTTTCCTACTGGAAATGATTCTTTGTGTTGTTTGCCCAAGATGCATCCTTCACATAGGTTGTCTGGTTTTTCTATCAGTGGCAATCCCTTCACCATACCTCTCTTGTGCAACAAATTCAAACCTCCGAAGTTGAGATGACCAAATCTCAAGTTTCATAACTAATTTTCATCTTTGACTTCTTCTTGAAATTTTTCTTGTGTGATAGCTACTACAACACCTTATTCCTTCAAATATTATCTTAGCTTGAGAGGAAACATTCTATTGTTTGTAATGTGAACTTTTGCAATGAGCTGTCTACTTGGAGGCTTATCTAAGATTGTGCATACATCATCTTTAAAAAATACATTGTAGCCCATTTGCATGAGTTTTCCAATGTTTAGGAGGTTATGTTTCAAACCAGGGACAAAATGAACATCTGATATGAACTTCTTCTCTCCCTTCTTTGTCAGTATGTCTACTCTTTTTTTTTCCCCTGACAGAGACCTTGCTATCACTCCCCAATGTTACTTCTGATTTCACACTTTCATCTAGATTTGAAAATTTTTCTATGTTTCCAGTCATGTGGTTGCTACACCCTGAATCTAAGAACCATAAATTCCCTTGTTTTTCTTGTCCTACATTACAAGCTAAAAACAAGCTATCATGGTTCTGATTTTCCTCTATGAAATTTTCATTTGGTTTGCTACCCATATAATATTGCTTCTTTCTACATTCATTTGCATAATGACCATGCTTCTTACAATAATGACATTGAACTTGAGATTTATCATACCTCTAACCTTGTGCTTGTTTTTGGCTTGGGCCTTGACCTAGATTTTTATTACTGCTCCTTCCACTTGAGCTTGAAGGGATGCTTCTTCCACCTCTATGTGGGCTTCTTCCTCTTCCTTTGTAGTTTGGTATTCCTCGACCTCTACCTTGACCAAAAGAAACTTGTGTCTTGAATACATGCTCCAATGATGAGTTTGTTGCTCTGTTTACTCTGTGCTCATGATATATCAGTGATGCATGAAGCTCATCCACTGAAAACTATGAGAGATCCTTTATCTCCTCTATGGCTACAACTATGGGATCAAACCTTGATGGCAGACGTCTAAAAACTTTCTCAACGATTCTTCTTTCTTTAAGAGTCTCACCATGAGACTTGATTTGGGTAACCAACCCAATAAAATGTGTAAATAATGAGTCTATATTCTCAAACTCTTTCGTACATAATGTTTCAAAATCTCTTCTGAACCTTTGTAGTTTTTTTGTCTTCACCTATGCCATTCCTTGGTAGGCTATCTGGAGGGTATCCCACACTTGCTTGGACTTTGTTGTTGCTGCAACCCTTGGGAAAATAATTTCATGCACTGCTTGCAAAATATATAAGAGGGCTTTGGATTCCTTCTTCTTATTGTCCCTCAACAAATCTCTTTCAACTTGTGTCAAAGAATTATGTGTTGTTGCATCTACTGGTTCTTGGAATCCATTCTCCACTAGTTCCCAAATATCTTGAGAAGAAAATAGAGCCTTCATTGTAATAGCCCAATAATCATAATTCTTCCCATTAAACTATGGTATTTGTGGATTATTCAAGCTTGTGCTTGTTACTACCATTTTCACTGTGTAAACAAAAAATTTCGGACTGTGTAGAAACTTTCTTGCTACTGGAGAATACGCTTCTCAAAACAACTTTCAACTCTTCAGTAAAAACACTTTCTTTCATTGAGAGATTAAACCCGCTCTGATCCCATGTTAGAAAATTTAAAGAGCAGGGGAAATGCTTTTCCCTCAACACATCGTTTACACAGAATTTGCGGAAGTGAGTTTAAACAAAGACATCATAGTTACTCACAAAAATACATAGAACCACACAAAGAGATATAAAACGAGAGAAGTTTTTTTTCATTCTTCTGCTACTAAATCATATGAAAAACATATTTTTAAATACAGAGTGGAAGAGCTTGAAAGTTAAATGCCAATTAAATGTTGGATCAGACAGGTAATTTCATAGAATCGTCCTTCTGCCGTGTTAAGCTTTCTTCATAAAACAACGTAAAAAACTTATATGCCCGGACTTGAAACTCTTCAGATTTCAGCTTTGAAACACATCGCAGTTGCGCCCATATCGCACTTTTCACTGCGCCATCTTTATCATTTCTTTTAGGGCTTATCCTCCTGAGCTTTGTGCAATGCAATATGCGATGGGATCCTATTGCAAGTCGCACGTCGCAACATTTTAAAATTTCACAATCACAAGAACCGTTATTGGGTGCGATATGCGATCGTATCGCATTGCAACATCGCAAGGTTTGTGACTGAGAAAAAAAGTAAGTTCTAAGACCTGCGAAGCATGATGTGTGACGCGCTGAGCGGTTGGTGATGTGAAGAGGCAAGGGTAAAGGTAAAGCGAAAAGAGAGAAAGGTTTATTGTGGAAATGATATCACACATGGAATATATATTAAATGGGTCCCACTATATCACATCGGGAAGTTTGTAGGATTCGGCGATTCTGTTATGAGGAAAGGCTAAACCTTGCGAGGTGCGCAGTGTGATCAAAAGGTAGGTGACTTGGCGGGAAATATTTAATACATGGTGATGGGCAGACATAAGTTGCATGAAGTAAATAGGCTTGCGGATTTAAATGTGTGCCCATACATATTGACTATGCATGGAGCTTGTCTTTCTCTGCAAACTTCTATCCACAATCTGCAAAATAAACATTAAATGATGGTATGATTGCTGCTAGTTTATTTTAAGTGGTGGTTGGGATTAATTTCCAATAAGCAGGGCACGCGATCCGTCCTTCCCTCACATCCTAAAGGCACGTGGTGCTTCTAATCACACATAACAAAATCAATGGCTAGACGCGATGGGAAATTAACAATATATCCTGTGTGCTATCCGACACCCCATTTCTGGTAGCCGTAAAGCATGGGTTAAAGAAGGCCTTCGACTAATTCCCAGCTCATGATAATTACACGGCGTATAACATATCGAGTCTTCAATCCAACCAAAGTGCGACCTACGACAATACGATTTACAGATGGGAATTCAACAGAACAATGGATGTAATTTTACAGAATGTGCACATGCTGACTAATAAATAGAGCGAGATTCATCCATGGCATCTCCACGACCATGATTTATGGGTTGTTGCTCACGGAGACGGGGCATTCGATGCTCAAAGAGATACAGAGAAGTTCAATCTGGTAAATCCAACGCTGAGAAATACGGTGCCTTTGTTTCGGTATTGTTGGACAACATTGAGATTGAGAGCCAACAATCCGGGAGCGAGGGAATTTCATTGTTATGTTGAACGCATTTTTCCATGGGAATGGTAGTCGTTTTCGGAGAAGGGGTGAATAGAATTGGTAAATTTCCGACCTCTATTATGGGCTATGGCGAAAGCAAGGCACTTTTGGGCCGCCATTGACCTGCTCATTTTTCGTAACAAATGTATTATTTCAATTATTTTTAAATTTTGTTTAGTTATGTAATCACATCACAATTTTACCTGTGATTAGATTTCAATGAAAAATTTAAAACATAAAGCCTTAGATGAAGGAAGTTTAATATTCATGATTGATAGAGTTAATTTTAAAATACGAATTAGACTTTTTAAAACATAATTATTATTAATTAAAAATGAGATTCACTAATATCCGAGGTTAAAAAGTCAAAAGAAAATATTATCATAATTATTTTTACTAATAATTAAATATATTTAAATTACTAATTTAATAAATATCTTTAATTTAAATTCAAGCCAAATTGAAAGAAGATACTATCAGAAGTGAAGGAGGATACTATGAGATAACTAAGCATGGATTTGCTATCTCAACCGAAATTCTCTATCGGTAAAGGGGATATTTAAATATATTTGATTTACTAATTTAATAACTAGCAATTGCACCATATGTTGCAAAAGAAATGCCGTAAGGAAATAGCATAGGAAAGAGTAGCCTAGAAGAAATAAGTTGTTGCAGAAAAGGAGCTATCGTGAAGGAATGAAAGGCAAATTTTTCTTACATGGAAGCAGGTCGTGGAGATTTCAAAGATATTGATTATAAGAGTTATCAACTAGAAAATTTTGTTATAGATATTGAAATAGGCAATTGTGGGTGAAAACATATATGTAAACCAACATAATGAAATAAGTTGTTGCAGAGAAGGAGCCATCGTGAAGGAATGAAAGACATATTTTTCTTCCATGGAAGCAGGTCTTGGAGGTTTCAAAGATATTGATATAAGAGTTATCAACTAGAAAATTTTGTTATAGATATTGAAATAGGCAATTGTGGGTGAAAACATATATGTAAACCAACATAATCTGTTCACATATATAATTTTTTTGTTATAGATATTGAAATAGAAAATTGGGGTGAAAATCCTTTGGTGATTAATAATCCTCCAAAACAAGCATGAAATGAGCATGTAACTCAAATAGGATATTTTAAATACATTCAAGTACAATCTATCTAGCATAGATGTAAATAAAGAGAATTTTTATTAACAAAAATAGAGTTTACTCCAAGTTCAATTGCATGCTTGTCATAAATTGTATATGAAGAACAATAGTCTTGGTATACAAGAAAGTGAATGTCATTTTCATATGGAGACATTTTTGGAAGGAGATATTGTTATTCATGTTATGGTTTATTTTCTTAACTCCAAACTTGGTTTAGTCTCTCTATATACATAAGAAAAAAAATACAAAGTAATTTCACAAATTTAAGTTATAGTTTTATACTTTATAATTATAAATCTAGTTTCTTATTAAAATATTTTACACACATCTATTCATTCAAATAAATTATATTGTGAATATGTTTTATCCTATTATTTGATTACAAAATTATTGTACTCCCTACTAAATAAAACAACTTTATTAATAAAGAATTGAATGCCAAATTGAAAGATTACTGAAGCCATAACTACTATAATATATAGAACTAATTTTTTGACGTATAAATTATTTGTTTTATATGTCACTCAATTTTCATTACCTATTATCTTCAAACCCCATGGGGAGGTATTGAACATGGGAACCAACTTTAGGTAAATAAGCATTCACATTGTCAACTTGGACCAAAAAAAAATTCTAATCCTAAAATACATAATCATGTTTTTAAATATATAATTGAGTTTCATTTATTAAAAAAAAGGACAATATTAAGAACCTTCTAAAGTTATAAAAGTTAATTGACATGAAAAATAAAATATACCCTCATGAATAATAAAACAGTTGTAACATAAGTAATATATAACAAAAAAAACCATGCATTTTTGGAATAATAAAATAGTTGTAACAAAAATAATATAGAACAAGAAAAACTATGTATATTTGGATGTATGAAAATTTAGATACATTTTATTAAATAAAATATTAAAAGATTAATGGTTATAAACAATTAAAAATAATTTTATTAAATAGCTAATTTAGATATATATTATTTATTAGAGGAATAAATTCTCTTTTCACTCTAAAAGAGGTTTGCATATCAAGACATTTGATCCATCTTGGCTCTGGGTAGATCCTGAGTTAAGATTGATCTAGGTCATCTTAATTTCCCCCTTTAAATAAACTATATTCCACATGAATACCATGGGTTGTTTTTATAGTTTATTATTATTTTATTTTGTTACTTAAATTCAATTTAACTTATTAAAAAGTAAAAAACAAATACTATAGAAAATCATATATAAAACTATTTACATTTACATATAAAAATATAACAGATTTTTAATAACAACATTTTAACTTAAAAGTCACCAAAACCTAAATTCAATCTAACTTATTAAAATGAAAAAGAAAACTAAGATTATAAAAAATATATAAAAAACTATTTACTTGTGGATTTAATGGCCTAAAACATTTCAATCGTCTAACATTTGATCCAATGGCTTGTTGGAGTTAATGCTTACATTCCATATTTGAGAAGTTGGTTTGTGATGGTTGAGAAATTCTCTCAACCTCTCTCTCTAAATTAGGAATAAGTTGGATCTCAAAAACTCTATTTAATAGAGTAATCTAAATGTAATCAGTGTGTGTGAGTGTCTTTACACATACACCATTTGTGGATAATTTATGAGTGTTATTTAGTAATTGTGTGATTTTTAGCTATTTCTATCATGGTATCAGAGCACATGATTAGGGGCCTCTGTGTGTTGTGTTGTGAGAAAATTCCTAAACCTGTGCGATGCTTTGTTGAGTGATCTGATCCATCATCATGGGTGGGAAGACACGTCATTAGTACATAGCAGAGCCGAGCTGACTGAGTGCGAATTCACGAAATGACTGGGCGCTGAAGGCGGGGGATGAAAGCGCTTGGGTAGACAGTTGACGAATTCGTTTCTTAATCTTTTACGTGACTCTTTCTCTCGCGCATCTCTGCGTCTACATTATACAACCCATTGGGTTTTTCTTGATCTGCAGTATTAAGAAAGGGGTGAATTTTCCTTGCATTTCCCTTCACGCAAGTACATGGACCTAGTCTTGAATATCTACTCCATTCGCTGCCACTGAAACTCCTGAAATTGATGGGAAAAATTGCAAAGATCTGATCGAATTTCTGCGATCTAAAACATTGCAAGGATTCGTGGGTATCCAGTGTTTGGATCCAGGAGCTTATCTTGGAGCGTATAAATATGTCTACAACAATCAGGAATCGTCGTATGGGAAGGGCCGCCTCGTCATTCATGTTTTTGAATTCAAGACAACAAATGGAAATTGTATAATGAATTTCGTGGAGAGCTGTTACGCTTGGATGTAAGTGGCTGCTGATTGCGTGTTGTACGAGTCACTGCGTGTTGTACGAGCCGCAGACATCAATCCTATCTATTCCCTACTCCGTTGACCAGCCAAGAGTGTGATTGAGCCATCTCAATAGAACTCAGCACAACATGAAACTCCCCACAACGTGAAGACAACGACATTTCTTTGATGAGATTGGGCATAGGTAAAGAGTAACAAATTTCTGTTGGCTATTTGCGCTGGAGTGTGGGATGTCGACCCACGTGGAGCTGTAGTGGTTCAACGATTTTCATGATCAGCTAGGACATGACGCTGATGTGAAGCTGAATGCTGTGAGAAATAAATGGCTGGTGTCGAGTAGTTAAGTTATTAGTATTATATTTTTTTTGTAAATTAAGTGGTGATGAATTAAAGAAGTTATTTTGTAATACTAAATCTAGATACATTCTGTATTTAGACGGATTTTCTAGATAACTGGCGAGTACAGTGGTTAGCACCCATGTATTTCGGTGGATGGGAGCTCGTCCATAGAATGACTAGGAGTTCAGTGATTGCAATCAATTGTTTGAAGAGATCAAGTGGTAGTAAGGCTCAATATGGATGGTTGTCCAGATAGTATGGCAGTTGCGGATCTAGGGAAGGATCCCTCATTAGTGGTAGACGTGGAAGTAGTTTCCTAATGAGGTTATGCGACATTGGGATGTTGTCCAGTCATTGACTTCGGGAGGTCCTTGATTCGGGAGTTGAGGAAGCGAACTCGGGAATCCAACACTTAACTACACCTTTACGAGGGTTATGAGGCACAATGATGGAGCATGTTGCTGATAATCTTGATTATTTTGTTATTTATGAGTGAATTTTGTAGCCACACATAAAGTGCAATGGGGTAATTTGGCTAAATGATGTTGGATAGCCTTCAAGAAACAATTTCATTGCTAAAATTGCTGATGCTTAAAGTCTTTTGATAATATCCTATCCTTTGGATAATCGTCACTGCTTTTGCCCTTTTCAACTCAGAATTTCTGCTGTCATTACATGAAGAAAAACTGCTGCAAGCACCATTTTCCCCTTTCCCCTTCTTCCAAAACTAACCTCATCTTTGCCTTTCCTTCTCCCATGAAATCCCTCAATTTCATGATTTTTCCCTTTCCCCTTCATCAAAACCCTTTGATGAAGCTTAAGACCCTTTCTTAGCCTTATCAAAACCCCTCAAAACCTTTGAAAATCATTCAAAATCCATAAAAATCATATTTTTATGTATTGTATACTTAAGCCCCCTTGGGCTAAGTCTTTAACCCCCCCTCCTTACGCCCAGGTGCCAGGACCGAGCGTTAATTCTTCTAAGTGCTTTTTTCATTACCCCATGCCTATTAGCCCTCATCCACAATCCCCCGGTCATATGGCTTTCCATATAACCTGTGGCTCTGCAATCGGGTGCCAAGCCATTTTGAATTTTAAATACATCCGCCCAAAGTGTAAAACCTTTGGTTTTATATCATTTTAATGTTTTTATTTTATTTATAAATTACCACTGGTGTGAAATTTAAATCACTCTGCACCGTCGATCTAATCTGAAGATCAGACGGTGCAGAATCCATCTCCCCGGTGGTCCCCGCCAACCACTCACCATCGCGAAAACCATGCGGTATCCATCGCATTGCTTTTGAGCGCGGGCGGTTTTTTCCCGATCGGCAGCGATTCCATATGCTGGCTGACACGTGTCCTGGGCACTATTCACCAAACCGCCGTCCATTGCATGTTAAATTTCGAACGTGGACCCGACGTGATATTGATGCGCGCCGTCCGATATGAGGCTGCCCATCAGACGACGATCGCTCACCGAAGATGCCCGACAGTTAAACAGGCCACGACACGATATTTAATAGATCTCCGCCGTCGATTTGATCTGCAGATCGACGGCCCACATTCCATAGCCTTGATTCCTCGTCCAGTCGGCATTTCCGGACCCAGGGGTTTTTTCCAGCATAGTTTTATTAACAAATTTGACGTTTGGGCATGTTTCTAAGGTTCATGGATGCCTATTCTCCACTGCTGATCATGTGGGCTGCTCTCATCCGACGGCCCACGATCGTCCCAATTCCCGATCCTGATTTTGATCAATTTTTTCCCGAAACAAAGGTTTTAAACCTTTTTCTCATTTTTATTTATTTTTCCAAATAACGTGACCCCTATACGTGTTTATTTACCTCTATTCCTGACTGTCGATCTCCGCGCGATCGCCGACCCCAATTCAAAGTCTTCTACCACCCTCCCTTTGACTCCTCTAATCAAATCCCGACCGTTGGATGATGCCATCCGACAGCCACGCTCTCTCCATGTTCCTTCTGAAGCAGTAAACCTATATATGCATGGATTTTATAATTTTTGATCATATTTTGCAGGGTTTTAATGGTTTTTCCGCTATGTTTAAAGAAAATTCAAAGGCAGAGGGTGACGATCCTCCCGCCTTCGATCCACCAGAGAGATCATTCGCAGGGTTCAAATTTCACGTTTTATCAATGATTCATGAGGCATTGATGCCATACCTCCCCTGCGCAGCCCTGCACATCCGCAAAAACACCATGAATCGAGCACAGTTAGAGAAGTATCAGTGCCAAAGATAAAGTTTATCAGGACAGAAAATTGAAGATAGATTTATGGGGATTACGGCTAAAAATGGATTATTAGAAGCCTAAACTACAATTTAAAAGAAAATCATGACTATTTTATTAGAAAAGAGACCTCCACTGTCACCTCAGGGGCTAATTAAAACTTCTGGCTGCCGTAGAGCCACCTACAGCCTCAAAGCAATCAAAGAAGGTCGAATTTATTACCAGACCAGGAGATATTTAGCATCAATACAACTAAACAGTTATTTCAACCAAAGGAACTTATTGTAGATGTCAGCAGAAGTTATTTCAAGAATGATGAGAAGCCTTGAAGTCAACAAAATTCTTTCCAGCAAACCTAATAGTTAATGTAAATTATTTTATACAGAGGACACCTATGTAAATTGCTTCATTGAGCCCCCAAAGGCCAAGTAGCCATTTAAGTCTGTATTAATTAGTTTTTGAGATCTTTTATCAAATCTCACCTCCTCATTCTTCTATATATACTTCTGAAGAAGATGAGTGAGGGGTTGGTTGATCACTAGTTGTAATAATGAAACTTTTTGAAATAATACATAGTCTATTGAAGTTGAAGAACAAATTGAAGTCTTGGAAGCCTTGATGATATTGTTGCATGCTTGTTACTGTGAAGGCTCTATCATTGGATCCATGAGCTTGGCTGTTGGTGAAGTATTCTAAACTGTTTAATGTTTTCCCTTGTTTTCATTATGTTCCATGATTTCTTACTACAGTAGGTTGAAAGTTTTAGGCTAAGAAATGACTCTTGGAAGCACATTAGACCTATTCATCCTTCATTGTTTCATGTTTTCTTCTGCTGAAGTATTTTAGAGTCTTTAATCTCTCTCTTTAGTCTTCATGCTTGTTTATTTCCTTAATAGTTTGAATAGTTGGTTTCAGCATGATTTATTGTTCTCCCTGCTTGTCTGCTGCCACTTTAAAACTGTTATTGAAGTCTCCCTTTGTATTTTTCTGTTTACAGTGAGTCAAGGAGGTCTTTTTTGATCTTTCCCTTTTTCCTTACTTAAACAGTTGTCTCAAAGGTATTTATAGTTGTAATCATAGATGTGTTAGGTGTTCCCTCTTCTATGACTGCAGTTATCAGTGAACCTTTTATGTTTTCTAAATCATTTGAAATAAAATATTTGAGGAAATAGGGTGTTCCCCGAATCTTAGGTTTTGTTTTAAAATTTGTTTTGAAATCATTATTTGCTTAAAGGTGTGATTTGTAGAATTTATGGTTAGCCCTGTCTACCAAATAACTCTTTATTGTTCAAGTTGTGCTTTCAAATTCCCTTTGTTTGAGAATTAAACTTCTCTTTCCAAATCATTGATGTCCATCTCATTCCAAAAACCAAAGGATCCTGTGGCCAAGTTAGATTTTCCCTCTGATATCCCATATCCATTGATGAGTATGTTATGACCTCTTCTTGACTCCATTGCCCAATGAACCAGATGTTTCTCCTCTCTCTATATATTTCCTAGACCTTTCATGTTATGTTGTATCAATTCAACCAAACAAATAAACAAACACCTGCACTTAATAACTAGTCTAAAACCAATACTCAAAGCACACAAGATAAACCTTTGCAAACAAACATTTGAGAGATCCCTCTCTGAGAACAGAAGGACTAGATCCTGGAACTCTAAAGATTGGTTCTGATGTTTCCTTGTCTTTTGATTTGCCAAACTATCAAAACACGGGACACCAACATAATGACGATCACAGTGGGACCCTGAGTAAAATCTTCAAAACAAAACACTCACTGTCTAGTATAACATAAGTAACCTCCCTCAAGCACTACCAAGCAATGGTAATCATGATAGGACTTAATTGAATCAGTGACAAACTAAGTAACCCTTAGGATTCTCATTAAACCTTATCAAACCTTGAAGGAAGCAGTTACCAAGCCATAAGAGTGAACTCTGTATGATTAAACACCTTAGCTAAGTGTTAAATCAGTTTTAGGACACTCTCTTAACCTGTAAGACCGAAGTAACTCAGAAAAACCCAAAAATATTTCAGTTTGGCTTCATAATAAACTTGGTGGTGGACCATAAAACCTTTTACCTCCAAAAGAGCTAAAAATTTCCACCCGCTGACTCCACAAAACAGACCTTTAGACTCCACTGGGAAGATCCATAATCTTTATAACATTATACAAACTCAGTTAGAAGGCTTTAGGATTAAAGTTTTATTCCTTTAAAAAGATCAGTTAGCCCCTTAAAAATATTGTCATACTTGGTCAACACTTTTCTTTTAGCTAGGTTCGAAAAAAACAACATAGTGGCTCCTAGAAAGATTCATACTAGAGCCTTCCTTGACCCAAACCCACCGGAAATAGTTGATAACCCTGAGAGTATACTTAGGGAGTTTCCTAAGATTAAATTTTCAATTGTTTTCAGATCACCCTTGAGAGATAATTCACTTCCTAAAAATCTTGCAGCTCTACACCAATCACAAGTCGACTTAAGAAATCCTTTTAGAACTAGGTCGCTTGATGATATAATTCAGATAGACTCTGAGTCTTCACTTTCATCCCCACAACAAAGTGAACATCCTGGTAGTAGAGAAACCACACCACCTGATTTACATTTCCTTCTAAATTCAGGTGTCTCTCATCCAAGATCAGCTCAACAATCTATTCATCCAACATCCACTATTCAAATCATTTCATTGCAGCCCACTTTCCCTGTTGAAAATCCACATCTTGTAAATCCACCCTTATTTCCAACTATGGCAACATGGTATGCCCCATTAGTGTTACCACAACCTCTGCTTTTCCTACCAAATGATTACCAGTCCAAAATCCCTCACTTCACTAGAAAAGAATCTACAACAGCTCAACATCATGTAGATAGGATGGAAGATGCATTTGATTACATGGAGATAGAAGAAGAAACTGTGAAGATGAGGATCTTCGCTCAAATTTTAGGAGGAGATGTAAAGAAATGGTTTAAAAACCTACCTCCTAACAACATAAACGATCTCCCTGCTTTGCATCAGACATTCATCAACAAATGGGAACTCAAAAAGAATCCTCTCCAAATACTAGCAGAATATAGCAGCCTTAAGAGAAATCAAGGGGAGAGTGTTCATGATTACTCCACTAGGTTCAATAGCGTTTACAATGCTCTTCCACCTCACATGAAACCTCCTCAAGGCATGGCCTTAGTAAGGTATCCCGAAGGCCTTGATGCTAAAATGAATTATGAATTAAGAGGGAGAGATTACTTAACCTTAGAAGACATGCAGAAAGGAGCTGTTAGTGTTGAAGCAAACATTATTGAGAAGAGAAATAGGTTAAGAGCAGAGAAGAGGGTAACTTATAAAGATGATATCGCACCCTCAACCTCTGACACAAAAATTGATAACCTAGTGAAGGTGATGGAGAGGATGCTTGAAAAGATAAACTTAAATGATAGAGTGCCACCAAGAGAACCTCAAAATAACCAAAACAAAAATAGAAATCAGAATTATAGAAGAGACAACAATCAAGATAAGAAAAAAGAAAGTGACCAACAGATTAGACCTCCCTTTCAACAGAACTATGTAGATCAATATGAGGAAGATAGGGAGTTGGAAAGGTTGGAAGAGTCTCATGTAAACTTGATTGGATCAGACAGTGGGGATGATTTTTTCCTCACTGAGGAAAAACAAGGTTTCTTTTATGACCAAAGTACAAACACCTATGAAGATTCTGATGACTATAGATTGGGGTTTGAAAATGAAAGCATGGATGTACACAAACAATATGATCTTAGGAGCAAGGGGAACATAGATAATTCCAAGGACAAAAACACTAGCACTGTTGTCAAGAAAAAAGCAGAAAACCAGCACAAAAAGACAGCAGAGAAAACCAACATTTTGGCCAAGAAACCAGACTTAAACAAAGACAAAAGTGTCCAGCCAAATGTTGAACAGAGCACCCCTAGCACTTCAGCTAGTGGTCCTAATAAAACTGTCCCAATTACCAGTCCAAACAAGGTTCAGCAAATCAAAGTTTCTGAAAAGAATTCAATTGAAAAAACAGATGTAAATATCAACAAGTCAATTATTCCTTTTAGCCTTGAGGGAGAGATTGCCAAGATAAAAATTACCATCCCCCTATCTAAACTAGTAACCCAAGAGGTGTATAAAAACCAATTTTTGAAAGCTTTGAACTTAGGAAGTGATACTAACACTTTAAACTTGACAGATGACAAACCTGAGTTGTTGTTTGGTCCAGAAGTTGAAGGAAAATACCAAGAAGGGGTCGTCCCTCCCTTCTATGTTAGTTTGAACATACATGAGAAAATCTTACATAATGCCATGTTAGACTCTGGAGCTTCACACAATCTAATGCCCAAGGTAGTGATGGAAAGCTTAGGCTTAGAAATTACTAAACCATACAAAGATTTGTATTCCTTTGACTCAAGCAGAGTCAAATGTTTGGGTTTAATCAAAGATTTGTGTGTTAACTTATCCCAAATCCCTGCTAAGAGTTTAGTCATGGACATAGTTGTAGTTGACATTCCCCCTAAGTATGGCATGCTTTTATCAATATCTTGGGGAGCCAAACTTCAGGGGAGCCTTCAAATGGACATGTCTTATGCCACCATCCTTGTTTTTAACCAAAATAGAAGACTATACAGGGAATCTCACATGAAGTACATGGTGAGCAACATAGACAAACCAAACAACTCTCCAATCTATTCTATTCAATCAAGTTTAGATTCCTTTATCTTATGTAACGAAGATGAAATTACTCAACAAGATAAAGAAAACATGGACCCAATCAGTTCACCAGAACAATCCAATCTTCCCCTCAATCAAATTCAAAACATTACCAATCAACAGCAACAAGAAAATGAAAATAGGAATGACATACTTTGGACAATAAAATTTGATGGATCTTGTAATAAAACAAGTGCAGGAGCAGGTGTGTGGATTCAAAATACAAATCAGAGTTTTTCATATAAATTGGATTTCCCATGCACTAATAATATTGCTGAGTATGAAGCACTTCTCCTAGGCTTACAATTGCTTAAACAGTTAGAAGCCCAGAGGATATCAATCTTAGGAGATTCTGAACTTATCATAAGACAAATCAAAGGAGAATACTCAACTAGAAATCCAAAACTTAGGGAATATCGAAACGCTGCCCTTGATCTATTGAAAACCTTTGAAAAGTATGAACTTATTTTCATTCCAAGAGAACTAAATCATCTAGCAAATGAACTCGCTTTCAATTCCAGAAATTGCCAAATACCTTAAATAAATGAATAACTCAGTGTGAAGGTAAAACGTAGGCCCATTGTGCCTGATAACGAAGTTCACTGGCAAGTGTTTGATTCTGAAAAACACATAGATGATTTCTTGAAATCAGAAAATGATTTCAACATACCAACATTAGAAACCAGCCATAAAGAAAATTGTTTGTATATTGAACAAATCCCAGAAGTTAAAATGACATATACTGCTGATATAAATCATTGTGAGAATCCTTTTGAAGCAGAGATAACTGACAATGCAGACCAAGAAGACTTGAAAGTTTTACAATGCAAAAATGATAAAATTCCAAGAGGTCTAGCACCTTTAGAACACCTTTTTGATTTTAACGATGTACCTAAAGAACCAAGAATGGAGCCTGTGGAAACAGATGTAGAAGAACATAACATAGGTAGTCTAACAGAACCCAAGATGATCAAACTGTCCAGCACTCTCCCAGCTCACATAAAATTGCAGTACATAGAGTTGTTCAAAGAGTTTAAAGATGTTTTTTCTTGGGGATACAAAGACCTAAAATCATATGATACCAGCATCATCCAGCATAAAATTCCTTTGAAGGAAAATCAAAATCCTTTCAAACAAAAACTAAGGAGAATAAATCCTCTCTTACTACCTCTGGTGAAGGCAGAGATTGAAAAAATGCATGATGCTGGAATCATAGTACCCATTAGATTTTCAGAGTGGATATCAAACTTAGTTTCTGTTAGAAAGAAAACAGGGGAAATCAGGCTCTGTATTGACTTCAAAAATTTAAACAGAGCCTCTTTAAAAGACAACTACCCCTTACCCAAGATGGACCATATACTTCAAAGGGTAGTTGGGTCAAAAAGGATATCCCTCTTAGATGGGTTCTCGGGTTACAACTAGGTGTTAGTGCTCCCAAGTGATCAAATCAAAACTGCTTTTACCACACCTTGGGGCACCTTTATGTATGTAAAAATGCCTTTCGGATTGATGAATGCAGGGGCCACCTTCCAAAGGGCCATGGACATAGCCTTCTCTAAATATATTGGCTATTTCATAATCATTTACCTTGATGACATAACCATTTTCTCAAAAACTGATGAAGAACATTTGATTCACTTGAGAAAAGTTTTTGAGAAGTGTAGGAAATTTGGCTTATCATTGAATCCCAAGAAGACACTCTTTGGTCTCCAAGAAGGTAAACTTCTTGGCCATATAATTTCAGAAGAGGGAATCAAAATAGACCCTACAAGGATAGATGGCATATTGCAGATCAGCCATCCAAGGAGCCTCAAAGAATTGCAATCTTTCATCGGAAAGATTAATTTTCTAAGGAGGTTTATTCCTAATCTTGCTGAGCTATTAAAAAACATTACAAACATGCTTAAGAAAGATGTAGGTGTAAAATTGACTTTATCAGCTAAACAATCATTTGAAATGGTCAAAAAAGCTCTTACTCAAGCACCAGTCCTGATTAGTCCTGATTTTACCAAAGATTTCTATATCTTTTCCTTTGCATCTGAACATACAATAGCTGCATTTTTACTTCAAAAGAATGATTTGGGGCAAGAACAACCAATATCTTTCTTTAGTAGGGCCTTGAGAGATGCTCCTCTCAAATATAACATCATGGAGAAGCAAGCCTTAGCATTAGTGAAAGCATTAAAAGACTTTAGGGTCTATATTTTACACTCTCACATAATTTCTTTTGTTCCACATACTATTGTCAAGGACATTCTAAGTCAAGACCCTGATGGTAAAAGGGGAAAATGGATTGCAACTATTCTTGAATATGACTTAGAAATTAGGCCCACCAAACTAGTTAAAGGGCAAGGATTAGCAAAACTTATGGCTGAGTCTAACTTCCAAGCACTTGACATAAATATGGTAGATGTGTTGGAAGAAATAGAAGAATCCACTGCTCCTTTATTGAAGAAAATTTTCTAAATTCTCCTTGGTATGCTGACATTATTTATGTGCTTTTATATCTAAATGCCCCTCCTTCTTTGTCCAAAACTAAAGCTAGATTTTTGAAACAAAAGGCTTTGAGTTTTTGTATCTTAGATGGAGTATTATATTGGAAAAATGCTGTTGGAATTTTGCTTAAATTTTTACTTGAAGATGATGCAGGAAAAATCATGCATGAATTGCATGACGGAGAATGTGGAGGACACCTCTACTGGAAGGCCACAACAAACAAAATTCTTAGATCTGGTTACTATTGGCCTACCCTTTTCCCAGACACTCAAAAGTTGGTCATGTCTTGCCATAAGTGTCAAATCTTTGATGGCAAAAGAAAACTTTTTCCCTTACCCTTATATCCTATAAGAGTTGAAGCACCTTTTCAACAATGGGGTTTAGACTTCATTGGGGAAATCCGTCCATCCTCCTCACCTCAACATAAGTGGATCCTCACAGCCACTGACTTCTTTACCAAGTGGATAGAAGCTATACCTTCCATAAATGTTAATGACTCTGTCATTATCAAGTTCCTTGAAACAAATATCCTATCCAGATTTGGTTGTCCCAGAAAAATCATAACAGACAATGCTGCTGCTTTTAAACCTAAGAAGATGGTTGATTTCCGTTACAAATACCACATAACCATGGGCCATTCCACTGCTTGCTATCCCCAAGGAAATGGATTAGTTGAATCTTCCAACAAGAGCCTCATCAATATCATTAAGAAACTGTTGGAACAGAATCAAAAATCATGGCACAGTAAGTTGGTTCATGCCTTGTGGGCTGATAGGTTAACTACAAAGAAATAAATAAATATGTCCCCCTATCAGTTAGTTTATGGCATGGATGCAGTTTTTCCTACCTCATTGGGAGTTCCAGTCATGAAACTCCTTCAAGAAGTGCAGATTGAAGAGAATGATATGCAGAGAAGAATCAACTAAACAATCCATTTACAGCATACCAGAGAAGAATTTTATGAGAGAACACAGTTGGTCCAAGAAAATATGAAGAAGCTATTTGAAAAAAGGACTAAGGCAAACAATTTCCAAGTTGGAAATATTGTTCTTAAGTGGGATTCAAGGAGATAAGAGAAGGGAAAACATGGCAAGTTTGAGAACTTGTGGAAGGGGCCCTATATTATTCATGCTGAGAGGGGTCACCATGCATTTTTCTTGAAGGAATTAAAGGGAGAAGATCTGTATGGAGGTCCTTTCAATGGCAGAATGCTCAAGCATTACTTCTGCCAAGAGTCATAAGTTTTAAAGCATTTTATTCTACCATTGTAAATATAATAGTCTTAACATTGCATTCAAAGTTATGAAAATCAAAAATACAAAAACAGAGAAAGAAAGAAAAGAGGGCAGATTGTGAAAACAAGAAAGGTATAGCCCCATACCAAAAAAGAGAAACAAATCTGAAAGTGTGCAAGCTTAAATGCCACTCTTGAAAACACACTTCTAATCAGTCAAACAACCTAATCTTGACTAATTAGATTTAAATTTTCTACTGATAGAATAGTGAATTTGATTTGCCGAACTGTTTGATCTTGGCTTATCAGTAGATAGTTTAGGATAGAAATCAAAGGTTCAAATATGCTCAAAATCCGAACCTAAATATTCCAAGCAAAGAGAGTGACTCAAATCTGTTTCAAATCCTGAGTCAAAGAAGAGGTAAATCTGGTTCTAATTAGCTCAAAATCTGAACCGGGGGATAAGCAAAAAACAGCTCAAACAAATTAAAAAACAGAGCTGTAAAAAGAGGAAGGAAGTGCTTTGAAAAATTAGATCTTAAGCCTTCATTTTTGTTTTAATTTTGTGCAAAATAATGTCTATGTGCAGTTGTTCTTATGCCATAGCTCAGCATCAATTCAAACAGCTTAATCTTGACTTGAATGCTTTTTAAATTTCTGTTGTAGAATTTAGAGAATAGAGTCTGTTGGACAGTTTAATCCCAACAGTCAGTAAATTAGGTAGAGAATCATATGGACTCAAATGTTTAATCTGAGTCCATGGAGAAATAAGGACTAGAAGTAGATTATTTTTCCTACTTTCAAAAGAATAAAATGTTGTGAAAGAGTTTGCAAATCCAAGTGCACTCTAAAGAAGAAAAAATGTTAAATCAGTAGGATTGGGTAGGTAGACAGGTTGTGTTGATGAAGTTCCATTTTTTATTCATGAATGCTAATATGTTTTAGAGCAAAAGAAGATCATCCACAGAAAGGAAGGCAACCCAATGGATGAGGCAACTGATCAGCCTCCTGGAGAATCCAAGTCTGAAATTCTTGATGCCTTCAAAAAGGCACCATCCCCAAGTGGAGCCACTGTTAGCCACCCACAAATTCTGTCATATCAGGTGGTGGCTAAATTATGTTGGATAGCCTTCAAGAAACAATTTCATTGCTAAAAAATTTTATGCTCAAAGTCTTTTGATAATATCCTATCCTTTGGATAATCGTCACTGCTTTTCCCCCTTTTCAACTCAGAATTTCTGATGTCATTACATGAAGAAAAACTGTTGCAACCACCATTTTTCCCCTTTCCCTTTCTTTCAAAACTAACCTCATCTTTGCCTTTCCTTCTCCCATGAAATCCCTCATTTTCATGATTTTTCCCTTTCCCCTTCATCAAAACCCTTTGATAAAGCTTAAAACCTTTTCTTAGCCTTATCGAAACCCCCCAAAACCTTTGAAAATCATTCAAAATCCATAAAAATCATATTTTTATGTATTGCAGACTTAAGCCCCCTCTGGCTAAGTCTTTAACCCCCCCCCCCTCTCCTTACGCCCAGGTGCCAGGACCGAGCACTAAGTCTTCTAAGCGCTTATTGCATTACCCCATGCCTATTAGCCCTCACCCACAATCCCTCGGTCATTTGGCTTTCCATATAACCTGTGGCCCCGCAATTGGGCGCCAAGTCATTTTTGAATATTAAAAATATCCGCCCGAAGTGTAAAACCTTTGGTTTTATATTATTTTAATGTTTTTATTATATTTATAAATTACCGCCGGTACGAAATTTAAATCACTCCGCACCGTCGATCTAATCTGAAGATCGAACGGTGTGGAATCCATCTCCCCAGTGGTCCCTGCCAACCACTCACCGTCACGAAAACCACGCGGTATCCATCGCACTTCTTTTTTAGCGCGGGAGGTTTTTTCCCGATCAGCAGTGATTCCATACACTGGCCAACGCATGTCCTGGGCACTATTCACAAAACTGCCGTCCATCGTGCGTTAAAGTTCGGACGTGGACCCGACGTGATATTGATGCATGCCATCCAATCTGAGGCCGCCCATCGGATGGCGATCACTCACCAAAGATGCCCACGCGATAACTAGGATCCGACGCATCGGTAACAGCATCTCCACCGTCGATCGGCTCTGCAGATCGACAACCCAAAATTCGTCGCCCATTTGCTCCGTTTTGACTTTCCACCTGCGCTCTTGACCGTAGATTTCGCGCGATCAATGGCTCCGATTCAAATCCTTATTCCACTCTCCTCTGACCTCCTCCATCAATCTCGACCGTTGGATGATGCCATCCAACGGTCATGCTCTCCCCATATGTCCTCCCGTAGCAATAAACCTATATATGCAGGATTTTTTAATATTTTTTGTATTGTGCAGGGTTCCAAGTGATTTTTTCGCTATACCCGAAGAAAATTCAAAGGCAAAGGGTGACGATCCTCCCACCTTCGATTCACCAAATAAAATCAATCGCAGGGTTTAAAATTCACGTTTCATTGGTGATTCTTGAGGCATTGATGCCATATCGCCCCTGCGCAGCCCTGCACATCCGCAAAAACACCATGAATCGAGCACAATCAGAGAAGTATCAGTGCCGAAGATAAAATTTATCAGGACAGAAAATTGAAGACATATTTATGGGGATTACGGCTAAAAATCGATTATTAGAAGCCTAAACCATAGTTTAAAAGAAAATCATGATTGTTTTATTGGAAAAGAGACCTCCACTGTCACCTCAGGGGCTAATTAAAACTTCCAGCCACCGCAGAGCCACCTACAGCCTCAAAGCAATCAAAGAAGGTCGAAGTTATTACTAGACCAAGAGATATTTAGCATCAATACAGCTAAACAGTTATTTCAACCAAAGGAACTTATTGTAGTTGTCAGTAGAAGTTATTTCAAGGATGATGAGAAGCCTTGAAGTCAACAAATTCTTTCCAGCAAACCTAATAGTTAATGTAAATGATTTTATATAGAGGACACCTATGTAAGTTGCTTCATTGAGCCCCCAAAGGCCAAGTAGCCATTTAAGTCTGTATTAATTAGTTTTTGAGATCTTTTATCAGATCTCACCTCCTCATTCTTCTATATATACTTCTGAAGAAGATGAGTGAAGGGTTGGTTGGTCACAAGTTGTAATATTGAAACTTTTGAAATAATAAATATTCTGTTGAAGTTGAAGAAGAAATTGAAGTCTTGGAAGCCTTGATGATATTGTTGCATGCTTGTTAATGTGAAGGCTCTATCATTAGATCCATGAGCTTGGCTGTTGGTGAAGTATTCTGAACTGTTTAATGTTTTCCCCTGTTTTCATTATGTTCCATAATTTCTTATTACAGTAGGTTGAAAGTTTTAGGCTAAGAAATGACTCCTGGAAGCACCTTAGGCCTGTTCATCCTTCACTGTTTCATGTTTTCTGCTGCTGAAGTATTTTAGAGTCTTTAACCTCTCTCTTTAGTCTTCATGCTTGTTTATTTCCTTAATAGTTCGAATAGTTGGTTTCAACATGATTTATGGTTCTCCCTGCTTGTCTGCTGCCACTTTAAAACTGTTATTGAAGTCTCCCTTTGTAGTTTTCTGTTTACAGTGAGTCAAGGAGGTCTATTCTGATCTTGCCCTTTGTCCTTACTTAAACAGTTGTCTCAAAGGTCTTTATAGTTGTAATCATAGATGTGTTAGGTGTTCCCTCTTCTATGACTGCAGTTATCAGTGAATCTTTTATGTTTTCTAAGTCATTTGAAATAAAATCTTTGAGGAAATAGGGTGTTCCCCGAATCTTAGATTTTGTTTTAAAAGTTGTTTTGAAATCATTGTTTGCTTAAAGGTGTGATTTGTAGAATTCATGGTTAGCCCTGTCTATCAGAAAGCTCTTTATTGTTCAAATTGTGTTTCCCAATTCCCTTTGTTGAGAATTAAACTTCTCTTTCCAAATCATTGATGTCCATCTCATTCCAAAAACCAAAGGATCATGTGGCCAAGTTAGATTTTCCCTCTGATATCCCATATCCATTGATAAGTTTTTCATGACCTCTTTTTGACTCCATTGCCCAATGAAGCTACTACTTCCTCTTTCTACCTATCTTTCCTAGACCTTTCATATCCTGTTGTATCAATTCAACCAAACAAACAATCAAACACCTGCACTTAATAACTAGTCTAAAACCAATACTCTAAGCACACAAGATAAGCCTTTGCAAATAAACATTTGAGAGATCCCTCTCTGAGAACAGGAGGACTAGATCCCGGAACTCTAAAGATTGTTTCTGATGTTGCCTTTTCTTTTTATTTTCCAAACTATCAAAACACGGGACACCAAAAAATTCAATAAATTCATGTAATCTAATCATTAAGGGGGGATGTTGGAGTTAATGCTTACATTCCATATTTGAGAAGTTGGTTTGTAATGGTTGAGAAATTCTCTCAACCTCTTAAGTTTCTCAACCTCTCTCTCTAAATTAAGAATAAGTTGGATCTCAAAAAATCTATTTAATAGAGTAATCTAAATGTATGTAATCAGTGTGTGTGAGTGTCTTTACACATACACCATTTATGGATAATTTATGAGTGTACTTTAGTAATTGTGTGATTTTTAGCTATTTCTATCATGGCTCAAACATGGACACAATGGCAGCTAGGGGAGTTGTTTTCAAATAAAAATGTCTTACGGCATAAATATCTTTAGTTTAAATTCAAAACAAAGTGAAAGAAGATACCATCATATAAGTGAACAGGGACTTGCCAGCAAAACCTAACTTCTCTATTAGCAAAGAAAATATCCATGACCTTTTGAAATTACATATATGACATAGATAACAACCTACCAAGATCACAAAGAACCACAAGAATAACCCTAATAATATTAAGGAAGGTAAGAAATACTTGTGTGTATTTGTCTAGACTATGATGCTACTTTGGAGTGTTATAATTACCTTAAAATGAAATAATTACCATTATTGGTGGTGGAGTTGCCCACTTTAGTGGAGGCAAGTTGGTAGATGCTCATTGTTGCATTTGCTTTCATGGATTGCCTTCATGGATTATTGGGGTACTCGAATTTGGTGGAGGGATGCTTGTTGATAAGACCACATAAACCACCGAAAGCACTGATCCTTTAGCTTCACTGTTGAGAAAAAAAACCATGAATGTTACCCTAGATCTTCCGTTCTTTGATTTGCTTTTATATAATTAGGGGATTTTTGAACGGGATTTCCTTATGATGTGAAATACGAGGTAAAATATGATTAGATTATGAGAAAGGTTATTAGAGAGAACGTTTTTAAGTCTAATTATTGGTTTTTCAATTATTTTTATTTATTTTTAGTTACATTATGTCATCATCATTTTAATTTTACTTATAGTAAATTTCAGTGAAATAAAAATGAATAAGATTTAAAAGTTTGATCAACTAAATTTAATATTTATAAGTGATGGAGTTAATATTAAAATACGAGTTTGAGATTTAAAAAAAAAAAAAAAAAACTTATTATTAATTAAAAATGAGATATATTAATATGACATGGTAAAAGTCAAAATAAGAATGATGTGATTAATTGGAAGGACATTATTACTCACATATTTTATCTTAATTCAATATATCACTAACAAACTAAATATATTTTATCTTAATTTAATATATATCTCTAATTTAACTAGAAATTAATATTTTATTATATCTAATCCAATTAGAAATTGATATTTTATTGAATGGGTAAGATTATAATTTGTAAAAGAGGAAGTTATAATCATATATTGTAGTGAGGGTTTAAAATTAAAGTTTATCATTATTCTTAAAATATCTTAAGCTTATTATGGAAGGGTATAAAATTATTTTCGATGTAAAGAAAAATAAAAATAAAAAATTATATGTTAAATTTGAAATAAAATTTATTTTACAATTTTACATCGAAAAAAAGGGAAAAAAAGGAAGAAGAAAAAAAACAAACTTTTCACACTTGCTATTATTTTTATAATTTTTTAAAATCATTTTTTTCTATATTATAAACAAACAAATTGTCAATAAAAGTATTATTATAACGCAAAAAAATGTCAATAAAATTTGTAGTATTATTATAACTCAAAAAAAAAAAGTCAATAAAATTTTCAGTATTATTATAGTCCAAGAAAGTAAAAGTGATCATATTTATACAATAATATCGAATTGTTATAGAGGTATCACTTATTTATTAAAATTACATTACTCCACATTGAAAAGAAAAAACATTAATTGTAATGAATCCTTTTGTTGCTTACAATTGAGAAATAATTCAATTTGAATTATCTCCTCATCTTCTAGTTATTTGGATTTACAAATGGTATCTAAGATTCTTCCTCCACTGGTGGCGCTTCTTTCTACCTATTATGTTTGCCTGTATTTATTGTCTACTTCACTTCTTGCATTTATAGCTGGCACTACTTGTTTATTGCAATTGTTTCAAAGATTGATTAGACCAATTAAGCTATAAGGAAGAAGTATTTTTGGTTGTAATGAGCCGGGTACGTAATCCTCCATTCACATCCCAAAGGGGCGTGGTGCTTCTGAACACAAATAACAAAATCAATGGCTAGATCCTGTGATGTGTAAGTAGGTCTATGATCAAAGTTAAAATTTAGTTAATGTTGGTCAATATAAAAATAAAAAATTAGAAATCTAAATAATGTTTATATATGTGCTAGAAATCTCAATAATGTTTATTTCTGTGTCCAATAAATAATAGTAAAAATAGAAAAAATTAATGCCTATCCTAAACAAAAATGAAAATAACTAGATAGATTAAAAAAAACTACAATACACATTTAATAGGTTTTTTATCATATACATTAAATTTGATTGGATCATAAATTTATTTTAACAATTTTTTTTACTACATTAAACTTCCAAATTAAATAACATTTTAAACATCTTTACTATTTACTAAATTCATACAATTCCTTAAATCAAAGTAAAAAAGTTAATTCAACACAAAATAATCCAAAATATTTTAATATTTCTTTTAATTAAGTATTTCTAAAATTAACCTTTAAAAATACCCATATCTTATAGATATATTTAAATTTCTATAGACATAAATATTTCCATGTCAAAATTGTAATATTTGAAAATATTCATCTCATGTAGTTTTATTATGGTTTTTTATTCCCATGCCATGTAAAAAGCATTATTAAATCTAATATTAATATTGAAAGTTGAATTAAGATTAATATTAATAGTAATGTATTGTCCTAAGGGGCATGGTCTAGTGGCCAGTTTACGCACTGTTAAGGCGTTCGTACTGTTAAGCAGGTCATGAGTCCGAGCCTCGTCTAATCTGGGGACCGTTCTTGCAAGCTAGGCAGTTCGTTGAGAGGTTATAGTGGTAGCTGGGGGGTTTGACCCCGCGCCTCGCGTGTGAAAGCTGTCTGCCATTGCTGATTCCTCTAACTCACAAAAAAAATATATATATATTAATATTAAATTTTATAATATTAATATTATTAAACTTAATAACTTTGGATTAATAAAATAGTAAATTTAATAAAATATAAACTATATATATATATTATATATGAATACATCGTGATATGTATTAAATCTAGATATATATGGGAGGGATGAATGCCTACTGTATCCTTTCACAACTTACCTTATAGGCAAAATGAATACAAAGTGATAGAGGTGGAGAGATAGATGGAGAGAGAGAGGAAGAAAGTGAGGATTTGAGAGAAAGGAGGAGAGAGGGAGGGATATGGAGATGGAATTGGAAGGAGAGAGAGGGATGGATAGAGAGATGGAGTTGGAAGGAGGGCGAGGGAGAGAAGAATAAAAATTTAGAGAGGGAAAAGTGGAGAGAGAGAGAGGGTGAGATGGAGAGAGAATGTGCATATTTTGGGGTGATATAGATAGACAAAGAATGAGAGATGGAGAGAAGGGGGGAGACAAGGAGAGATAGTGACAATGTTGGAGGGCGGAGAGAGAGAGAGAGAGGTGGGAGAGAAATGGAGAGATGAGGAAAGAAGAGAGCAAGAAAGTGAGAGAGGAAGGGAGAGAGAGAGGGAGGTAAGAAGAAAGACATAACAAGAGAAAGGGATTGATAAGGGAGTTGGAGAGAGTGGTAGAGAGGAGAGTAGGAGGGAAGAGATATAGAAGAGGGGAAAGAGCGAGAGAAGGAGAAGAGAGTGAGAGAGACGGAGAGGAATAGATATGGAGAAAGAGCGTGTAAGTTTTGTGGTGATATAGAAAGATAAAAGAGAGACAGAGGGAGATAGAGATATAGATGGAAGGTGAAGAGAGGGAACAAGAGAGATATAGAGACAAGGGTAGATAGATAGATATGGAGGGAGAGAGCATGTATGTTTATGGGGGTGAGATAGAGAGAAAAAGAAGGAGAGATGGAGGGAGATATAGATATATATGGGGGTGGAGAGGGAAGAATATTTCTTTCAATAGATGCATGGACTTCAGTGTAGATGGTGATTTATAATCCTATTTGATTGCTTGCATTGAAGGAGATAAACTAAATTAGAGGGGAGAGGAGGAATGAATAGAGAGAGAGAAGGAGAGGAATGAGAGAAGGAGAGAAAGGTAATAGAGAGAGAGAGGGAGACACATATGGAGGAGGGAGACAGGGAGGAGAGAGGAGGAGAGAGGGAGGGAAAAAGTGACAACGTTGGAGGGTAAAGAGAGAGAGAGAGAGAGAGAGAGAGAGGAGGAAGAGGGAGAGAGGGAGGGACAAAGATATAGAGTTGGAAGGGGAGATAGGGAGGGAAGAAGAAAGACATATAGAGAGAAAAGTGGAGAGAGAGAGAGAGAGAGAGGGAGTGGCAAGGGAGAGATGAAGAGTGTGTGTGTATGTTTGGGGTTAGATAAAGAGGAAAAGAAGGAGATATAGATATAGATTGAGGTAAGAGAGAAGGAAGAATACTTATTGCACTAGATGCATCGATTTCATTGTACATAGTGATTTCTAACCCTATTTTATCTCTTACACTAGATGCATTGATTTCAATGTAGATGTTGATTTCTAATGATATTTGATTGCTTTCACTAGATGCATTGATTTTAGTATAGATTTTGATTTATAATCCTATATGATTTCTTGCACTAGATGCATTGATTCCAGTGTACATGTTTTCTCATTCTATTTGATCGCTTGCACTAGATGCATTGATTTTAGTGTAGATGTTGATTTCTAATCTCATTTGATTGTTTACACTATATGCATTGATTTCAGTGTAGATGTTTTCTAATTTTATTTGAATGCTTGCACTAAATGCATTGATTTTAGTGTAGATATTGGTTTTTTATTATAATTGATTGCTTGCACTAGATGCATTGATTTCAGTGTAGATTTTTTTTCTAATCCTAGTTGATTGTTTGCATTAGATGCATTTATTTCAGTGTAGATTTTTTCTAATGTTATTTTACTACTTGCATTAGATGCATGGATTGCAGTGTATATATTTTTCCTAATTCTACTTAATTGCTTGCATTAGATGCATTAATTTTAGTGTAGTTTCTCATTTCTAATTTGATGTACTCGATGTATGATGGTACATTAATTTTAAAGTGATTGGATTAATAATGTGATTGATTTTACTGTAAGCACAAAAAAATTATCATTGATTTTTGCTTTATATTAATTCAACCTATTAATTAGATAGCAAGAGAGAGAATGTAACATGTTTACTATAATAGCTTGAGTTAAATATTTTAATGATTTACGATTTCAACTGACTTTTTGATATAATCGACATGAAAAGATAGAAAAACTAAGAGAGATGATAATAAGAATAGTAGAAGAAAATAGTTTGAGATTGATCACAATGAAGACTATTTTTAATTGATTAGACTTTTTTATTATTTACATATTATGCCATTCAATACTATTACATTGTCACTTTGCATTCAAAATTTGTATTTCATCATTTTTCATCGTTAAATTTATTAACAATATCTATCATCAAGAGACCGAGTTAACTCAGCAAATTTAAAATTAAAACTAGTTTTGAAGATATATCTAGTAATACCTCAGGCTGAGTTAATTGAGAAAATTTAAAATTAATACTAGTCTTGAAGATATAATAAGTAATACCTTGAGGGACACTAAATAGAAAATACTTCAATTCCACTCTAATCATTAAGTCCATATATTTTACTTGATTAATTCCACTTGCTAGTGTAATTGAATGGAAAACTACATGTGCTACGAAAAATGACCAAGTCAATGGTGGCCCAAAAGGGCCTTACTTTTGCCACATCCCATAATAGAAGTCGTCATTTTACCAATTCTATTCTCCCCTTCTTTGAATACGACTCCCATTCCAATGGAAAAATGTGCTTCAACATGACATTGAAACACCCACAACCTCGGATTTTTGGAACTCAATCTTAATGCAATCCAACCATACGAAACACGAGCACCGTATTTATCAGTGGTGTATTTATAAGATTGAACTTCTTTGTATCATTTTTCCTGTCGAATTCCCTATATCCGTGAGCAAGAACCTAGAAATCATGGTCGTGGAGATGCCATGGATGAATCTCGCTCGATTTTTTGGTCAACATGTTGGCATTCTGTAAAATTACATTCACTATGTTGTTGAATTCCCATCTATAAATTAGATTGTCGTAGGTCACTTTTTGGTTGGATTGAGGACTCAATATGTTATACACCTTGTAATTTTTGGGAGTTGGGAATTGGCTGAAGCCATTCTTTAAACCATGCTTCACGGCTACCAGAAATGGGGTATCAGGTAGTACACAAGAGATATTTTTGATGTCCCACCATGTGTAGCCATTTATTTTGTGAGGGGATGGACGGAACACATGCCCTGCTCTCTCCTTGTACAGTTTTCTTAATTTTTGGTGTAAACAGTATCGTTCCAGAGCGGGAGTTTCGGAGACGTGGAGGGAGGCAACATCGAGGGAGGATTTGGAACATATCTTAAGATGGAGGGCACTATTGGCATCTTGGGTTCATGACCTAGCATGTTCAGGGCTACCCAATAATTTTTGGATGAATTATCGTGAAACAGAGCAAGAGCATATCAATGCTCAAACACTCCACTGTAATATGGACGGTGCAGATGATGGTTAAACCCATTATGCAAGAATGCATATGGATGAAGAAGATGAAACAAAGATTACAAATGGAGAAGTTGAAGCCTATGTATGTGAAGTAGAGCAAGAGCATATCACTGCTTAAGCACCCCATTGTAATATGGATGGTGCAGATGATGGTGAAACCTATTATGCAAGCATGAATATGGATGAAGAAAATGCAACAAAGATTGCAAAGAGAGAAGTGAAGCCTCTGTATGTGAATCAGAGCAAGAGGATATCAATGCTCAAGCACTCCACTGTAATATGGATGGTGCAAATGATGGTGAATTTTTTTATGCAAGCATACATATGGATTAAGAAGATGCAATAGAGATTGAAAAGAGAGAAGTTGAAGTCTTTGTATGTGGAAAAGAGCAATAGCATATCAATGCTCAAGCACTCCACTGTAATATGGATGGTGCAGAAAATGGTGAAATCCGTTATGAAAGCATGCATACAGATGAAGAAGATGCAACAAATATTACAAAGAGAGAAGTTGAGGAATATGTATGTGAAGCAGAGCAAGATCATATCAATGCTCAAGCACTCCAGTGTAATATGGATGGTGCAGATGATGGTGAAACCTATTATGAAAGCATGCATATGGATGAAGAAGATGCAACATAGATTGCAAAGAGAGAAGCTGAAGCCTCTGTATGTGAAGCAGAGCAAGAGCATATCAATCCTCAAGCATTCCACTGTAATCTTGATGGTGCAGATGATGTTGAAACCTATTATGAAAGCATGAATATGGATGAAGAAGATGCAATAAAGATTGCAAAGAGAGAAGTTGAAGCCTCTGTATGTGAAACAGAGCAAGAGCTTATCAATGCTCAAGCACTATGATAACATGGATGGTGCGGAAGATGGTGAATCCCACTATGATGAAACACATGTGGATGATGAGTGAAAAGTGAGATGTGCATTGGTGAATCCAATGAGAGCTGGTGAATTTGGTAAATCTTAAATTTCCAATGAAATTAACAATAAGCACATGCATGCTCGAATATCCCACCATAGTGTGGATGGACATTATTTTGATGTTATGTGGTTTCTTTTTTGAAACAATGATTTCTTATGGTAATATGGTAAGTTTCATGTCTTGTGAAGCATTGAAGGTTGAAGTTGCCTTTGTAGCAACAATATATGAAGGAGTGGGAACTACTCATCAAGTAGTACATGATCTAGCAACATCCGATGATCAAGAAGAGGATAAATTGATTGAATAGTTTTTGATGAGAATATCCAAATGACATAATAGTGGAAGACAACCTTCATGTAGTGGAAAAGAATGCAGAGAAGGAAGAGGTAGAGCAGGAAGCTTTCACTGAAGAGCATAATAAAGATGTTTTTAACATTGCTTTTGAATATGCAGGTACTCAAAATAGCGTGGAAGAAGAAGGTGAAATCAAGGTTGTAATAAATTTGATGCAGATTTGAAGTTCATTGAAGAATGGATTTAGAAGGCAATTGAACAAATTGATGTGAGTCTTAAAGAAACATCTCGAATAAAATAATTGAATGAAATGGTGAATAATGGTCTTGACAGTGAAAATTACAGGACGAAAGCAGCAGTACCTGATGATGAGTGTGAAGAGATAAGATTTTGCTATCAAGACATATGAGTAATACTTTAAAGTTCATGTTCTTTTTGGGTTGACAAACTAAAAGTGATTTAGTGGATTATGTTGTGGGCAGTCGTTGCTTATTGGGGGTGTGGGCTGGTGAAATCTACATATAATTAAGCAGTAACGGGCACTATTTGTAATTCTACAAATCCTAAATGCATATTTTTTTGGGTTCACAAACTAAAAGTGATTTAGTGGATTACGTTGTGGGTAGTGGTTGGTTGCTTATTGGGGGTTGTGGATCCTACACTTGCTTGTTGGTGAAATCTACATATAATTTAGTAGGAACGAGCAATATTTGTAACTCTACAAATTCTGAATGTTTTACTCCTTATATTCTATTTGGAACGTATAGTAGCAACAAATCAAAATTGTTGGAAAAGTAGAGAGGAGAAACACAATAATAATACAAATAATTCACATAAAATAACATGAGTTGCGACTCTTCTATATTGATCACATAAACTTTATTTACACCTCTTACAATGAACCTGGTGAAACGTATTTAAACATTTTCGACTACCGACTCGCCTAATATAACTTGACATGCACATGCTCTCTAAATTCATCTATCACTTAAACTTGACTTGACTCAACTCCTTCAACGCCACTCTCTAAATATAAGAAACTCTTCATGTGGGAGTAATTGGCTTATTTTAACACTCCCCCTTAATTACGACCATATGACTCAACATAACTCAAACAAGACTTAACTATGTCTTCTAGTCTTACAATAGGAATTGACTCAATTATCACTCAAACATGCCTACTGGTCTATGTCTTAGCCAGGCTTACAATGACTCAAAACTTTTACAATTTTGAAATTTATTTTTCTTTTCTTAAAAATTCTATATCCTCGCTTCATTCTCTGTTGTGCTTTGTTGTAGGCTCCATATTTCCTTACTTGCTGCTACAACAATTTTTCTTTGATTTTTCTTGAATTTGTGCTGAAAAGCAACCTGATATTTTCTTCTACATATTCCTTTTCAAATATTCGTTCAAACATGGGTTGCTGCCACAACATTAAATCTTCAACCTATCTTCTTTGCTCTGCTTCTTGCATGATCCAGGGTTAATTCTTGATACCCTTAACCAAGACCTTTTACTTCGGCTGATAAATAGAATTGCATTTAATTAAGACGTTAAAGAATATAAATGAACAATTGTAGCTGTAAATAAGAGGAACATAAATGAACAAGATCAGCAATCATAAAAACACGTTGCTTGATAATGGAGTTCGTCCAAGAGGGAATATAGCTCCGGGCCTCGGTGTCAAGATGGTGTAGTCTGCTGCATTATGTGTTGTACGAAAAAGATGTACATGGATGTGTTTTCCTATGACATACAAGGAAAAATTTCCCTCATGCAAGAGTGGCTTGACTTCTTTAAGAGATGTTCCACCGCAGAACTCTCATACATAAAGGAAGACTCCTATCAGTTTGACCATAGCTGACATGTAATAAATAAGAGTATCCCACCAATCTTGGCAAACAAGGGATTTCAACAATACACATATGAAAACAAGCATCCCGCCAATGTGGCATAAAAGGGACCTCATACATGACACAAATCCATAGCTGAAAGTACATCAATAGCAACACAAGGCAAGATCCCACGACTCATGTATCAACTGGGATCTACAAGACATAATGCATCTCAAAGATAAATAAATGAAGAAGTACATGAAATCCATATCATATACCTCATGCTAACAGTTGCTGAAAGTTGAGCTTCTCTGCGATTGAATCTAAAAACACCATCAAACTTGTGGCATCGAAAAATGTGAAAACGACTGCTTATGCATGGAAATCTGACACCTGCATAACCCACTTCCAAAAGTGGCTAAAAAATAGAAAACTTGGATGAAGAAACTGAGCACGTCATTAGACTCGTGGCGTCGAGTAGTGTAAAAATGACATAAAATTTGTCCAATTTAGACAAAGTCAAAATTTCGCCCTCCTGAAAATGGGGCTCAATCAAGGTCCCAACTAGCTCTTTTCTGGCTCATGGTTCCAACTCCTTGATTTGCGTGCAACAATGTACCTGCAAATAAAAATTGAAATCCATGCATCTCCTCGGATTCCGTGCCCATACTTGGCTGTGAAATAACATTAATTTTCTGCAAAATCATGCTCCTTCTCCATGCTTGACTTCCCCCGGCGCACAGGTGAAATAATGGGTTTATATTAAAAAATGCGGGTGGATAACCCAAAGAACTCCGTTGGCGGAGTGGTTCAGATCCGGATTAGTTTGGAGGAGGTCAGGTGGTCAAACCCCGACCCCTCCTTAATGAGGCAAGTCGTTCTTTAAAACCTGCACCATATTAATTTTTAGGACCTCGCACAATCCTTTTAAAATCCCGCATTAAAATTTTGGAGCGGCACGTTTTGTTGACAACCGCATTAAATTTAAGTTGGTTTGGGGCGGGGGGGAGGCGGCTCGGGCCGGCATTGGGCGGCCCGACCCACAGCCCCTTGTCGGCTTTGTAGTGTGTTGGCAAGTGCGGGTTGGGGCGGCAGAGTTGACAGCCCCGCCCCACCCTATATATATATATATATATATATATATATATATATATATATATATATATATATATATATATATATATATATATATATATATATTGTTCCGTGGAACAGTGGAACAGTGGGTTTGCATGGGGTGGCGGGGTTGGTGGCCCGCCACCCTTAATATATATATATATATATATTGTTTTATTGTTATTTAAAACACGAAATTCGTTTCCAAATCTTCGGATTTTTTACTAAAGGGGACAAATTAACTGTCCCACAAATTCGCCCGAAATTCGGCCAGGTTGGCCGGAACCCGGTGGCCGGGTTCCAGCGAATGTTGCCTCCTTAATTTGCGACATCACCAAGTCAACCATCAAACTTTGACTGTTCCTAACTTCTTTATACGGACTCGAAATTGAGCGTCATCTGCGCCGTTGGGATCAGAATGACGAGATCTTCAATATGAAGCTAGTTAGTTCGAGAACAATCCAAACGCTTTGATTTTTTAGCCCTCTGTGTTGAGCCACTTGTACTTGTACCTGTTTAATCCACCTGGATCATTCCTCCCCACTGAGGAGCTTTTGGTCCTCCAAAAACATCAAGCTTTACATATCGTCAACTGTTTGCAAATGTCGTTGAAAGGCACATCCCCACATGACTCCTTCACTTGGCATACTTCGGAATCAAGATGCAAAGCCATCATGTACAACTACTACAATGCGATGTCTGAAAAGGCACATCCCTTGAAGACTCCTTCACCTCTTGTATTACAAAATCGAGATGCAAAGCCATCATCGACAACTGCCGCAATGCGATGTCTGAAAGGACACATCCCTTAAAGACTCCTTCACCTCTCGTACTTCAGAATCAAGATGCAAAGCCATCATCTACAACTGTGAAAATGCAAATGTTTGAAAAGGCACATCTCTTGAAGACTCCTTCACCTCTTGAACTTCGGAATCCAAATGCCAACACCTACCTAAAGCTGCAATGAACATTACATTCTTAATGTGACCAACAATGACCCAAATATTTCCATACTTGCCACGAGTTTATAACTTGTACTCAATGGTCAAGCTTACAGCAAATGGAAATCATACAAGAGCAGAGCTCATCGTCACATTTCGAAGTGATGGAAAACTCCTCATCACTTTTACATGAAAGAAATGCATCAGATGACTCATACAACATGGCCAAAATATAATCATCGCACCTCAAAGTGATGGCAACACATCATCACTTTTACATGAAATAGGTCCAACACACGACTTATAAAACAAGGCCAAAAAATATCATGGTCGCTTAAACGAGTGATGGAAACACATCGTCACTTTCATAATAAAAATGCGACAAATGATTTAAAAACATGGCCATGACAAGCTTAACATCTCTAGAAAAAACAATCTAGAAGAACCACTTCTCACTTATTAAAGCGAGTGGATCATTTCCCTGTGGCGAACTTGCTTGTCGATCAACTCTTTCGACTTGTGAATGCACGAGCACTTTGCCTTTAAGGCACTTCTCTGGATGAAGTTTCCAGCATGTGGCTCTTTGGTGGCCACTTCGGTCGCAATGGGTGCAAAATTTATTTTTCCTCCAAACCTGCTTAACCGATTTCTTTTCCTATTGGGGAGAAGGCTTTTCATGCCTCTTCCTCCTCTGTGCTGCCATCCTCTTCCAGCACTCAGAAATCACATGGTTATTTAAACCACAAAAATAACAAGTTTTACGATGCCATATTTTACGACCGTGGCTATCAACATTCTTGTAATCAAAATTCAGTCTGGAATAATGAGACTTAGTATACCTTCTGTGGTGGTCTCTAGTATGATCATGATGATGGGAGCTCGCCTCAGTTCCTTCACTGCAACGTGCACTGCCATGGAACGATGGTGAAGTCTCCCCATCATTCCTCTTCCTTGGAGAGTTCATCATTATCTGTTTTCCTTTGATGTCCTTTGAACATCCTTCGTCAGTGCACCCCAAACCTGCATAACAAGGTCGTTGCACAACCTCCAATGGTTTGGTTATGCCTTGGACACGAATGCCAAGTCCTCCTCCTCTATACCCCATCTTGGTGAGGAGTCTCATGTCGGTACCTGTGATGGGTATCTCCACACTTCCAACTGAAATGACATCATGTGAAGAAACTGAAGATAAATCAACATTGTTTACCTTAGCTTTCGGTTGTGAAACAGATGATGAAGGCTTATGTAAGCTTTTGTTGCACTTCACTTCCATCAATGCCTCTGACACGACTTGTAGCTGAAGCTGCAACTACTGCATCTCCTCCTTCTCTTTCTGTAAGAAGGTCTTCAACATATCATGGTCTTCTTGAAGAATTTCATTGTTGTGCTTCCAATCTTCCCACGCTTCTGTTGTGGCTTGCAACTGAAGCTGCAACTGATGTTTGTCCTCCTTCTCTTCGTGTAGGAGGGTCTTCAATTCTTCGTTCTCTACTGCTTGTTTTTCATATGCCTCGTACAACATGTCCGCTTTCTTGGACACCCTGAGCATGGTTTCGTACATGTCCTTGACATTCTCCATGGCTCAACTTAGCAAATGTTCAATGTTCACGCTTGCAATCCAATCAGCAAGAATACCTGCTTCAATACCACTTGATCCAGGGTAAATTCTTGATACCCTTAACCAAGACCTTTTACTTCGGCTGATAAATATAATTGAATTTAAGTAAGACGTTAAAGAACATAAATGAACAATTTTAGTTGTAAATAAGAGGAACATAAATGAACAAGATCAACAATCATAAGAACACGTTGCTTGATAACGGAGTTCGTCCAGGAGGACTACATCTCCGGGCCTCGGTGTCAAGATTATGTAGGCCGCTGCATTATGTGTTGTAGTAAGAAGATGTACATGGATGTGTTTTCCTATGACATACAAGGAAAAATTTCCCTCACGTAGGAGTGGCTTGACTTCTTTAAGAGATATTCCACTGTGGAAATCTCATACATAAAGGAAGACTTCTATCAGTATGACCATAGCTGACATGTAATAAATAAGAGTATCCCGCCAATCTTGGAAAACAAGGGATCTCAAAAATAAACATATGAAAACGAGCATCCCACTAATGTGGCATAAAAGGGACCTCATACATGACACAAATCCATAGCTGAAAGTACATCAATAACAACACAAGGCAAGATCCCACGACTCACGTATCAATCGGGATTTGTAAGACATAATTCATCTCAAAGAGAAAGAAATGAAGAAGTACATGAAATCCATATCATATACCTCATGCTAACAGTTGCTAAAAGCTTAGCTGCTCTGCGGCTGGATCTGAAAACACCATCAAACTTGTGGCATCGAAAAATGTGAAAACGACTGCTCACACGTGGAAATATGACACCTGCATAACCCACTTCCAAAAATGGCTGAAAAATAGAAAACTCAGATGAAGAAACTAAGCACGCCATTAGACTCGTGGCGTCGAGTAGTGTAAAAATGACATAAAATTTGTCCAATTTAGATAAAGTCAAAATTTCGCCCTCCAGAAATGGGGCTCAATCAAGGTTCCACCTGGCTCTTTTTTGGCTCATGGTTCCACCTCCTTGATTTGCGTGCAAAAATGTCCCTGCAAATAAAAATTGAAATCCGTGCATCTCCTCGGATTCCATGCCCATACTTAGCTGCAAAATAACATTAATTTTTTGCAAAATCGTGCTCCTTCTCCATGCTTGGCTTCCCCTGGCACACTGGTGAAATGATGGGTTTATATTAAAAGTTGCGGGTGGATAACCCAAAAAAATTCGTTGGCGGAGTGGCTTAGATCCGAATTAGTTTGGAGGAGGTTGGGTGATCAAACCCCGACCCCTCCTTAATGCGGCAAGTCATTCTTTAAAACCCGCGCCATATTAATTTTTAGGACCCCACACAATCCTTTTAAAATCCCGCATTAAACTTTTGGAGTGGCCCATTTTGTTGACAACTGCATTAAATTTAAGTTGGTTTGGGGGGGGGGGGGGAGGGGGGGGGGGGCTTAGGCCCGCATTGAGTGGCCCGCCCCACAGCCCCTTGTCAGCTCCGTAGTGTGTTGGCAAGTGCAGGTTGGGGCAGCAGAGTTGACAGCCCCGCCCCACCCTATATATATATATATATATATATATATATATATAGTTTCGTGGAACCGTGGAACAAGGGTTTGCAAAGGGTGGCAGGGTTGGCGACCCGCCATCCTTAATATTTTTTTTTTTTTTAATTGTTATTTAAAACACGGAAGTCGTTTCCTAAATCTTTGGATTCTTTACCGAAGGGGAAAAAAATTAATCGTCCCACAAATTTGTCCAGAATCCGGCCGAGTTGGCCAGAATACGGTGGCCAAATTTCTTCCAAATTTTCGCCTCCTTAAGTTGCCACATCACCAAGTCAACCCTCAAACTTTGATTGTTCCTAACTTCTTCATACGAACTCGGAATTGAGCGTCGTCTGCACCGTTGGGATCAGAATGACGAGATTTTCAATATGAAGCTAGTTCAAGAACAATCCGAACACTTTGATTTTTTAGCCCTCTATTCTGAGCCACTTGTACTTGTACTTGTTTAATCCACCTGGAACATTGCACTTCATATTCTTGACTTTCTTTCGAATATAAGGAATTCCTAGTCAACGCAATCATATGGCTTTATCAAATCGATTTTCATTAGGCATGCCCCCAACCTACTTGTTTTTATAGAATGTATACATTCTTGTGAGATGGCCACCGCGTTGTTGGAATTTCTGATAATTCTTGAACAACAGTGCAGAGGAAAAAAAAAATTCTCTTCTAACACAAAGAGAACAATCAAAACAAATACTCAGCAAAATCACACACACAGTGGGAAGAAAATTTAGTGTTTATCATTCAAAATTTCCTACTGTTACAAAGCATCAAAACTGTTGTTCTAGATTTACAAAAATTTCTTCACTGTGCTGTTACACACACACAACGCTCCTTTGCTGTCTTTTTCATTTGTTGTTAGACACACAACTTCCCTCTGTTGCTACACACATAGATTCATTTGTTGTTACACACACAACATTCATTTTTTGTTACACACGCAGCTTCATTTGATGTTACACACACAACATTCATTTGTTGTTACACACACAGCTTCATTTGCTATTACACAGTCTTCTTTTGCTGCTACACACACAGCTTCTTTTTGCTGCTACACATGCAACCTTCTTTTGCTCTCTGCATACACAATCTTTTTTGTTTTTGCATACATTACATTTTTCATAACATTGTTTTCTATATGTAAATGAAATAAAATAAAATAAAAACTTTATTAAATAAAGCTATATGACATAAAACAGTAAAACCAAAATTCAAACTTTGGCATATCACGACTTTTAAATGCAGTTAGGTGAATGGTGTTAACGCAGGAGGTAACATGGTAGGTAACGTGGTGCATACCACGATTTGTTGGATCGAAAAAGCGCTACGGCCAGGTTGCCGATGCAGGGATTTAAACCTAGAAATTTTATGCACGATTGAGTGCAAACCAAAACAAGAAATCTCTGCTACTTCCGTCCTTCAGTTTCAAATCAAAATTAAAGCTTGCTATCCCGCTGCTTAGGTTTGCAATTGGAATTAATTTCCAACACTCCCCCTTAATTACAACTATTGTTCTTTTGCATACCCAGACATTTTCTAAGATAATTAAAACTTTTCTGCCCCAATGGTTTTTTTAAGATATCAACAAACTACTCTTCTGTTCTGCAATGTTTCAGAACAATTTCTCCATTGTTCACTAATTCTCTGATGTGGTGATACTTTGCATCAATGTGTTTAGTCCTCTTATGAAACACTGAATTATTAGATAAAGCTATTGTTGAGCTATTATCTCAATACATTGTTGTGCCTTTTACCTGTTCATGACACAAACTTCTTAACATTCTCCTCATCCATACTTCTTGATATGTTGCTATTGTAGTTGCTACATACTCTACCTCTGCTATTGATAAAGTCACAATTGGTTGTTTCTTAGAAGCCCAATATATGGCTCCTGATCCCATATGAAAAACATATCTAGAGGTGTTTTTCCTGTCATCTATACTTCTAGCCCAATCACTGTCAGTATATCCAATCAATTCAAAATTTTCTGAAGTGGTGTATAAAATTCCATGCCTCTTTGTTCCTTTCACATGCCTCAGAATTCTCTTTGCTACTTGCCAATGTACCTCCTTTGGCTTTTCCATAAATCTGGAAATTAAACTTACAACATGCATAATATATGGCCTAGTTGCAGTCAAATACATAAAGCTGCCAACTATGCTCTTATACAAACTTGGATCAAAATTATTGTCGTTCTCTTCTTTGGTTAACTTCAATCCCATCACTGTAGGATTAATTACTGCCTTGCAATCCTGCATGTTAAATATTTCCAAAACATCTTTCACATATTTAGCTTGAGAAATAAAAATATTTTTTTCATTTTTCTCTACTTCTATTCCTAAGAAGTATCTTAGCAATCCCATATTAGTCATCTCAAATTCTTCTTTCATGACTGTTTTAAAATTTTAAATGAGGTAAGCATCATTACCTGTGAATATAACATCATCAACATACAAAACAATAATGAGCATCTTACCATCCTTTTCTTTGATGTATAATGTGGGTTCTCCTTCACATTTCTCAAACCCATTTTCCAGTAGATAGGCATCTATCCTACTGTACGATGCTCTTGGTGCTTGTTTCAGCCTATATAGAGCTTTCTTCAATCTGCATACCTTGTGCTCTTGGCCTTCTTTCTGATAGACCAGAGGTTGTTCAACATAAACCTCTTCCATCAATACTCCATTTAGGAATGCTGATTTCACATCCATTTGGTAAACTTTCCACTTATGTTGTGTTGCTATGGACAACACTGCTCTTACTGTTTCCATTCTTGCAATTGGTGCAAAAGTTTCTTCATAATCTCTTCCTTGTTGTTGCTTGTAGCATTGGACAATAAGTTTGGCCTTGTGTCTTTCAATCTTACCTTCAGCATTGCTTTTGGTTTTATAAACCCATTTCACTCCAATCACTTCCTTTCCTTTTGGGAGATCAACTAATTCCCATGTGTTATTTTTCTCTATTGCCTTTATCTCTTCTTCCATAACATCTATCCATTTCTTTTTTTTTACAGCTTCTTCAAAATTAATATGATCTTCTACATGACAATATAATGCAAATAAAGAGTTCATACCTTCTTCTTGCTCATAAATTTCATTCAGACTTCTGAATCTGGTTCCTCTTTCACTTGTTGAACTTGTGCTTGTAGAAGCACTCAAATTTGCTCCTTGTGACGTGCTTGAAGAAGCACTGTCATCATTTCTCAAGGGTGTTCTCATACTTTCTTGTGGTTTCCCTTGATGTCCTTGTGTTGGTGGAGGTGGTGTTGCTAATGAGGGATGTATTTCAGCCATTTCTTCCTCATTTTCATCATGAGACAAACAAATTTTTACATTCACTGTTTTCTCAATGCTTCCATCCCAAGCTTCTTCCTCAATAAATTGTACATCTCTACTTATCATAAATTTATTGGTAGATGGGTTATACAATCTGTATGCCTTGGATTATTCAATGTATCCAACAAATATGCACTTCTCCCCCTTACTGTCTAACTTCTTTCTCAGCTGATCCGGAATGTGTGCATAAGCCACACAACTGAATACTCTCATGTGGGTGACAAGTTGTTTCATGCCGCTCCATGCTTCTTCCGGAACTCTGTTTATTACACTCTTTGCTAGGCATCTATTCAAGACATATGATACACAATGCACAACTTCAGCCCACTATTCATCTGGGAAATGTTTTGCCTTCAACATGCTTCTTACCATGTACATGATAGTTCTATTTTTCCTTTTAGCAAATCCATTTTGCTGAGGTGTATAACTTACTGTAAATTGCTTGTGTATCCCATTTTCTCTGCAAAAAAACAGAAATTCTTTGGAGATATATTCTCCTCCTCTGTTAGTTCTGAGAACTTTTATGCACTGTCCACCTTGATTCTCAACAAGAGCCTTAAAGTGGAAGAATTTCTCAAACACTTCACTCTTCAACTTCAAGAAATAAACCCATTTTTTCTTATGAAATCATCAATAAAGGTCAGCATATAGTGGCTGCCTGCTAATGATGGTGTTTTCATTGGTCCACACAAATCTGAATGGACTATTTCTAAGGGTGCCTTTGCCCTTATGCTCTTTCTTGATAGAAAACTTTCTCTTTGTTGTTTTCCCAAGATGCAGCCTTCACATAGGCTGTCTGGATTTTCAATCAATGGTAATCCCTTTACCATTCCTTTTCTGTGCAACAAATTCAGACCTCCAAAGTTGAGATGTCCAAATCTCAAATGCCATAACCAGTTTTCATCTTGCTTCTCTTTGGATGTCTCTTGTGTCACTGCTGCCAATGAAACTCCTGTCTTCAAATCTGTTCTCATCTTGAGAGGAAACATTCTGTTTCTTGTCATCTTCACTTGTGCAATGCATTTCTTTCTTGGTGGTTTATCCATGATGGTGCATACGCCATCTTCAAAGAATACATTGTAGCCTTTCTAAATTAGTTTTCCAATGCTCAAAAGGTTACACTTCATACCAGGCACATAGTATACATCTGATATAGATTTTTTTTCTCATTTCCTAATCAAAACACTTACTTTTCCTTTTCCCATGACAGAGACTTTACTGTCTGTCCCCAATGTTACTTGAGACTTCACATTTTCATCAATCATGGAAAACATAGAAATGTTTCTAGTCATATGGTTGCTACATCATGAATCTAGAAACCATATATCTTCATTTTTCTCTTCAACTAAATTACATGCTAAAAACAAATTCTTTTGACTGAGATTCTCTTTAGTAAAATTAGCACTGGGTCTACTACCCATGTCACTCTGTTTATTCCTACATTCATTGGCATAATGCCCATACTTCTTACAGTAATGACATTGGACTTTGGATTTATCATACCTTTGTCCATGTGCTTGATTTTGTCCACCTTGTTGGCTGCTTCCTTGGCTTTGATTCTGACTTTGATTGTTGCCCCTTCCACTTGTACTTGCAGGGTTGTTTCTTGCTCTGTTTTGGCTTTTGCCTCTTCATTTTCCTCTATATTTTAATATGCCTTGACCTCTTCCTCTTCCAAAGGAAATTTGGTTCTTGAAGGAATGCTCCAAAGATGAGCTTGCTATTCTACCCAATCTTTGTTCATGTGTCATCAACGATGCATGAAGTTCATCAACAGTAAACATTGAGATATACTTTGTATCTTCAATGGTTGTTACTATCACATCAAATCTTGAGGGTAAGCTCCTCAATACTGTCTCCATTATTATTCTCTCTTCTACTATCTCTCCACGAGATCTCATTTGGGTAACCAACCCAATCAACAATGTGAAGAATGAGTCTTTTGTATCATACTCTTTCATGCAAATGACTTCAGAATCTCTTCTCATTAATTGAAGCTTTGTTATCTTTACCTTCTCCATACCTTGATAGGCTGTCTGGAGGGTATCCCATGCATCCTTGGACTTCTTTACTACTACAATTCTTGGAAATATGCTTTCATGCACTGCTTGATAGATATATATGAGGGCTTTTGAGTCAGCAAATCCTTCTCTGTCTATGTCAAAGCATTAAATTATTGTTCATCTGTTGGTTCTTCAAATATGTCTTCAACTAGCTCCCATAAATCTTGAGAGGCAAATAAGGCTCTCATTGTGATTGCCCAATAGTCATAGTTCTTCCCATTGAACTGTGGGAGTTGATTATTTCCCATACTCGTGCTTGTGCTGGCTCCTGCCATAGCTAGCCTTACAGAACTATACTAAAACTTTGACTGTGTATTTTAAACAAATATTTCTCACTGCCAGAGAGATAAACTTTGTTTTGATAAATACCTGACTTTGCTGAACCTTCACACTGCTGGAGAAAAATTCAACAAACTTCTTCTTCCTTTAGCTTCTTCAGCAACTGCTGAGCGCCTAGACTAGCTCCGATACCATGTTGGAATTTCTGATAATTCCTGAACAAAAGTGCAGAGGAAACCAAAATTTTCTCTTCTAACACAGAGAGAACAATCAAAACAAATAATCAGCAAAAATCACACACACAGTCATGGGAAGAGAATTCAATGTTTATCATTCAAAATTTCCTGTTGTTACAAAGCATCAAAACTGATGTTCTGGACTTACAAAAATTTCTCCACTGTGTTGTTACACACACACAACACTCCTTGTTGTTACACACACAACGCTCCTTTGCTGTATTTTTCATTTGCTATTACACACACAACATTCATTTGTTGTTACACACACAACTTAATTTGTTGTTACACACACAACATTCATTTGCTGTTACACATAATCTTCTTTTGTTGCTACACACACAGCTTCTTTTTGTTGCTACACACACAACCTTCTTTTGCTCTCTGTATACACAGTCTTCTTTGTTTTTGCATACATTACATTTTTCATAACATTGCTGTCTATATGTATATGAAATAAAATAAAATAAAAACTTTATTAAATAAAACTCTCTGACATAAAACAATAAAACCAAAATTCAAACTTTGTCATATCACGGCTTTTAAATGCAATTAGGTGAATGGTGTTAAGGCGGGAGGTAACGTGGTGCAGACCATGATTTGGTGGATCGAAAGAGGGCTACAGCCAGGTTGCTGATGCAAGGATTTAAACCTAGAAATTTAATGCACGATTGAGTGCAAAACAAAACAAGAAATCTTTGCTACTTTTGTCCTTCAGTTTCAAATCAAAATTAAATTTTTTTGTCCTGCTGCTCAGGTTTGCAGTTGGAATTAATTTCTAATACACATCCTGAATGTGATGATTGGCTAAAAACTAAATTGTTATAGAGTAATATGATTGGATACAACCTTTTTTATTATTTTTTAATTATCTTAGGTCCCATCTTGTACACTTAATTGCATAAGGAAATTGGCCAAAAATCCTAAAAGGAGAAGGCACTAGGTTTTTTGGGAATAAAAGTGATAAAAGTGGCATTAATGGAACTAGGTAATGAAATGAAGGAAGAGCTTTATTGAACATCCCTTAGGTCCAGGGATTTTATCTTGGAACAAATATTGCATTACCCCCTGCAACTTTGCCATTGTAATCGACCTTGTCAACTCTGTATTAGCCTCCTCATCTACCATATTGGGAAAAAGGTTAGTAAATGCCAGCTAATTCGAGATGCTACTTTCTTAGTTTGCCCTAAATTGGCCACTAAAATATTGGTAAGCCTCTTTTTGAATATCCTCCTGCTTAGTGAGGACATTTTCACCTCATCTCTTATGTTCCAAATAACATTTATATGCTTCCTTTGGGATGTCATATTGTGAAAATAATGTGTTTTCTTATCCCCTTCTGCCAACCAAGTCACTATACTTTTCAATCTCCACTCTTCCTCTTAAAGTTCCAATATCTAGTGTCACTTAGACTAAAGGGCTAGGAGCATATCCTTTGTCTCGTTTGTGAAAAAGCCGATGCAATATGGGTTGTTCAAAGTCTCCACCTCCTTGTCAATTTCAATCAGCTCTCTACATAGTTCCTTTTTTTTTCCTGCTTACCCCCCTTTTAACTCCACCTTTAGCCTCTTCATCTTGTGAGATACCGCCTCCATCTTAGGAAATAGAGGACACTGTGAAGGTTTAAGCCATGAGGCTCTTAACATATCAACAATCACCTGCTCCTGTAGCCACATGTGATTAAATTTTAAAGGCATAGCTTATGATGTTGTTACCCCAATCCACTCAAGAAAAATCGCACAGTGGCCAGATACTTTAGTGAAGTATGTCTGGGATAGGAGATTTCTCAATCTATTGATTAAAGGATAGTGCACATGGAAACAGTCTAGCCTTTTGCCTATGCCCTCCAAGTCAGTTCTCCCATTCCGTGAGGCCAGACAAAGAGGGTTAGGAGAAATTTTATTGAGCATCTTGTGATCAAACAATTCCTTAAAAAAATAAGCTAACGGGTTCATTTTTCCTTTTTGTCCCCAAACCTCTTCTATTGACATAGTTAAATTGAAATCACCTTCCATAATAAGAGAGTGTAAGTCCATAAGCTTCCAAATGATCACATAATATATTTCGATTCAAATACAAAGCATATATATTAAGAATGCGGAGTGAATGGCAAGAACCCCTCATATGACCTAGAAATATGATTCTAGCAAAGGATTTGAAAGCTTTAAAGGAGAACATTTTGCGCTCCCAAATGGCATAAAGCCTCTGAGAAGGCCGAGGCACTCTGCCCACATACCACCAAAACATATATATATATATATATATATATATATATATATATATATATATATATATATATATATATATATATATATATATATATATATATATATATATATATATATATATATAATTTTCTTTTATTTGGTTAAGAGTTCTTTTTCTTTGGATGTAAGGAAACACGTTAAGAGGTCGAGACTCAAACGCATTTGGTAAACTGAAAGTCTCTCCTTAAGGATCACTAAAAGGTAATTTCAGGTCGCTTGGTTTTCCTTGAATAATAGTGATAAGTAAATCTACATTCTAAAATAACAACTAATAATGGCAATTCTGCGTATTACAACTAAATTATAATATATTTTTCCACTCTAACACACATAATTTAAATTATTTTTAAATTTATATTTAAATTTAATTAATATAATAATAAAATAAAATAAATTTTAAAATTTTAAAAAATATTAAAAAATTAATAGAAACTTTTTTTTTTTTATATTAAACATTTAAGTTTTAAAAATAAATTTACAATTTTCATCTATAAATTAATTAATAAATTAATGATAGCCATATATACTTTTTTGGTTTATTCTTTAATTTTTAAGAGGTGGGAGACGTGAAATTTTCAAAGAGGTAGGAGAGGTGAAATTGGAAAATATTTAAGTAAATAGGAAAATATTAAATGTGACTTAAAATTGGAGTTGAAATTTTAGAAAGTATTTTTATTGATAATGATTTATATAAGGGTATTTTTATGAATTAGGTAATGTTATGATAAGTTTATATTGTTTCTAAATTATGAATATTATTACATTATTTTTTGTTGTTATATTATCTTTTGTCTTTGGAAAGTTTGGGAAAGTACATTGAATTGACCCACTTGAATTTTAGAGGTTTTCAGATATTAATTAAATAAAAATAATAGCAATTAAATCTAAAAAAACCACTTGACCATATTCATAACAAAAACCACTTTGAAGTGATTTCATAAAAATATTTTTGGAAAAAAAATAGAGAGTCAGAAATCTTCTTAGCCCCTTCAAAAAAAATTAAAACAATTGGAAGTTAACTAATAAGGAGAAATCCTTTTTCAAAGGCTCGGCTCTCCGGCGTAAGAGAAGAGCTCCTTCACACCATCGCCAACTGCTACATGGATGGATCCATCCAAACCCTCCGTGGTAAAAATACGACCCAGGGTGCACCAGATAATTACATCACACATCATTAATCCCATCCTATAAAGTTTAAATCACTTTGTGAAATTAAAGTAATGATTCTCATTGTGGTATGAGTTATGAATTTCATTGCCTCTTTGTTTCAAGTTTCCGGTAAAAGTTGTCACCGAATGACCTACTAGGATATTATAAATACTAGCTTTGTAAGATCATTTGGCATTCGGAAAAATTCGAAAGTCTTAGACTGTCAATCAATTTAAAGTATCATTCACCCTAGGAAGTGTAAAATATTCAATGTAGGTTGGTGACGATGCTCACTCCTAGCTTGAAGTAGCTCCAATGACCAATTCTTTAATGAATTCCAATGCACTAGACCAAAGTTGGTGACCTGCTTGGTTTTTCACCCAAGAAATTCCAAGGTACTCTTCTTACCTTTGGTCCCCAAAGCTACAATGGAGTTATAGGAAGGTGAAGAAAAAAAATTTCACTGATAGGAATTTGGTCACATCCCTAATCTCCCCTTATCAAAAAGTTCCTATCTACTACATTATCCAGCGTGTACTCAAGATCACTATTTCGTAATTAGAATATCACAATATCATAAGTTCTCGCAAAAATACATGGAATGCCATTACGACACTCATCTAACAATGGGGAGCTCAAAACCTAGAAAGCTCCTCGTCCCCTTAATAATAATGTGTTTAATTTGGTCTTTTAGGTGAGGATTAGGTGTGAATCTTGTTTTCACATACAAAAATAATTAATTGTTTAATTCCATAAATTTTATTATTCACCAAAATACATGTCATATCCACTATTTGTCTCTCCTACAAATTCCCATTATTTTATTAAAATATATGATTTTATCTCACCCAACTATCACATGTTCCTAAATTTACTCCTAATTGTTCCCTATGCCCTAAATCTACTCCTAATTGTTCCCTATGTTTCTTTTCCCTTACTTATTTTTAGAAAGTTATTTTCCTAGATCCATCATAACTATGGATCTATCAAGCGCCGAGAGGGATCAAATATCTAGAGGTGCAAACCTCTTTTTTGAGTGCAAAACTTGAGGAAAGGTTTGCACCTCAAGAGATTTGATCCCTCTTGGCGCTTGATAGATCCGTAGTTAAGATGGATCTAGGTTGGTTTCAGTCGTGTGCAACCAAGGAAAAACTATTGATAAACCATTTTAAATATGCTAAATATGTTTGAGATTTATCAAGTCATTTTAATTTTAAATTTTCTTAGTTACCTCAATTTGTTGAGATGATAAATATTGTAGTATAACTTTAATAATGGAAAATGATCAAATAAAATTTTTGAATGCGAAGTGACAATGTAATAATATTGAATGATAGAATGTGAATAATTAGAATGTACAATCACTTACAAATAGCATTTATTGTGATCAATCTTAAACTATTTTCTTCTTCTATTCTTATTGTCACCCTTATTAGTTTTGTCATCTTTCTGTATCGATTATATTAAAAAGAAAGTAAAAATCATAAATCATAAACCATTTAAATATTTAACTCGAACTCTTGTAGTAAACACCATACCTTGTCTCTCTTGCTCTCCAATATTATTAGATTTAATTATTATAACACAAAAATCATTCTACATTGTCAATATTTTTTTGCGCTTACACTGAAATCAATGAACACTATTAATCCAATGACTTTACAAGTAATGTACCATCATACATGCAATTATATCAAATCAGAAATCAACATATACAATGAAATCAATGGGAACACTGTTACTGATCAAATAGGTAACCTGACCTCAAAACGGGAAATCTAGCCCAAAAAGTCTCAAAAAACATGAAAAAACACCCAAAAAAAAAAAAGTGTGTCTTCCAGAACGCACTTGGTTTTTTTAGAAGGTCAAATTTCAACATTTTATAAAATTATGTTAAAAACAAAATTGTTTGTTGAAAAAAGGATTGAAAAAACACCCTCAAAACAAAACCAGTTGATGCTGGAATTAAAAATAAAATAAAATTGTGTCATAATTTTGACACTTGTAACAGTGGAATTAAAGACAACATATTAGGACATTTTTTAAAATCGTAAATTTCTAACATTTTTGATAGATGATGTTAAAGATAAACAAATATATGTCTGAAGGGCTTATCATTTCGAACAATTTTCATCCATGTTGTTAAACATAAAATATCTTGACTTTAAACAACCCCAAAATTGTAATTATTGTCAACCATAACCTTAAAGATAAAATTTGGTAGCGCATAAAAACCTTAATGACAAGTTGCAAATCTAAAGTTTTTCAATCTTAAGTGTTCAACATACTTGAACAATGAAATTATGGAGAAATTATAAGACTTAACAAATTAAAAAAATGAACAAGTAAATGAAAAAATTATTATTGAACAAAAACAAGTAAGAGTAATTTTAATTTTAAAGGATAAAAACTTATCTTTTTTCAAATATTAGCATAAGACAAATTTAAATATAATTTCAACCAAAACCTAAAAATCAAGCATCGAAACAAAGTGTTCTGTTTCAATGATGCATATAATTATTAAAACTTTTAAAAGTATCTTATACCAAATGGTAACAATACATAATATCATGGTAATATCACTGCATAATCTAAAAATTCAACATTAGTTTCTATTTTCTATTTTATTTATAATTAAAATATCAACATTGGTACATTGAATATACCATAAATTATTTTTGTAATTCATTGTTACATTGTCGATATTCTAAAGAAATGAATTCTTCATAATTAAAACGTATAATCCAACAAACATAGAAATGTCTCAGAACTTCATGAAAAATGAGATGGAAGTCAAAATTTTTATTTCAAGTTACCATGCAAATATCAATTACGTAAAAGTGTCTTAGATAGTTATTCAAAATCAGCCATAGGTTCTGGCACACCATCATAATCTACATCTTCAGATGAATGGCTCGATGCAGATGAAGATGATCCATATTCTTCTCTTTCATCAACTAGTGCTCCATCCGAGTCAATATGCATGCCCACCATTTCAGAGTTCAAAAGTCTTGTAGATCTACGTCTACATTCTGCAGAGTCCCATTTCAACAGTAATTGTTCTGGTAGCAATTTCTTCAAAATATTTATGGTCTGCAACTGAAGAGTTCCTCTCTTTGTCAAATTGAAGTCATACACAAGTATGTCAACATCCTCCAATTTTAAGACATTTATGCGGCGACGATTTATATTTGTGCCCTTTCTTTTTCTCTTTCTTCCAATTATTTTTTCCACTACCATCTCTGGCTTATACACACCATTGAAAGGGTGGGTACTTGTGGCATACCAATGTACATCAACAGCTGTAATCTCTTCATTTTCATTAATTACCTTTATAACCTTGGCAATCCAGAATGGATAACCAAGTGGATCTTCATCTGCTAACACTACTATCATGCAACCCTCCTTAAGATCCTGCACAGAACCCCTGTAAAGGTCTTCCATGGCTTCACGTTGTGCACGTGATCTTCTAGAACCAATATAGATTTCTCTTTCCTCTACCTGTGGGGAATTAATAATAGCTTGAGGCTATTGTTGTTCAACATTGTGTGTTTCCTGATGTTCATGTTCATTTGGCATATTTTGTGGCCAAAAAAAGGAGTCTTCAAAAGCGTATCCCCATTTATTGATCTTGAAATCATATCACTTTGATTACTAAAAAAAGACTCCCACCAAACTGAATCAGCAACATCGAAGTATTCATATGTATCTCTAATACATATTTTAATTTCCTCTAGACATTCAGAATAATTTATGTCTCTCTTCTGCCTTCGTGAATTATGGAGTTCAGAAACTGACTCTAATAACAATATCTTTGATGAAAACATTGGACGCTCTGGAATGAACTTCAAAAATGCTAAACCCGATGATGGTCCCCATTCTTCAATAGTTGAATACTTCTTGCCCCATATAAGTGTTATCCCATCAATTTTTTTGATACGAAATTGATGCTGGAAGCTAATGTCGTTAAGTTTTTCAATGCATTTCTCCTCACCATGCGATCCAAAAATAAACCTTCGCATGTCAATAGTTTCTTCCAACACATGAAAAACAAGCTCTGGAATGTACGATTTCTTAATACATTCAATTAATGATGGCAGGCTCCCAACACCTTTCCTCCTCAATGTTACTGAAAAACGACTGAACATTTGATCAATATGATCATGAGTATGCCCAACAAGAAGGAAACTAACCTTTATCTTTTTAAAAATCCCCAATTCAACGAGCATGTTTAGATACCCAAAAAGAACTTGATTTTTGTTCTCACGACTTGTGTTGTCTAATTGTAAATACAAAACTTGAGGAAGAATCCCAGACCAATGAGTAACCACATCATGGATTATAGTTATGGTCAGATTTGCATCATTGTGAATATTTGGAGTTGTGAAGAAAACTCTTGGAAACATCTTCTCATTAAATACCACACAACCAACCAAGTGAAACTGAATGAAATTTTCCTCCTGTAATTTTTTTGGCGTGCGGAAAAAATGTGGAAGAAGTGTTTTCTTTTGGTCCATACCATCAATTATCAATCCCATATATTTATTTGGATGATCATAACACTTCTTTCGATGTTTATACAACTTTTGTCTTTCACTTGTTTGCTGATTGCGATGGTCTTGAAGTTCTTTGACAATGGAATCTGTACATAAAATAAAAGAAACATATGAATAAATATATTTTCATAGTTGATAAATATCAAATTTTAAAAAACAATGTTTTGAACACATACCTCTTTCCGCCCCTTGACATTTATCTCTTTTTGCTTTAAGAGAAGCACATGTGCTGCAAATCCCCATCCTTGTCTTCTTAGGAATACGAACATTGTTGAATTCAGTTTTCCATATCCTTGTAAAATAAGAATATGTAATAAAATTACCAATTCCTTCAACAAATTTTGCATAATCTTTGTATAACATGAATATTTCTCGTCTCGAGAAATTATCTGGAATATGTATTGTGTCTTTATTTGGCATACACTCTCCATGATTTGAAAATAATTCTTTCATCCATGTCTTAGCAGTATTTGCAAACGGCCCCACCTCCCGTTTATGACGTGCTTCTGAATAATATGTGGGATCCTTTTCCAATCTATCCTGGATTCTTGACAAACTACAATTACCAATTGAATACAACATTTTGAACGCCTTTCTGCAAAGCAATACATTCCCAATATGATAATCATAACCTGCTAGTGTAGATTGCATGCAACCCACTAAATATGAATTTTGCATGCTTTTATTCATTGACATATATGTTTTCCTTTTCTCCAAAGAAAAGTTGAAATCCATATTTTTCAAGCAATCCCTTCAACAACATTCACTTGAAATCAAATGAACGACAGAACTTATTGTCGTGAGATATTTTGTCCTCGCCCTTGTATAACTGGAATGCTTTGGATTGATATGAAAAGGTCTACTCCTACTCCTAGTTGCAATATTTGCTTGCAATGGCTTCATCATTCCATCATCCTTTGTAAAAGTAGTTTCATCACCATTAGGAAGAATATTATCCCCACTATCATCATCCTCAACATAGTTAAGAAATTCATCAACATCATTGCCTGGAAAATTTTCTTTACCATCATCAGTTGAAGAAAACATTTCACAAGAATCATCGGCACTTTTGTAACCCCGACTCAAAAGAAATTCTTCACCATCTTGACCCATGCTTTCAAATTCTTCCCTGGGAGGATTCAATTCTTCATCACCATGAGTGTCTTTGAAATGGTCACTTGGAGAAAATGCAATATTCAGATATGTGCCTCTAAAATTATCATTTTCAAGAAACTCTTCATCCTCCCCTTCCTCAGTGGTGCTCTCATAATCCTTGGGATTAGGCATAAGTGGAAGCTTTGAATTTGTATTTACTATAATTTCTTCATCCTGCCCCTCCCCTTCCTCACTGAAGCTCTCATAATCCTTAGGATTAGGAATAAGTGAATGCCTTGAATCTATATTTATTGGAAATTCTTCATCCCCCCTTCATTAGTGGTTAAATTATAATTGTTATGATTAGGATGAAGTGAAAATTTTAGCTTTGGAAATTCATCCCTGTCTTCATTAGTGGTGCTAGCACAATCCTTAGGATTAGGACGAAGTGGATATTTTGATGCTGCAAATTCTTCATTCCCCTCTTCCTCAGTGGTGCTGGCATAATCCTTAGGATTAGGACGAAGTGCATATTTTGACTTTGAAAATTCTTCATTCCCCTCATCATCTGTGGTGCTGACATAATCCTTAGGATTAAGACGAAGTGGAAATTTTGACTCTGGAATTTTTTCGTCCCCCTCTTCATCAGTGGTGCTTGCATAATCCTTAGGATTAGGACAAAGTGGAAAATTTGATGCTCTAAATTTTTCATTTCCCTCTTCATCAGTGGTGCTAGCATAATCCTTAGGATTGGGACGAAGTGGATGTTTTGACTCTGAAACATTATCATTCCCCTTTTCATCAGTGGTGCTCGCATAATCCTTACGATTAGGATGAATTTGATATTTTGACTCTTGAAATTTTACATCCCCCTTTTCATCAGTGGTGCCAGCATACTCCTCAGGATTAGGAAAAATTGGATATTTTGACTCTACAGATTCTTCATTCCCCTCTTCTTTTTTTGTTCTCACATAATCCTTAGCATTAAGCTGAAGTGGATATTCTTTATCTCCCTCTTCATCAATGGTGTCCTCATAATCCTTGGGATTGGGACGAAGTGAAACTTTTGACTCTGGAAATTCTTCATCATGCCCTTCATCACTGTTGCTTTCATAATCCTTAGGATTAAGAGTAAGTGGTATAACCAGCGCTCGATTTACAAAAAATTCATTTTGCTGCACCTCATCAATTTTGTTCTCATCATCTTTAGGATAACGACCAAGTTGATTTTTTGACTCTCTATTCATGGTGAACGAACTTCCGTTATATTCATCACTCTGAATAGAGTTGTTGCGTGATGAAGATGTTGATGTTCTAGAAAGAAAAACTTCGCTATCAGAAGAAACCATGGCTTTCAACAAGAATAGGTTGAATGATACAAATTCCTCTCCCACTTACAATATATAGCTTAAAGACTGAAAATTTCCCTCCAATTTTTCCCTCCAAAAAAATTCGCGAAAAAATTTCCCTCCAAAAAATTTCGCGAAAAACTTTCCCTCCAAAATTTTCATTTCATATATTTGGTACAAATATTAATCAAAAAATGTATTTAACATTTTTTTAATAAACTGTTTATGTTGAAATATTTTACCGATATTTATATTCAAAATATCCACAAAATATTTTTATCATGGATGCCTTCCAAACTAAAATAATGTTTTTATTTGAATGATTTAACATTGACTAGATGTAAGTATTAACTATAATATTACTATAATACCTACATGCAAATATTAATTATTTTAACTATAATGACTACATGTAAATATTTTAAATTTTAAATTTTAAAGTTACGTTATATTCATCTAAAATATATTTCAAAATTTATTAATAAACTGTTGGTCTTCAAATATTTCACCATACTTTCTATTCAAAATATCCACAAAATATTCCTTTCATGCATGTCTTCGAAACTAAAATAATTTTCTTATTTGAATGGTTTAATATTGACTACATGTAAATATTTACAAAAATAACAACATGTAAATATTAACTATTTAAACTATAATATTAACTATAATTAACTACATGTAAATATGTTAGATTTTAAAATTTAATCCCATGATTTTAAACATTGATTACATGTAAATATTAACTATGATAACTAAATGCAAATATTAACTATTTTATCTATAATATTAAATATAATTAACTACATGTAAGTATTTCATATTTTAATTTTTAATCTGAGATTATATTTCAATTATTCAACATTCAGTACATGTAAATATTAAATAAAATATTAATTATGATAACTACATGCAAATAATAAGTATTTTAACTATAGTATGAACTATAATAAACTAAATGTAAATATTTTAAATTTGAAATTTTAATCCCACATTCGTTAAAAAGTAAACCAATCAGACAATATACGCTATTTAAAAGGAATGATTGTTTCTATTCATCACATCACATCAAGTATTCTGGTATTTGTTAGAGCAAATTTCTGGAGGTGTTGCGTTGGCATTGGTAACTTCGTGGAGGCATTGCATTGGCATTGGAAGCGTTGTGTCGCTATTGGTAATTTTGTGGAGGTGTTGCATTGGCATTGGTAACTTCGTGAAGGCATTGCATTGGCATTGGAGGCATTGTGTTTCTATTCGTAATTTTGTGGAGGCGTTGTGTTGGCATTGGTGACAACAACTTTTTGCATTTCAAAGGTTAGTTTTCCTTCTATTCTGTCAATTTAAAGACGATTTTGGGGAAAATCTGTTTTTCTATAGTTTTTTTTGTGTCCAAAAACTACTTTTTAAAGGTTTTTAGGTTCAAAAACCTTAATTTTTTTATATTTTTTTAGTGAAGAAAATGCAAAAAAAACTAAATTTTTTAGGGTTTTAAGAACAAAAATTTAGATTTTTTTTCTTTTTCTTTTTTAAGACTTATAGGTTCATCTAGACAGAAAAATCCATAAAACGACCATGCACATAAAAAAAAAAAATATTATAACATTTTTTATTTGTTTTTTTTTAATCATAAATATATTAGTGATTTCATTATTTAAATTTTTTTTTATTTTTTTATTTTTTTTTAATTTGAGAATTTTTTTATTTTATATTCTATTTTATTTTATTTTTTTAATTTTAAATCTTTGTTTTATTCTTTTTAATTTTAAATCTTTAATTTTTTTTTTCATCATTGTTTTGTTATCTCTCTCTCTCTCTCTCTCTCTCTTTTAATGGTATTGTGATATAGTTTTTTTTTTAAATTTATTATATTGTTATATTAAAACAAATGTTTATATATATATATATATATTTTAATTATATGATGTTTAAAAACCAAACATTATTGTGATTTAATAAATTGTTTTTTTTTTTAATATATTTTGATATTTTTAACATTTTTTTTTTTATTAATAAATAATGTTTTAATAATTATATTATATATAAAAAAAATTAAAAATCGAAATTAAAAAAAAAATTAAAAAACAAAATAAAAATTAAAAAAAAATTAAAAAAAACATTTTAAAAAAAAAAATTTAAAAATTAAATAAAAAAAAAAAAAAAAAAATCGCGCGCAGGCTTGCCCGTTGGGCACCGGGGACCGGCCGGGCGGCACCATGGGGGCGGCCCAGCCCGCCTCCCGACCCGCCCCCGTGGCGCCGCCCGACCGGCCCCCGACACCCAATGGGCGGGCCGCGCGCGTATTGATTTTAAAATTTTTTATTTTTTATTTTTAAAATTTTTTTATTTTTTATTTTTTTAAATTTTTAAATTTTGTTTTTTAAATTTGTTTTAACAATTTTTTTTTAATTTTGGTTTTTTTTTTTTTTAATTTTTAAATTTTAATTTTTTTTTTTTTTTAATAATTTTTTTAACAAAACATTTTATAATTTTGATTTTTTTTAAAATTTTATTTTGTTCTTTATTTTTTTTTAAATAATTTGTTTTAATAAAACAATTAAAAATTCATAGAAACATTGTTATAAAAAAAAAAATAAAAAATAAAAAATAAAAAATTGTTATATAATATAATAAAAACATTGTTAAATAATAATTGTTAAAAATTTCAAAATATAACAAATATATATATATATATATATATATATATATATATCAAAAAAAAAAAATCATTAAACAACAATTATGTTTTGTTTTTAAACATTATATAATTAAAAAAAAAAATACAATATAATAAATTAAAAAAAAAACATTTGTTTTAATATAACAATATAATAAATTAATTAAAAAAAAAACTATATAACAATACAATTAAAAAAATAAAAAAATATATAATATTATAACATTTGTTATAAATAGTTAGTAACTTTTTTGTTTTTTTTTTTAAATATTAAACAAAAACTGAAGTTTGAAAATACTAGTTTATTTTTTTAAAATTATTTTATACAATTTAAACATATTTTTAAATTTTTTATAAAATGTATTCAAAACATATTATATAGATATATATACATATGATTTATAATATTTTGTTTTAAAATGAAAATTTTTATAGTTAATTTTACTGCTTTAATTTCAAACTATTTAGTTTTAGAAATAAATTTTGTTTATTAAATTTATTTTATCCGCAATATTTTTCCATTAACTAATATATATATATATCAGGAAAATGGCATCAAAAAATATTTCTGTGAATGTTTCTGCACCTAGGGCAGCAACTCCCAAATCTATAGTTGCAGCTCGACGCACTATGGATACAACTCCCAAATCTAAAGTTGTAGCTGGACGCACTATGGACACTGTTGGACGCAATAAGGATATTGTTGCACACACTAATAAAAGTCAAGCAAGTGGGGCACCAGGTTCATTAAAGCTTATTTATGATTGGAAGAACGTCGAGGAAATAGATAAAACCGATTTCTCATAGTATCTTGAAGACAGTGAAACGGAAGCTGATATACACATTTATCTGATTTGTGGTATGATTGACTTAAATGAACAATATGATGTGATGGGCAGAGTACGAGACATATGTATGGTCCCAAATACAAACACTATTTATGTTCTTGTAAGGAAGGCTCAGAAACGTGAGAAGGTTAGATATCGACTATCAATCGTCAAGTATGACACAGATGAAATAACTTCAAAATTTTCTGAAGAAATAGCAAGCAACATTGCAAATAACATTGTAAGTATACTTATTTTTATTTCCTCTATGCATTATTGTAAGGATGATTCAATTTTTTATAAATTATTGATCATTGAAATGTTTTATTTTGTTTCATAGGATTTTGTTCCGAGTCTTTCAAACATGTTTGATGGTATTTATATGTTGGTGCCAAATGTTATGGATGTGATCAAAACTTTCCACAAAGACAAAGCATAGGAAAGGAGATTGAAGCAAAGAGAAATAGCTCGTGACACTGCAACAGTACAAAGAGGGGATCAACCAAGAGTCACTAAGGTGGGTCAATCTAGTAAACTTAAACATGTTTATTTTGAAGGTGTCGAACATGAAACAGAAAATTATGATAGAATTAGTGAGGAGGAGATGAGAACTATTGTGCAAAAGGAGAAAACAGATCAGACACCAAAAAGAAAAATTGCCAAAGATGTATCTTTTGTACCTCATGAAGGAGAGCTTGTTTATAAAAAAACTGATATGTTATCCAATAAGACTAGGAAATCAAATATTGGTGAACCTGTAAAGGTCGTGAGCAGCAGTGAAGAACAAATTGAAAGCTCTTACGGAAGCAGAGAAATCATAACACCGGGTGCTGAGTTAGAGGATGGCATTATTAAAACAAAACAAAATGCTATTCGACAAGAATTGAAGAAGAATAAATTAATTCTTGGTGGCCAAACATTTGAGCTTAATGTTAACCAATTTTATGGCCCAGATGAAGGACAATCTCAATATCAAATTAGAAAGGCCCATCACCTACATGTACATAATCTGAAAACATTGTTCAGGTTCAATCCATATGCGCATGTGGTGGATTATGTGGTTCTTGTCGATCCATGTCGGGTTCCCAACAAACAAGCATTTGACAAGACAAAATGTTTTGATTATAAATATTATGTAATTGGAGGGAACCATTCGATAGAGGCTAAGAGACAATTGATTGCATAATATCCCAATAACTATCTTTTTCAAATAGTGAAATGCATCATTTACGCTGGCTTAACAGAAATAGAATCAAAGTTATTGGCATGGGATCATAATGCAGATAATGAGTACAGAATGAAAATGACTTTCATCCAAAGGGTCAGATTTATTCATAATGAATTCATAGAAAAATGTCGTGGGGATAAGACACAAGTTAGTGTAGCATTTCGAAAGGAATGTTTAATGGAAATAGGTTATCAAATTGATGAAAAAAAAGCAAAAGATGGAAAATTGAATACAAATCTCTTCAGAGGCACAGATAACATTTTTCAGTTGGCATTTAGAACTGGGGAGGTATGGGATTTGATCGATGAGATTTTTGATTGATGGGAGAATATTTCCATAAAAAATCAGAAAGTTAGAAAGAGTAAACCCATAATATGTACCAACAGTAAGGGGGGTCCTGAAATGAAGCAGCTTCCAGAGGATATGACTATTACACTTTGGAGAACAATGCAAGGTGTGAAGGATGATAAATTAGTCAAATCAATATTAGCCCGTGTGAAGTCGGGTGAATTATCAATGGAAGAAATGTGTGCAGAATTTCAAAAGTAAGTTTCTTGAATTATTTCTTTCATTATAATTTTCTTTTAAATAAAACATAATGATGTTGGTAGAATTTGTTATACATGTCAATATATTAACGTTTTTAACTTGATTTATTCAGTCAGAAAATTTTTATGAAAATACAAAAAAACATAGTTAAAATGTTGAATGAAGACAGTTGGGATGATCTTGTACGCAACTACCCAGAAGCAAGTTCTACATCAACACTAAAAGAGTTTTATATTGCATTCAATAAGGTATGTTGATTTATACATTTATTTTATTCATATTTTAACTATTTTTATTTTATTACTTATACATATCTATATATATATATATTTATGTCATTAAAGATGTCGAAGAAGGATGGAAATGGAGTACCAGATACTTTCAAAAGCTTTATTGAAAAAATTAAGATGGAGAACATGAGAAGGAAGCGTCTTATGAATGTTGAACTAGATCCTACTCTTAATCATTACATTTGGAATGGGCTCGACAATGTCCAATATCAAATAATACAAGGTGACTGTGAAGACATTGCATCACTAATACCTAAAAGGGAATATGGCCTAGTTATTGCAGATATTCCTCATGGTTTCAATTTCCCAGACATTGAATATGATAGAGAACCATATACTTATCAAGCTTTTAGTAAAGTGGTTACGCGTTTTCAAGAAGTGACAACATCACCACTTTGGCGATTTGTGACATTTCATTCAGACACACAGTTTCCAATGTTATTAACAAGCTTCAAGGGTAAAGCAAACCCAAGGATGCAACTTACATGGTAAGATTTTGAAATTGTATGTTTGATTCCTCCTAAATTTTTTTATTCATGTAAAATTTAATTGAACTTTTACTATGTTATGTAACAGGAAAAAGTCAAATATTGTTTCTTCTGAAGATCAACCTATTATAAATGATTGTGATTTCATCCATGTTGAATGTTGGACAAAAGAGGATAGCTATAAGCATATTATTATGAATCGAGTAGACGGGAAGAGTCATAGTCAAGCATTGGTTTATGATGCAGTGGTAAGAAAACTAACATATGAGGATAAAGATGCAAAAGGAGATATAGTTAACATTTATCAAAATCCACAAGCATTGATTAACTATCTTATAGATCTATGTTCAAATGAAGGAGAATGGGTTTTTGATTTATTCTCAGGTTCAGGTAAGTTTTAATATACAAATTTAAATTTAAATATTGTCTTTTTTACTTTTTATGTCTCCATACTAATTTTCTTACTTATTTTTTTGTGCTTGATGATTAGGTACAACACTAGCATGTTGCCTACTAAAAGGAAGAAATTGCATTGCCATTGAGAAAGACCCAGTTCAATGCAAATTTATTCAACAAAGAATTAACGCTCTTGAATTCCTTCCAGATGCGAAGCAAGAAGTTGGTTTGAGGAAAGGAGATTTTAATGAATCACGTGTGGCAAAAAAAGCAAAGGAACCTCAACCACCATTATATGGAATGATTGGAAAGGGACACTTTGGAAGATTTGCTGACATGAAAGATCCATTAGAAGACGATGATGATCAAAATGAAGAAGAAAATGCTGCGGAAGAAGCCATCAATGTTGTTCTAGATGATGTTGAAGATGTATTAGTTGATATTGTTGATGATGTTTAAGTTATTCTTGCAAACAAAGCTTATTTTTTAGAACTATTAATCATTTTTACTTGTAATGTTTAGACTTTGATATTTTATGAGAACAACCCTTTTTTTTTGCAAAAAACATGTGATTGCTATTATTTTTTGACATAAAATTCAATAAAAATGTTATTTTCTTAAGTTTTTTTGTTAAGATTCTCCCAAAAAATTAGTTTATTTAACATGTTTTTTTCAACAAAAACTCTGTAAAAGTGTATTTTTTGCATTGTATTTATATTGAAAAATTGTATTTTTTTGTCATATGGTTCAAAATATTGGTTTTTTAGTGACAATTTTTTGATGTGCATTGAAAAATTATTTAACAATACATAAACGTGTAGAAAGTATAAACTTTAGAATATCGACCCTTTTTCCATCTTTTATGTATGTGAAAAAGTGAAGATATCATTACAAGTTTTTATTTTAAAAAAAATTATTTTTTTATTTTTAAAACACAAGTACATAAATGCACTTAAAAATAAACATCTCACAGAAGAAGAAGACATTAGAAAATTTATAGTGTCAAAATCAATCCTAAAAAAAACGTTGGTGATGATACACCACCACTATTCAAAATCGACATAAAAAACACCACTTAAAAAAAAAAAAAAACAAAATGAAAAAAATTTGAAGTGCCAAAAACATGCTCAATTTTTTTTTCTTGATTCTGCATCACCACTTTTTCAAAATCAGGTGTTTTTCTTGATACTTCAAAAAGTAGGTAACATTTAAATATGTTTGAGATTTATCAAGTCATTTTAATTTTAAATTTTCTTAGTTACCTCAATTTTTTGAGATGATAAATATTGTAGAATAACTTTAATAATGGAAAATGATCAAATAAAATTTTTTAATGCGAAGTGACAATGTAATAATATTGAATGATAGAATGTGAATAATTAGAATGTAATAACTTACAAATAGCATTTATTGTGATCAATCTTAAACTATTTTCTTCTTCTATTCTTATTGTCACCCTTATTAGTTTTGTCATCTTTCCATATCGATTATATTAAAAAGAAAGTAAAAATCATAAATCATAAACCATTTAAATATTTAGCTCGAACTCTTGTAGTAAACACCATACCTTATCTCTCTTGCTCTCCAATATTATTAGGTTTAATTACTATAACACAAAAATCGTTCTACATTGTCAATAATTTTTTGCGCTTACACTGAAATCAATGAACACTATTAATCCAATGACTTTACAAGTAATGTACCATCATACATGCAATTATATCAAATCAGAAATCAACATATACAATGAAATCAATGGGGAAATTCTTGTTACAAGTAACATAATTTCAATTTACCACATGTGCAAATGTAGGTTGAAACCATCCAAAACTTTAAGTTGTAGATTGAAACCATCCAAAACTTTAAGTTTTAAAACCCTTTTGATTATATATTGTGCAACATTAAAACATCAAACATTTAAAGTTCATTAAATATCACATGCAAAATGTAGATTGAAACCATCCAAAACTTGAGTTTTAAAAACTTCACATGCCATGCCAATTATAAGTCAACTAGATCCAACAAAAACATTTAACATTAAATATCACATGCCAAATGTAATTCAGATGACAACATTACTTCACATTCACATGCCAAAAGTACTAAAACCATCCAAAAATTAAATAAAACAAATTATATAATAACAATGTAATAAAATATGTCCAAAAATTATAAATCTCACAAGTATCAAACTGTATCAAGTTTAACAAATTTTAAAACCATCTAAATTTTGAAATCAAATCTACTGTAAATCATGTCCATCAAATGGAGGATCTAGCGTCTGGGTCTCAGTCCGCGCCCTATCCTGTGAATAGGAAACCTACATACACAATGCACATGTGCTTGAACATTAAAATTTGAAGTTTTAAAAATGAATGAGAATATATATATCTAGAACTTCATGTAAAAAACAAAATATAACAAAAAAATCATGCAATACCTCGTAAGGTTCCCTCTCCATTTGATGAACAGGTTCTCCCATAGAAACATCTGCAGTGGTAAACTGTACAATATACATGTACAGTTAAATGTAAATATATATATATATATATATATATAATTTATATAAATTAAAAACTTTCAAATGAAAATGCATGTGTACATATATAAACTTATTTTCAATAATATTAAAAAAAGGAACTAAAGACAACTTGTTCAAATGTTGTGGATGTTCCTATCTCCGTCGCTAGAGTCCTCGGATTAAAGAAATCTTCTATAGGAACCTAAATTCAAAAAATTTTAAATAACTCAAAATATAGATCTCTCTCTCTCTCTCTCTCTCTCTCTCTCTCTCTCTCTCTCTATATATATATATATATATATATATATATATATATATATATATATATATATATCAATTTTTAATGGAAATTTTTGAGCTAGAATATATATATATATATATATATATATATATATATATATATATATATATATATATATATATATATATATATATATATATATATATATATATATATATCTCAATTTTTAATGGAACTTTTTGACGTAGAATATATATATATATATATAGCTTTTAAACATAAATTTTAAACTCAAGTGAAAAATTGTCCATACTCGTGGCTCATCTCCCAATGAAGTAGAAGGTATATCTCCTAAGGAAGAAGAAGGTACCGCCATCCCAAAAACATCAGACGGAATCGGTACCTGTTAAAACATTTTATCAAATTATATATATATATATATACATACATGTACATGTGTGGCAACAATTATTTATTTTAGAGACACTTAAAAAACACTAACATACATGTGCCAACATATCATGATGGCCAGACCCATCTGCATCGTTTGAACCGGAGGTCCCGAACGTAATATTAACATTTTCATCACGCATCATGCTTGAGAACTGCAAATGGTGTTTTAACATATAATCATACATTAAATTAGATTAATGTACACATACAAATAAATGTATACATGTACATACACATGTATTTATTACAAATTGTACACATGTATATGTAAAAATAATT
>JAXQQM020075782.1:0-13372 GCA_034641835.2 Pinus albicaulis
TATTCCAAAGTTGTCATATTTGACTTCTAAGTCATTTATATAGATTTTAATCATTGCTTTACGCTTAATTGAGTATAATTGCAGCCCAAATCGTTTCATATTTAATCATCCCTGAATTAGGTGTGCTCATGCTCCTAAGTCATGACTTTTGGACCTGTGTGTGGAAGTGCTCGTTACTCTGTTTCCAAAGGTTTTGAAAGTGGTCATTTCAAAAGTCATCCCCGTTTCCAAATGTTGTTCTTACCCTGTTTCAGGCAACTAAGACTTCAAAATATTGTGCTCTTGGTTGAATCGAAAATTTTATTTGCATATTAAAGACTGGGAATCCAAAAGGAAAAAGTGGTTCCATTTAAAGATATGTGCAACCTAAATTATCCAAATTCTTTTTATTACACTCCATCCATCTATTTCGTTGCAGTATTCCTAGTCCTTTAGTATTCAATTATAACTCTATAAAATCAAGATGGTCATCCATATTCAAAGGCTTCTGCTTTTCTTTGTGTTACCTTTTAATAAGGATTTCTATTTCCAAGTAATTCAACTACCAAAGGTAGTACATGCGAGTAGAGAAGTAATTCAACTACCAATTATTCTCCTACCTAGTACATGCTTTGATAGATTATATCAAAAGTCTTACCAATACAATAACATTGATTGTTGTATGTGGACATTTTTGTTCAGGATGGTCCATTACATAATCAAGATGAGGAGCTGGATCATGCAATTGCACTTTCTCTTTCCGAAGAACTAACCAAACCAAATGGTATGTGATGGCAATTTCATTTTTTTACAGTTACTTTTAGTTTAATTATATCATTTAGCTCGATGCTTTTCATATATTCAACTAAAATTTTGTTGCTTAACAAGACTTTGTCATTTTCATGTCTTAGTGAAACTGTTTATGGTTTGATACTCTCATACAACCTTTATCAAGTTACATACACCCTCATTAGAAAAAACAAGAGAATTTTGCTTGCCATGACTATCTTTCTTTGTCATTGTTGACTTAAGAAAGTCTTTTAGCTAAGAAACTAGTTTCAAGGTTATGGCATAACTTGTCATATAAATTGAACAGAAGCTATATCCAAAATGTTAACTTGTAAACTGCTTAGTTGGTTTTAGGCTTTCCATTTAAAATCTACTTCAGTTTGAACTTTGAATGAGTTGTTCCATAGACTTGAATATTAAGAGATTTTGGTGTAAGGATTAAAAATTAGCCCGTAAGGCCTCTCAATTATTCATTTATTTTATCTGAATATAACATTTACTATTAAATTAGAACCACTCGGCACAAATACGTCATAGATCAAGATCATACTTTGTAGAGTGTCGTAGAATAAAAATAGGAGTAAGGACACTGAGTTCTTTCGGTTTTCCTGGTTCTTATTCCTTTGGTGTATCTTTGCACCTTTAGGGGCAATTGCTAGTTTAAAGTCTAATTCTTTAAAGGGTGCTAGCTCAATGGAAGAGCACCCGCTTTACAAGCAGGAGGTTGGTGGTTCGATTCCATCGTGCCCTGATATTCATATATAGGGAATGACGAAGATCAGTTTTTGGTGACGGATGCTCTTTTGACCATCACCAATGAGTTTATGGTGACTTTTTTCGACCCTCACCAAAATATGAAATGGTGACGGTCAACAAATGCCACCATATATACACATCAATAGTGACGACCATTAAAGGTCCGTCACCATAAATCATTGTTGTTGATATGAAATGGTGAGGGTCACTGTTTGTCATTATAGTCATTATTCGTGACGGACCTTGATGTCACCAATGAGTTTATGGTGACGGTCAATGAACGTCGCCATATATATATGCACCAATAGTGACGGCCATGAAAGGTCCATCACAAAAAATCGTTGCTGTTCATATGAAATGGTGACGGTCACTATCCGTCATTATAATCAATATTCGTGACGGACCTTGAATGTCACCACAACACCTACTTTCGGCGACGCCACCTTTGGTGACGTTCAGTTTTTTGGTGACCGAGGCTATTGTCCGTCACCATTGCTCATATGAAATGGTGACGGTCACTATCCGTCACTATAAATCATTATTGGTGACGGACCTTGAATGTCACCACAACACCTATACTTTTGGCGATGCCACCTTTGGTGACGTTCAGTTTTTTGGTGACGGTTGCTATTGTCCGTCACCATTGCTCATATGAAATGGTGACGGTTACTATTCGTCACTATACATTATTGGTGACGGACCTTGAATGTCACCACAACACCTATACTTTCGGCGACGCCACCTTTGGTGACGTTCAGTTTTTGGTGACGAAGGCTCTTTTGACCCTCACCAATGAGCTTATGGTGACCATTTTCGCCCCTCACCAATGTGCTTTTTTCTTGTAGTGATAGTCACTCCCGAAGCCAATAAGAGTCTCAAGTTTGTAGGTAGGTTGTTTCGTGAAGAGAATTTTACATACATCGGTATTTTTGGAAGTTATGCCAATCCTCATGTCCTACACTTGTATATAGTAGCCAAATTTTTAGCCAACGAAATTTCTTATCAAACGGTTGGTCATGGTTTGACTAAAATCCTGAAATATGCCAAAAAGATCGTTTGGCCAAATTTTCCTTTTTCCTGTGGTTTGTATGCCCTAGACAATTTCAAGAATTCATGTCTTGAAATTAATCGATTAAACCCTTTCAACTCTCTATTGTTACCTAATATAAGTTATGATCCCTATGGTATTGCTAAAGAGATAAAGAATTCAATCAAGCTACGAGCATTTCGAAGAAACCCTGACAGAGTTGACAATATGTTTGAATCAATTCACGAATTTTCAACGGTTCAGCCTAAAGAATATGAAATTCTCAGTCTATAATATTCGCTAAGATTCAAAGTGTATCAGGAACAGAGAAATTCTCATTTACTAGATTATTTGTTTCACAAACCAAAGCCGAAGGCAGAACATGTTATAGTTGCAATAGCTTCTCAAGTACCAATACCAGTTCAAGAAGAAGAAATCGCTAATGTTCAATAGGATGATAGATTCATCCAAAATTGGGAAGAATCTAAAAAAGCACTGTCATAGACTAATACCCCTACCATTCAAAATGACATACAGTCAGAAACAATGCCTATCGTAGGTGCTACAAATACCATGAATCATACACAAGGATCAAGTATGTAACATGTTTATGCTAATATAGATAACTCCAAGAATCAAGAAGAAATAAAATAAAAATCATTCACTGCAAAGGTTTCCAAAATTATTCTTGAGAAAATTCAGATCCAAGGAAATAACAATATAAAGGAGAAACTAGAGGAAACAACAGCCCAAGATATGGAAATCATTCCAGCTTTTCCGACTACTAAAATAGTCTTGAAAGTTGAAGAGATACCACCACTGGACATATTTTATATTCTGAAGCACAAATATTTCATGACCAAGTCAAAGAATAATTGAAAGATGGAAGAATCTCCAGAACTACCTATGGATTCAACATTAATGTGATTCCTTTCAAAAGGAACTCAATAATCTCCAGGGAAAGAGCTTAATAGATTATGTCAATTTGCAGGTTCTTATGAAAATGCAATAATTGATAAGGCAGCTGAGGTTAAATCATTAATTTTAGAAAAGGATCATAAATTTCTCAAATAGAGAAAGTTTTCTTTGATGAAAAGTAAACAATCAAGCAGGAGCTTCAATCAAACATTAATAATCTACAACAATAGTTGGAAGGTCTCAAACTCAAACTTGAAAACAAAATTAAAGAAAAAGGATCAAGTAATTCATCAAATGTAGCAGAAGCTTGAAAGCTCCAAGAAAATCCCGAAATCAATGAAGTAAAGAAAGAAGCAATAGAGTTGGAAGCATTATTGGCAACACAACAAGTAATTTTTTATCAGAAGTATAATCAGATTCAAGAGGAAGTTAAGATCAAAGATCAATTAGTTACTTATATTTCCAATTTGAGAACTTATTATGAAGAAATTGATGACAGAGTGTCAAAATACTGAGAGGGGGGGGTTGAATCAGTATTCCTTTCAATTAGAGAATTAGTTAATCTTCAATTATTATCAGTGTTTGTACAATGATAGCAGTAAACAAGACGAACACAAATGCACATAGTTTTTAAGGTGGAAATCCACTTCGGGACAAAAACCACCTAATGCTTTTCTAATAATTCTTTAATATTCAACTCCAATTGAAAATAAAGCTCCAACTTCCTAGAATCTAGAAAAGCATTCTTCTCCCCCAGCCCCACCCAATGGATGCTCCAATGCCCGGGATTCTTTAGTAGTCACGAATGGATGCCCTAACACCTAATGAGCTACAACTCACCCTAGCACCACCCTACCAATTTATGAAGAATAAAAGAAGAATGGACTCCCGTACTAGGGAAAATGGTCCACTTTACAATGATATAGAATGATGTAGAAGAAGAAGATATACTAGACCATAACCCCAACTTTGACACAACCACCTAATGATGATCTTAGACCTCCTAACACTGCCTCTTCAGCCCTTGGCAGATAGATACTAGTACAATTTGTACAATAATGTATTTACAATGACTAAGTACAATGATACCTTTACAATCATTGTATGCAGTGTTGCCCACTTGAAGACTTCATATGATGAAATTATTGCTGCTGTTATGCACCTTGGTTGCTTCTCTTGTCATGCTACCCTCTGCTACACCTTGCTTTGCTTTTCTGTCGTAGAAAGTCTGGTCCTTTGCAACCCTTGACAACACATGATCTAGCTTTTTATTGCCTTTTAGGAGCTTGATATTGAATCTGGTGTATCTCTGTCATTTCAGATCCTCAATATCTGATTTTTGGTCTTGTATTATTCCTTTTGGATATCCTTCCAATGCCATAGGTCTGACCCAATTTGGATTCTTGAAGAGAGAGTTATACCCAATCTCTCACAATGACCTAATTATGGACTGTTTCAGAAGAGCGCACTTGTACGGCGTGCCACGTGTCATTGTTTCTTCATTTGTTTCTAAATTTGATAGAGAAAAAATTATAGACTGTGCACTATCCGTCACTTTTTACATCATTCCAATCCGATACTCAGAGACAGAGTTATGACGATTTTACCAATGTCACTTCTTTGAGATGAATTTTAGGAGCCTACAAAAACCCTTACTTCCACAGATCATATCTCCAAAAATATTGGGCAAATTGTTCTACAATTTTTCCTGTAGATTCCTCAAGATTTCGGCCTTGCCTCATAAATACTTCAGCTTCTGATCCTTCGTAGAAACAAATTTAGAGCGAAAATTCCACGATGACCTATTTCAGATGGCTGAATCCCTTGCCTAAGGAGGAAATGAAGATCACAATATATATGAATGCTTAAGTTGAGAGGGGCTACAACAAGTGAACGTGGGAGGGATTTTAGGAGCATAAAAAATATTAATTATGACTTTTCAATGACCCATACCCCAACCCCATGGGGTTTTAGCCCACTAACTGGGGTACAAACTTCAAACATTAATATCTCTCAAACCGTGAAGAATTACATGGCATGCCATATATCAACCGAAACATCTCGACAAGTAGAAACCATCAAAAGCATTATTGACCCAGAATATATTAATTTTTTAGGTCAAAATTCCCATGCAATATTGGGTTAATCCCTGGTGCTTCTTGGGTTGACATCAATGACAACCGCTGATCAACAATCTCCCCCTTTGGAATTGATGGCAACAAAAGTACTCCCCCTGCGATCATGACACCTCTTCCTTCAACATTCTCTCCCCCTTTGAAATCAATGGCAAAGGGTAACTCCCCCTGAAACATAACCATCTTGTGGACCTGTACACATTTCCACTCCCGCTGACACACAATCGTCCTGCAGAACTGTACACACTTCCACTCCCGCTTTATATTCTTGAAAAAGGAAAATCTAATGAGAACTTGGGATAATCCAAAGCTTTTGACGAAGATATTCAAATGCTTCACGAGGTAAAGTTTTAGTGAAGATATCAGCAATTTGTTCTTTTGTACAAACATACTCAAGTTTGATATTCTTTTCAGCAACTTGTTCTCTAACAAAATGATATTTTATTGGAATGTGTTTTGTTTTTGAATGCATGACAGGATTCTTGGAGATGCAGATGGCACTAGTGTTGTCACAGAATATGGGAATAGGCTCACTGAATTGTACTTGAAGATCTTGCAAATTTTGTTCCATCCAAAGGACTTGAGTACAACATGATTCTGCTGCAATGTATTCTACTTCCGCTGTAGATAACAAGATTGAAGTTTGCTTTTTGCTCAACCATGATACGAGAAAACCACCTAGATAGAATGTTGCTCCACTAGTACTCTTATGATCATCAACGCTTCCTGCCCAATCTGCATTTGTAAAGGCTTTAATAATGAGATTTTTACCCTTGGGATACCACAAGCCATATTATTTTGTGCCCTTTAGATATCGAAGAATTCTTTTGACGGCAATAATATGTGATTCTTTGGGTGCTGCTTGGAATCTTGCTACTTGTCCAACTGCTTGCATAACATCTGGTCAAGAGGCTGTTACATATAGAAGACTACCAATCATAGATCTGTACAACTTCTGATCCACATCCTCAGATGAGTCGTCTATGCTCAATTTTCAACCTGTTACCATTGGAGTAAGGACGGGTTTTCAATCTTCCATTTTGAATTTCTTGAGCATTTCCTTGATGTACTTGTCTTGACATATAAATATTCCTTTCTCTTGCTGAGATATTTGAAGCCCTAAGAAGTATGTCAGCTCACCAAGTAAAGACATCTCAAAATCACTTTGCATCTTTGTAGAAAAGTTCGTACTTATTCGATCATCATTGTTACCAAATATTATATCATCCACATATACCTCAACAATTGTTAAATTATCTTTATCTATTTGTACATAAAGATTGCTATCAACAGTACCTTCTTTAACCTGCAAACATAGTCTTCTTTTTGTGATAGTAGAAAACCTTCAGGTTGTTCGATGTAAACTTCTTCTTCTAATTCTCCATTCAGAAATGCTGACTTAACATCCATTTGGTAGACTTTTATTTTTCTTGAACATGCATAGGCGAGAAACATTCGGATGGCTTCCATTCGGGCAACTGGTGCAAATGTTTCGTCGAAATCAATTCCTTCCACTTGTGCATAGCCTTTGCAAACCAATCTTGCTTTGTTTCTGGTAACCTGCCCATCTTCAACTAATTTGTTCCCGAACACCCATTTAGTCCCAATGACATTTTTATCTTTTGGTCATGGAACTAATTCCTAGGTGTTATTCTTCTCAATTTGATCCAATTCTTCATTCATAGCTGCTACCCAATGTTCATTTTGGCTGGCTTCCTCAAAACTACTAGGCTCAAAGGTTGCTAGAAAAGCAACGTGAGCTTGTTGTGATGAACAAAGCTATCGACCTTCATTTATGTCACCAATGATTTGATTTGATGGATGGTTCTTTTGAATCCACTCTTTTGTTCTCCTTGGAGGAGCTTGTTGTTGTTGTTCTGGTATATCTTGATGATCATTGTTTACTTCTTCCTCGTTGATAGTTGCTTCTTGTTCTACAATTTTATTTGTGTCTTTTTCAGCCTCTGTCTCAAGTTTCAAAGATTCTAGATCCTCATCATTACTTGCTAGAACACCATCTTCGTCAAATGTAACATTTATGCTCTCCACTATCTATTTTCGTCTTAGATTATAGCATTTATAGGCCTTTCTTTTACGTGAGTAACCAACAAAGATACCTTCATCAATACGTGATTCAAACTTACCCAAATTTTGATCTTCTCTTTTGATATAACATTTGCTTCCGAAGATTCTGAAATATTTTACATTAGCTGGTTTTCCTTTCCATAATTCATATGGAGTCTTGTTGCAATTATTTCTGAGAAGACTTTGGTTGATAATGAAGACTTCCATATCAATTTCTTGAACCCAGAATTTTTCATCCAATTTTGAGTCCTTCAACATTGTTCTACCCATTTCCTGTACAGTTTTATTCTTTCTTTCAACAACTCCATTTTGCTGAGGTGTTCGTGTTGTTGAAAATTGCCTTTTTATTCCATTTTCGTCACAGTATTGCTGAAATAATTTGGAAGTGAATTCTCCACCATTATCCGATCTTAAACACTTTATTTTCAAATCAGTTTCATTTTCAACCAACTCCTTGTAGATCTTAAAGCACTCAAATGCTTCAGATTTTTTCTTTAGGAAACTAACGGCTGTCATCCTGGTATATTCATCTATCATCAACATGAAATATAATTCTCCGTCTAAGCCTTTTGTTCTCACAGGACCACATAGATCAGTATGTATCAATTCCAATGGATGTGATGAAAAGTGTTCTTTTGTTTTAAATTGGACTTTTGTCTGCTTGCCATGCCAACATGCCTCACATAGTGTGTTGGAAGGTTTTGAGATTTTCGACATTTCTCGTACTGCTTCCTTTTTGCTTATCCTGACAAGATTTTCAAAGTTTATGTGACCCATTCATTTGTGCCATAACCAACTTTCATCTTCTTTAGCTAGTAGACATGCTTTAGTTGCTTCATCTAGAACATATATGTCGTTTGGAGCTCGACTTGCTATAGCCACAATTTTACCATACCTGCCTTTCCTGATTTCACATTTTTTGAAGTTGAATAGCATTGTGTGTCCTTGATCACACATTTGTCCAACACTGAGCAGATTGTGATTCATGTTTTCGACCAATAGAAGATTCTTGGCTATAACATCTTTGCTTTCGAGAGTGACGGTACCTGACCCTATAACATTTGAAGATGCATCATTTCCAAAGGATATGGTTCCATCCTTCTTCTCTTTCAGAGATACAAATTTCCTTCTATCTCCAGTAATATGTGTTGAGCAACCGCTGTCAACATACCACACATCTTTCTTTTTTTGAGCCTTGAGAGAAAGAGCACAATTATCAGTCTTCTTCTTCTTCCATGTTCTTTCATTCTGTGGCTTCGAAGATTCTTCTGGAGGATTTTCAAGTCTGCAGTCTCTGGCTATGTGTCCAAAGTTCTGATATTTGTAACATTCCATATTATTTCTTAAATTTTCAAATCTAATGATGTTTCGTTGAGCCCTGGGAGGTTCATATTTGAAGAATCTCTTGGAATTGTATTGGTTCATAGGGTACGTGCGACATTCTACAGCTTTATGACCAAATTTTCCACATGAATAACAATAGCCATGAAAAATATGTTGGTACCTGGATGAAAATATTCATCGAGGAATCGTCTTCCAAGGATGTGCTTGCGAATCTTGTCCAATGAAGTCTTCATGTATGTCAGATCTCATAGGTTCATTGTATTTTGTTGTAGAAGGTCCTGCTTCTTCTTCTTTGTAACCGAGGCCAGTTCTATCGTTGTAAGATCGTTGATTGTTGATGAGTTCTTCCAATGCCCTTGAGCTGTTGGCATAGTTTTGGACAGTTTTTCCCTTCTTAACTTCCTTACGCAGCGAGACTACTTCGGCTTCTAATGCTTCCCTTTCTTGGTTTCTTTCTTCCAACTTCTTTTGAAGTGACTCTTCAATACATTTTTGTTCTTCAACCTCAATTTTGAGACCTTGAACTTGTTCTTCAAGAGTGTTGGAACAGATCTTCTCAGCATTGAGCTCTTTTATAAGCTTGATTTCCTCCTCATAAAATTCTTCTATGGTCAACCCTTCTTCTTCATTGTTTGATACTTCTTGTTTATTGTGCTTGGCCATAAATAATACGTTGTCATTGGCTTCTTCTTTGCTATCACTTTCTTCATCAGATGAGGAGCTGTCTTCTTTAGAGAGAAAGTTACTTTTGGATCCTTTATTTTTGCCTTGCTTGTTGAATTTCTTAAATCCTTTCTTTCCTTTTGAGTTTCCATCACTTTTGTTTGGAAATTTTGCTACGAAATGCCCAACCTCACCACAACCGAAACATATCAATGGAAGTTTACCTTTGAATTTTCCCTTACCAGGTTTTAGTTTTCTTGTAAAGTAAGCATATTCTTCATCTGAAAGACCTTCTCCATCATCTCCCTTTTCTTCACACTTGCAAGTGCATGTCATTTCAATTGAAGGTTGTTTGTCCTTATTGGTTTGCTTAGATGCAACGAATGCAGTTTCTAGATTTGAAGTACCCTTTTCTTCATCAAGTCTCATTTCATATGCTATGAGAACTCCATGTAATTCTTCCTTGCTGCGTTTGTCTAGATTTTCATTGTATTCTAAGACCGATACCTTTGGGTTGAATCTCCCCGGTAACGTTCTAAGAATCTTCCGTATAATAGTCTTCTCGTCAACTGGCTCTCCCAATCCTTCCAGAGTATTGGTTATTTCATCAACGTATTGGAAGTATGCAGCAATGTTGCAATCTTCTTTCATTCCGAGTTGCTCAAATTTTGCTCTATAGATTTGAAGCTTTGCTTCTTTGACATTTGAGTCACCTGCATATATATTCTCAAGCTTGTCCCATAAATTTTTGGCAGTTTTACAACCCAACACCTTATGATAAGCAGATTCAATAAGTCCACTGATAATAATATTCTTTGCTTTTGCATCATTTACCAAATTCTTCTTACCTTGTTCATCCGCGGTTGATGTAAATCCATTTTGAACAGTGTCCCATACTTCGTAACCTTGTGCCAAGAGATAAACCTCCATTCTTCCTTTCCAAAGTGCATAATTATTTTCATTGAATAGAGGTACACCATTCTTGGTATGCTCCATGACCTCCTTCCAGCTGTTAAACTGCTATTGAAGGAACCAAGCTCCGATACCAATTGTTGGAAATACTGAGAGGGGGGGTGAATCAGTATTCCTTTCAATTAGAGAATTAGTTAATCTTCAATTATTATCAGTGTTTGTACAATGATAGTAGTAAACAAAAGGAACACAAATGCACACAGTTTTTAAGGTGGAAACCCACTTCGGGACAAAAACCACCTAATGTTTTTCTAATAATTCTTTAATATTCAACTCCAATTGAAAATAAAGCTCCAACTTCCTAGAATCTAGAAAAACATTCTTCTCCAGCTCCCACTGGATGGATGCTCCAATGCCCGAGATTCTTTAGTAGTCAACTGAATGGATGCCCCAACACCTAATGAGCTACATCTCACCCTAACACCACCCTACCACCCTATAAAAGAATAAAATAAGAATGGACTCCCATACCAGGTAAAATGGTCCACTTTACAATGATATAGAATGATGTAGAAGAAGAAGATATACTAGACAATAACCCCAAATTTGACACAACCACCTAATGATGATCTTAGACCTCCCAACACTGCCTCTTCAGCCCTTGGAAGATAGATACTAGTACAATTTGTACAATAATGTATTTACAATGACTAAGTACAATGATACCTTTACAATGATTATATACAGTGCTGCCCACTTGAAGACTTCATATGATGAAATTCTTGCTGCTGTTATGCACCTTGGTTGCTTCTGTTGTCATGCTACCCTCTGCTGCACCTTGCTTTTCTTTTCTGCCATAGAAATTCTGGTCCTTTGCAACCCTTGACAACACATGATCTAGCTTTTTATTGCCTTCTAGGAGCTCGATATTGAATCTGGTGTATCTCTGTCATTTCAGATCCTCAATATTTGATTTTTGGTCCTATAGTATTCCTCTAGGTCATATTTCTAATGCCATAGGTCTGACCCAATTTGGATTCTCGAAGAGAGAATTATACCCAATCTCTCACAATGACCTAATTATGGACTGCTTCAGAAGAGCGCACTTGTACGGTGTTCCACGTGTCATTTTTTCTTCATTTGTTTCTAAAGTTGATAGAGTGCAAATTACAGACTGTGCACTATCCATTACTTTTTATGAAATTCCAATCCGATACTCAGCGAGAGAGTTATGACGATTTTACCAATGTCACTTCTTTGAGATGAATTTTAGGAGCCTGCAAAAACCCTTACTTCCACAGATCATATCTCCAAAAATATTGCACAACCCGATCTGAACTTTTTACTGTAGCTTCCTCAGGATTTCGGATTTGTCTCATAAAAATTTCAGCTTCTGAGCCTTCGTAGAAAAAATTTAGAGCGAATATGCCACGCTGACCTGTTTCAGATGGCCAAATCCTTTGCCTAAGGAGGAAATGAAGATCACAATATATATGAATGCTTAAGTTGAGAGGGGCTACAACAAGTGAACGTGGGAGGGATTTTAGGAGCATAAAAAATATTTATTATGACTTTTCAATGACCCATGCCCCAACCCCATGGAGTTTTAGCCCACTGACTGGGATACAAAATTCAAACATGAATATCTCTCAAACCATGAAGAATTACATGGCGTGCCATATATCTGTTAGCCCCCTTATGAAATTCTTGCCAAGCAAGCTGGGGGCTATGTCATTTTGGAGACCTTCAAGGAATGCATCTCCCCTGAAGACACATCATCCTTGAGGTCTCCCTATGCTTTGCCCTATGAAAATGTTCTCTACTGACTTTCTGTTTCGAAAAGCCTATTTCTACCCCTTACCCCTGCAAATTCTCCCTCTTTAACCTTTGTTCCTCCCTTGTTTCAATTCCCCTATAATTCCCTAAAACTCCCAGAAACCCCCTTCGAATTTTACCCATACTCATTTGTTTGACCGAATTCACCCATCATCCTTCTATCGTTACCCTTTCCCTGGCCGAGAACGCATTAAAAATGAGTTAAAATGATATATTTCATGAATTCGGGTCCCATCCCCTTTCCCGCTAAGCCCCCCGCACCCTGTCCTTCCATGCGACCCAGCGCCATGACCAAAGCACCAACCACAAAGGCGCTAGTCCCATGGGTTTTTCGGGCGAATTTCCATCCGTCGATCTTGTTTAATCAGATGACTGTCATTTAACCCGCTACCCTTTGTGTTTTCCCATTCAAACCTTCGATTCCGCCATCGCCGTCCATTCACATGTTGATCTGACGGTCCGTGTTATATCTGCCCAATGGACCCCGCCGTCACTATTCATAAACCACGCTGTTTTTTCCGCATTGCCTTTGGGCGATGGGCGGTATTTCCTAATAGCCTAGCGATTCCACTCACCCTTCGACATGTGTCTTCTGTACGATTCTGAAACCACCCATCCCCCGCGCATTATCTCTCGACCACGGATGCCGAGAAAAATCCATGACAGCCGTCAGATCTGGAGCGGCCCATCCAACGGCTATCACTCGTCGGAGGTGCCCGATGTTTAATGAAGTTGCGCGGGCGATAGCTCATGCCATGGCCCACTGTCCATCGTCCTCCACCGTCGATCTCCACCGCGATCGACGGTCTAGATCCGTTCCTCCGTCGTTGACCATTCCACTGGCCCCCGTTCGCCGTGTCCTCTCCACGTGTTCCTTCCATACCTTCGCCCATTCCATTACATATAATTGGTCCATTTTCGTGTTCTT
>JAXQQM020077790.1:0-14186 GCA_034641835.2 Pinus albicaulis
GTGTAACATAGCTCTAACACTTTCTTCAATTGAGAAAATCTTTCATTCTGCTACTCCATTTTGCTTTGGATTTTATGAGCTCCTTTGATGTGTATTCTCCTCCATTGTCAAATCTTAGTGTTTTGATCCTTCTTTCTGTAAGATTTTCTACTTCCGCTTTGAATTCTTGAAATTGTTTGAATACTTCATCCTTGAACTTTAGCAAATAGATCCAAGTTTTCCTAGAATGGTCATCAATGAAGGTTACATAGTATAGATGACCTCCAAGAGACTTTGTAGACATATGACCACAAACATCAGAGTGAATGAGATCCAGGATTTCTTTTGATCTTGAAGCACTGCTTCCAAATGGTTTCTTAACATTTTTACCTAAAGCACATCCCTTGCAAACTCCTTCATGATCCTCCTTAAGTTCAGGGATGCCATTCACCATTGTGTTTAGAGTTGGTAAGATTGTGTAATGAAGGTATTCAAACCTTCTGTGCCAAAGCTCACATGGGTTGATTTCAATGTGAACCAAGGCTTGAGAGAGACGTGTAAATAACCTGTAGAGTTTTCCTTCACGAACCTCAATGATTTTTCCATTGTTGATGCTAGAGCCTTTATCCCATACCATAACTTTTCCATCTATAAAAGCATCGCAATCTCCCTTATCTTCTAGACATGAAATATAAAGTAAATTCTTTTGCAAACCTAGTACGAATAGAATGTTGTTGAGATGTATGTTTCCCCCATTTTCCAGCTCAAGCGAAGTTGATCCAATTCCTCTTACAGGATAGCTCCTCTTCTCTCCAAGTTCAACAGAGTAGGAAGATTTTCCTCTTGATAGGGTCTTTAGTTGTCTGTGGTCACCTATCATATGTCTAGATGCTCCACTATCAATTACCCATATATTTTCATCTTCAAATGTACCTGTAAGTGCTGAGAATAACCCTTTGTCCTTTGTAGTAGAAGTTTTCGTCATATGATTCTTGATAGATAATAGTAGATTCCAAAATGCTTTGATGCCTTGCTTGAGATGACTTGCCATTATAGAGAACTGCTTTAATGACTTCTTCAAAGATGTAGTGATCTTCATCATGCCCTTTGTCAACATTAGCTCTGATACCATGTTGAGAAATCAAGAGGACTTCAACAAGGATAATTCTCTTATACTTGATAACTGCTTGTGATGTATTTTTACTTTTTCTTGATTATTAGCTTCTTCACTTATTATTATGTTGTTCTTATCATCAAACAGCTACCAAAAACATGAAGATCAATAGTACACAAGAACACAGGATGTAGGTTGCAAGCCAAGGCCAAAACCTCTCTTCTTAAGAGGAAAACCCACAAATCTCTTCTCTTCTTATAGATTCTTCAAATGACAAATTCCAAGACCTCTAGACCAAGACCAATACCTTTCCAAGACCAAGCCAGACCTTCTTGATGATGTACTTCTTCTATCCAAGTCAAACCCGGTCAAATCTATTTCAGTTGCACAATTTTGACCCTCAGCTACAGAATTTCGGCCTTCGCGGCAAGTCTGAAATTTTTGTCCCCTGCAACAGTTGTTGCTTCCACACGTGTGAGCGAAATTAGGGTTTCCAAGGCTTCCCTTGTTGGTCAAGGTTGTCATTGATGTCAATATGGCATTGTTTGTGATGGCAAATTCTTGTGATGCGTGTTGCCCTAGATGCCCATTGATCATAATACCTTATTGATGAAAGTCCTTGAACTAACCTTTTTGTCGAAATATGATGATGTCATAACTTCATGTATATTATGGTATCCTCACTCTTGATGAAGAAGCCTTAAAACCGTGATGATGTACTTACTCTTAATGAAGAAGTCTAAGATGCCAAGTGCCAATTATGTGCCTAATATACAAGCCCTCATGTGAAAACACCCTAAACTTTGTCCTAGACATTTAACTTGATGATGACATTAATGATGACACATTTGATGATTACTTGAATTGATGACCACACTTGGAGCCCTAATAAAATACCCTAACCATTGACCTTATACATGAAAAATCCTAAATCCCCAAGGTCTGCACTAAAAATTCCAAAACAGTCATCCCAATGTCTGCACTAAAAATTCAGAACAGTCACAAAGAAAGTTATATTTTTATCACCCAGGAGGCATCCTATCACAATGGCTCCTTTACCATCTTGAAGAGGACTCTTTCCTCTTTCCAACGAGCCCTCCTTAACTCCTAACTCCAAATACTCTAAGAGAAACCGAATTTTAAAGTTGACATATCCTATTTTGTATCCTAGCCGACCTATGATCAGCTGCCTATGTCGGCTTTACTCCAAAAGGACATGTCTATTCATTATAAATCAAATAGTATATAAATATGACGTCCAGCATGTCATTTCAACCATGAATTCAGTGAAGAATTCAGAGACAAGAGAACAGACAAGAGATAGAAGCCAAGGAGACAAGGAAAATCATTGTTAGGCAGATCCAAGTATTTTTTGAGCAAAGTTATCTCTGTTTAAGGGCAGTTTTTTTGAGCAGTTGACCACAGACATTTGAAAAAAACGAAATCTGTTTTGGTCTATATTTCTTAACTATTGTGCAAATCCAAGAGGATGCAGAGGACTGGTTGAGCGATTTTTTTGGTGTGACATATCTCTGTTACAGGGCTGCAAAGGAAGGTAGTTATAGCAGCCTATTGTGAGGAATGCTTTGAGGTTGTTAGGCCTAGTAAAGGTCTTCCCCTCAGGCTGCAGCTTCTAGAAAAGAATGTATAGGTAAACAGATTGCGGACCTGTCTCAATTTGGAAGCATATAAAAGAGATCGGATTTGCCTTTGTGGACAGTATTAATAACCTCTAGGACCAGTCGCAATTGGAGCTTGAACTGTGGTTTAAATACCTCAAGAACAGGCCTAGAAGAATTTGGACATTTAGCCTTAAGATCGAATTTGTGGAGCAGTATAAAGAAGGTGACTTGGACCCTGTGATAACACAGAATCTGAGCATCCCATAGTGATATCACATATCACTGAAATTCGGCCTAAAGCTCAGTTCAGACCTGTGGACTTTCTAGCATTGTTTTAGCTCAGTTTGGAACTTGAAAAGGACTACTTTGGAGCAGACATAAAAGCGATTTTTTTTGGAGCACTCTTGAGGTCACCAGTAGTAGATTTAAGTTGATCTGGAGGCAGTCACTATTATAGAACCTTGTTGAGGAATTGTAGTAGAACAGATTTGTTGGAGACTTATTGAGCTGATATAGAGTAGGCATCCTTGTCTACACTTGGAACACTATTGGAGACAATCTTGAAAGCATTATTGGAGTTATTTTGGAAACATCTTGAAGCACTAATAAAGGGTGCTTTGGAAGCACTATAGAAGACATCCTTAGAGTCTATCTCTTGGACTTTTGATCATTCTTGAAGATTTGGAGCATACCTTGGAGAAGCCTTCATTGTCTTGGAGAATTCTTGGGACAACTTATTGAAGACATCTTGGAGACATTCTTGGAGATCATGATGAAGCCCTCATGAGGTAACCTTGAAGGAATATATTTTGGGTGCCATGAAGAGTTGTGGAGACACCTTCGTGATAAGACAAAGTTGTCATTGATGAGCTAAGTGCCTTGGAGATTGTTTGAGGGAAGTGTTGAGGTGAAGATATTGTCAAGGCTGGTTGCAGAAGATATTGGTAGCCTTGAAGAACTATAAAACATATCTTGAAGAATTAAAGCAGTGGATTAGAGCCCTAGAGGATAGGAGTCCTCAAGAAGACCAAGTTGGTGCCTGTACCAGAGATAGGGTTGGAGCCCTAGAGGTCGGAGCCTCAAAGTGACAAGGTTGGAGCCTTGGAAGATAGGGTTGGAGCCCTAGAAGTCGGAGCCTCGTGAAGTCCAAGTCGGTGCTTGGCAAAGTACAGGTTGGTGCCTGGAAGGATTCAAGATTGGTGTCTTCATCTAGGGTTGGAGCCCTACACTATTGTATTGGATTTATTGTAAAGAAGAAATTAAAGTATTTATTCCATCATTGTTCATTTTGTGTTCTAAATATAAGTGATCTAAGTGGTAAAATTAACAATTGAAAAGAAATATTGATTCACCCCTCTCAGTATTTCCAACAATTTGTATCAAAACCAATACCTTCACTCAAAACCTAACAGCTTGAAGGTTGATCATTAGAACACAAATGGCAAAGCCAAGGAAGAAGGTCTCCAATCCTCCTAAAATGTGTCTTCTTCAACCATCGAAATTGAAGTCAATCAATTTGCGAAGGCTCCATTGTTCAATGGAAATTTTGATATATGGGAGGCAAGAATGAGGAATTTCTTGAAGACTCAAGGAATTGAAGTTTGGAAATCAGTGATCACTAATGAAATGATGGACAAAGAATGCAAGGAGTACAATACAAGAGAAATGAAGGCAATTTTGAATGGGTTACCAAATTTTGTGAAGGCCAATTTTGAAAAATGTTCGTCAGCAAAAGTCATGTGGGACAAACTTCATGATCTTCACTCAAAAGGAGCGTTGACAATGATCTCTAGTCAAGAAGATGATGGAAAACGAGAAAGAAGTCCATAATCCATCAAGGAAGCTGAAGATAAGAGAGATGGCAACAAGACTAAAGAAGACCTAGAAGATGAAGAGAACAAAGAAGACTTTGAAGAATATCTCCTAAATAAACTTATGGCTTCCATGGAAGAGATTAACAGTTTGAAAAAGGAAAATGAGGAACTTAAGAAGAAAGCACAAGATGGTAACCCTGACAAGACTAGGAAGGAAGTTGACTTTTTCAAGATTCAAGTACAAGAAAGAGATGAGGAGATCGCCAAAATTAAAGAGGAATTTCATCAAAACAAAAGAAAGCATTATGAAGAAGTCATATCTATGACAAATCAATTGGATAAGGCAAAGAAAAGGGAAGAAACTTTGTCAAGCCACCTTGAACAAAGACTTAAGAGCTTGAACAATCTTGAAGCAGAGATTGGTCATTACAAGGAAGAGGTCTCCTCTCTTAAATCTCAAGTAGAAGAAAAGGATGAAGAAATCTTCAAACTAAAATCAGACATAAATCTTCTCAAGGCCAAAACATGTAAAACTACAAGAATAAAAGAAGAAATGGAGAGTGGTCTAGCAAAGGAGAATGAAGAAATCTTCATAATGAAATCAAATATCATTTCCCTTAAAATCGAAGCACATGAAGCAACAAGGATGATGGAAGAATGGAGAAGCAACTAGTCATGAAAGATGAAGATTGTGAAAAATTGAAAGGGGAAATTGTCACTCTTAAAAAGGAAGTTGTCTCGCTGAATAAAAACTTGAAAAGCCCTCAAACCCTAGATGACATCCTAAGTCATCAAAGATCTCCTCTTGATAAATTAGGTCTTGGCTACGCAAGTGAACCCTCAAGCAAGAATGATAATGCTTCAAACAACAAGGATGTGAGGAAGCCAGGAAGAAATGATACTCCTAGTTCCAGCAAAGGCAAAATTCAAGACAACAATGGAAGAAATCCTACTCCAAGGAGACTTGTAGATGATGTGAAGAATACAGAAGGCAATGAATATCATAAAAGAATCCCAAGGCAAAAAGACTTCAAAAGTACTTCAAGGAACTCTTCATCTCCCAGGTACCAAAGTATATTTCTTGGTTATTGCTATTCTTGTACAAACTTTGGGCACATGGCAAAAGATTGTAGGGCATATCACAAAGACAAATATAATGGTCCTCGTCAATCTCCTAGAAGCAATTTTGCAAGAAGAAGTCGTGATTTCTTATTCATGAACAAGATAGAGTGCTTCAATTGCCATAACATTGGACATATGGCACGTATTTGTAACTTGACTTGGGTTCCTAAACAAGCTAAAACCATGACAACCAAGCCAAAGAAGAAAGTTACACAAGTATGGAGAAGGAAGCAAGTTGAATCCGAAATTATTTTGAATACTCCAGCCAACAACACATGTTGACTTGATAAAGTCATCCTTGATATTCCACGTATTTGATGACGAGACTCTGCTTAAAAGGATACCATGCATACAGTTAAGGGGAGTTTGGAGATTCCTGATCATTCTTGCAAAAGCTATCCATGAATGGGCCCTATGAAATCCTTGATGAGTTACACACAAACAATCTTGATAGATAATCCCTCAAAAGTAATTCCTTTGAAAAAATCATGATATTACGATGATGTCTTCTATTTGATCACACAAGGCGAGCAATCCTTCATGAGCTAGAGGAGCTTATACAGGAAGGGGGAGATGGTTCATCACATGAAGAGATGCAAACACATCGATCATGGACCACATTGCCAAAAAAAAGAGTACCATGACAGGGGGAGCAGCATGAAGCAGCTTGATAGGGGGAGTACTTGGGCACCTCGTTTGCCATTGATGTCAAAGGGGGAGAGAATATTAGAAGGGCAAGAATATTGCCATCAATGACAAAGGGAGAGACTGTTGGTCAAGGTTGTCATTGATGTCAATATGGCATTGTTTGTGATGGCAAATTCTTGTGATGCGTGTTGACCTAGATGCCAATTGACCATAATACCTTATTGATGAAAGTCCTTGAACTAACCTTGTTGTCGAAATATGATGATGTCATAACTTCATGTATATTATGGTATCCTCACTCTTGATGAAGAAGCCTTAAAACCGTGATGATGTACTTACTCTTAATGAAGAAGTCTAAGATGCCAAGTGCCAATTATGTGCCTAATATACAAGCCCTCATGTGAAAACACCCTAAACGTTGTCCTAGAAATTTAACTTGATGATGATACATTTGATGATGACTTGAATTGATGACCACACTTGGAGCCCTAACTAAATACCCTAACCATTGACCTTATACATGAAAAATCCTAAATCCCCAAGGTCTGCACTAAAAATTCCAAAATAGTCATCCCAAGGTCTGCACTAAAAGTTCAGAACAGTCACAAAGAAAGTTATTTTTTATCACCCAGGAGGCATCCTATCACAATGGCTCCTTTACTATCTTGAAGAGGACTCTTTCCTCTTTCCAATGAGCCCTCACTCAACTCCTAACTCCAAATACTCTAAGAGAAATCGAATTTTAAGGTTGACATATCTATTTTGTATCCTAGCTGACCTATGATCAGTTGCCTATGTCGGCTTCACTCCAAAAGGACATGTCTATTCGTTCTAAATCAAATACTATATAAATATGACGTCCAACACGTCATTTCAACCATGAATTCGGTGAAGAATTCAAAGAAAAGAGAATTCAGAGAGAAGAGGACAGACAAGAGATAGAAGCCAAGGAGATGAGGAAAATCACTATTAGGCAGATCCAAGTATTTTTTGAGGAAAGTTATCTCTGTTTAAGGGCAGATTTTTTGAGCAGCTGGCCACAGACATTTGAAAAAAAACGAAATCTGTTTTGGTCTATATTTCTTGACTGTTATGCAAATCCAAGAGGACGCAGAGGACTAGTTGAGCGATTTTTTTGGTGTGACATATCTTTTCTACAGGGATGCAAAGGAAGGTAGTTGTAGCAACATATTGTGAGGAATGCTTTGAGGCTGTTAGGCCTAGTAAAGGTCTTCCCGTCAGGCCGCAGCTTCTAGAAAAGAATGTACAAGTAAACAGATTGTGGATCTATCTCAATTTGGAAGCATATAAAAGAGATCGGATTTGCCTTTGTGGACAGTGTTAATAACATCTAGGACCAGTCCCAATTGGAGCTTGAACTGTGGTTTAAATACCTCAAGAACAAGCCTAGAGGAATTTGGACATTTAGCCTTAAGATCAAATTTGTGGAGCAGTCTAAAGAAGGTGACTTGGGCCCTGTGATAACACTGAATCTCGGCATCCCATTGTGATATCACATATCACTGAAATTCGGCCTAAAGCTCAGTTCAGACCTGTGAACTTTCAAGCATTTTTTTAGCTCAGTTTGGAACTTGAAAAGGACTACTTTGGAGCAGACATAAAAGCGATTTTTTTTGGAGCACTCTTGAGGTCACTAGTAGTAGATTTAAGTTGATCTGGAGGTAGTCACTATTATAGAACCTTGTTGAGGAACTGTAGTAGAGCAGATTTGTTGAAGACTTATTGAACTGATATAGAGTAGGCATCCTTGTCTACACTTGGGACACTATTGGAGACAATCTTGAAAGCATTATTGGAGTTATTTTGGAAACATCTTGAAGCACTAATAAAGGGTATTTTAGAAGCACTATAGAAGACATCCTTAGAGTCTATCTCTTGGACTTTTGATCATTCTTGAAGATTTGGAGCATACCTTGGAGAAGCCTTCATTGTCTTGGAGAATCCTTGGGACAACTTATTGAAGACATCTTGGAGACATTCTTGGAGATCATGATGAAGCCCTCATGAGGTAACCTTGAAGGATTATATTTTGGGTACCATGAAGAGCTATGGAGACACCTTCGTGAGAAGACAAAGTTGTCGTTGATAAGCTAAGTGCCTTGGAGATTGTTTGAGGGAAGTGTTGAAGGTATAGATATTGTCAAGGCTGGTTGCAGAAGATATTGGGAGCCTTGAAGAACTATAAAACATATCTTGAAGAATTAAAGCAGTGGGTTGGAGCCCTAGATGATAGGAGTCCTCAAGAAGACCAGGTTTGTAATATTCCTAATTAGCACTGCTAATTGGAATATTTGATTTTTGTATAGTTTTGCCGCCTATAGTTAATTAATAAATAAAAGTGAGAAAAGGGGGGGCTAACTCACTTAAATAAAATAAAGTGTTTCCCTACTAGATGCAACGTTATAACTTAAGGGGGAGCCTTGGAGGTCCACACCACGTATGAGAGGAGGCTCACGTAGCCTCTAGAAGCTTCTGCGCAGGCCCATGAGGAGCACGTGGGAGAGAGAGGGACCACGTAGGGTTTTGAGGAGGGCCAGCGTTATAAAAGGAGGGAGAGCCATCTCATTTGGGCATTATTGATATTGTTGATGATATTGAGCTAGACTTCTGTCTACTTGAGCACGTTGGCTGTTTAGTCGGTCTGCAGCACTGTTTAGTGCGACTGAGTGTCTCCGGTCGGAGATCTCACCCTTGGCCCCGGGGGACTTCGAGTGCCTGCTCGGGCAAGGTTTTTTTTCAGTCTTTAGCAGGAGATTTGCGGGTGTTTTGTTGGGAGTTTTGCTGAGGAGCTGAGCTTCATTGGGTGACTGCGCAGTCCTTGGAGGGAGGACGCAGTTTGAGTTGGAGCTGTTCAGTGGTAGAGATTTCTGCAGGAGATTCAGGCCTATTCCGGTGTGGAGGTTCAGCGTTTATCATTTGGTGAGTTTCTTGAGGAGTTGTGGCCCCATTTCAGTCTATTTCAGTTGGTGTCTGCGCTGGTCTTGGAGGGACAGCGTTTTTCTAGGAGGAGGGTTTCTGGGGGTGATTTTCGGAGGTGGTCCGTTTTGTATATGGTTTCTGGGTTTTGTCCGGGGTGGTGAGTTCAGGTGGTCTGTCGATTTTCAGCTCATTCCGGCAAAGGGATCAGCCCCTAGCTTCAGTTCATTCCAGCAGCAGCAGTTTACGGCAGTTTCTTCCAGCAGCTGGGATGCAGTTTCTTGTAGCAGCCATTTCCTGTTTTTCTGAGAGGGTTCTTCACTTGCCTTGAGCAAGGATAGGTGCATTTATTCTGATTATCCATTGTATCTCATTATATTCCCAGATTAATAAAATGGCTTAGCATTTCCGGCATTTTTATGTGTATTTGCTTTATGTTCTATTTTCGGCATTTCCTATATTGTCGTATGCTTGTATTGCTGTCTATTTCCCTTTCGGGATATTACAGTGGTATCAGAGCATAGATTTGGCTCAGCCTGTGGAGCTAGCAGTCTATGACATCGGGAAAAATATCATACAGAGGTTTAGCAGTTGCAGTACCAAAAACGAAATTGGAAAAAGGGCCAAAATATAAAGGGTCAAATTTGAAGGTTGGAATTAGAAGAAACGTTTTCTGGGTTTTTCTGGGTTTTGGGCAAGGATCAGCTTCCCAAATTCCTAGAATTTTCTGAGTAGTTTTCAGTGGGTAAATCAGAGGTCGAAGTCAAGTAGTAGTATGGTTTTGCAGCAGCCGTGCAGTTTCTGAGGAACCTATAGGCACATAGCAGAAAGTGCCAATGGCAGGTGATGATGATGCGAGGAGATTTAGAAATATGCTCCTCCAACACATGCGGGATGTGTCACAGAGACTCAGCACAACATTTGGATGGCGATGGGAAACCCCAAGGGGTTTTCGGTGGATTGAGGGATTGGTACATCCACCACCTTCGGTGGGGAACATGATGCCACTCGGCCTTAAAGCATCACATACACCCACACGTCCCTACTGTACCCACTTTTACGGATGAAGACAGGGGGGCGGGAGCACGGCGGGGGCGGGCGGCCCGGGCGGTCGGTGCTCCGTTCTTCGAAACCCACGGCACGCGGGCCGGCGATCAGAGATCTTATCTCATTTAGAGATTTTGTTCAGCTCCAACGGGATAGCAGACCCCGCAACTTTCACAGCGGGAATAGACACTCACATGACGGGGGCTTGCAGCGCACAATGGGCAGATTCCATCTCTGAGAACCCTGCAGAACCAGATTAGGGCGCTCGAGGAGAAGCTTGAGAGGAGAAGTTGGATACCTCTTTCCGCGTGATGCCGGAGGAAAACCATTAAAAAATGGATTTTCATGGAGGATGGACACCGAGTTGATATTCGAGAGCCTCCTCAGTGAAGTGGGTTCGTCGTGGTAGTGATGAAACTGCCCAGTGGGGAGCCATCCATTGAGTTGATGACCAGAGTCGCGTCCGAATCTTCGGGTGGTAGCAGCACACAGATGGGCGTAGTGTCAGGAGATGTATCCCCATTCGATGAGGCACTAGGAGATACAGAGGTATCGGATGATGGTCGCAGGCAGCGGTATCGTCAGCTTCAAGCAGACCTTCGAATTTTGAAAGGGAAGGCCACATCAGTTCGGGAGGCCATTTTGTTGCAGGACATGGAGCTGGAGGGCATGAGAGTGGCTTGTGCCGAGTCGGCTGCCAAGTTGACCCGCATTGGGGAACAACTGGATTCCCTGATGGTACAACCCGAGGGCACATTGCAGCGTCAGATCATTTCCCTTCAGGCATGCATGGATGGGACTAGCAGTGTTGTTGGGTCATCTCTTCCCATTGGAGAGAGAGAGGCAGAGCCACCTAGTCAGATCTCATATGTTGACTTGGATAGCGGTATGAGACGATCAGAGTTGCACAGGGTACAGCCTCCACATGTTGAGGTTGGATGGCGAGAGATTTTGAGTTGGTACTCGGTGGAGCGGGCTATGGAGATAGTGATGGATCCGAGTGTAGCTCAGCAGGATTTTCTATGCATGGGGAATACAGGAACCCCAGATTGGCATTGGGATCGAGGTGGGATCTACTGTCGTTTCCCCGGGCGGTGCGGTGACTATGTCTTGGAAATGTCTGATTGTGGCTAAGAAGTAGAGCAAGTGCGGTTTCGGTCGGCTCCGGTGACCGCCGAGGTTGGGCGGACCCCTAGGTTGTCTTGGCATGACATTCATACACGGGATCACGGGGGGTGGGTATTTTTACCTTGGCGAGGCTTGTCGGAGGAGGTGGCATTGGCCGAGGCCACCGAGATGGCACCTTGTATGGGGCCAAGGATTCTTCACCTTTGTGTGGGGCACGGAGGACGCAGCAAAGCCGAGCAGTGGTGGTAACACTACTCACACACAGGGAGATTCGCTTCTCGGACCCCTTGAGGAGGATTTGGAGTGCACCACCTTTCGTCGGCGAGCGGTATTGTACGACGGTGGAGCGGATGTGCAGGTGGAGAAGAGTACACAGCCCCACCAGGACCATGTGAGAAGCCCGGCCCCATCGTCATCACATTCAGGGATGTGTGGGAACCTATAGCATTGAGCAATGGACTGTCGGTGGACATGGAGTTGCATGGTGGTGTACCGTAGTGTGTGGGACTACATTGTGGAGTAGGAGTGTCCTACATCACATTGAGAGCATGCGGGGAGTGACCGATGCCTGGACACAGTTAGGGCACGAGACGGTACAGGGTGGTGCAACAGTAGCATGGGGTATCCAGCAGTATACAGGGGTATGCCTCAGTGTGCAGTGCCATGTCGAGGAGTACATGGATGATCGGTGGTATACGAGAGCATGGTCTTGCCTGGCCAGAGATCTTAGAGTATTGCATCCGGGGAGATCTGGGCAGGGCTCCATGACCACCGCCTGGGGGTATTCTTGCCACGGAAGTTTCTGGGGAAGACGGAGGATCCTGTGAGGTTTGTGAGGACTCACACATCGGCCTCTTCTACATCACTCATGGGCACAACTGATTTTGTTGTTGTCCTTTGGCACTTTGGGCATGAGCAGCAGGGTCCGTGAGGCACACCCAAGATATTTGGATGGCCCTTAGCACACTAGGCGAGAGACTTCTCAGCAGTGGCACTGGGTCAGTATGCTAGTTGACAGCCACGGTTTAGGGGATGAGATGATCCTTTGCAGTGGTGGCACATTAGTCATTGCTAAGCCTACACTTGGGGAGCAGGTCATGAGGGAGACATGCATCATTTTTCCCTCAGGGCATGTTGAGATCATGCATGAGCAGAGGATATTGGGTTCAGCAGAAGTAGCATCCCAGCATGCGTCTGGACTCCAGACATTGTATCAACACTTCATCGAGAGGGTGGATGGCATATTCAATGCAGATGAGGTGGTGGAGGTAGAACATGAGGGCATTCTGAGTGTGTGCACGTGTGCGGGCCCAAGGACTCTCTTTCATGAGTCCCATGGAATGGGTCGGGGTGCAGCACGTAGGCCAGGCGGTCCATGCGGTATGATGACGATGGAGTCTGGACGTGTCGGTGTGCAAGTGACAGTGGGTAACCATCGGAGAATGCGGTGATGATCCATGCAATATAGTGAAAACGTCGGAGGACCCCGGTGGTAGAGAGATCTGGACAGGACTCGGCATCTCCTTGGGTGAGGTCCAGATGGGTGCCCACATTGAGCCTATGATGGATATGTGGCTAGCATTGGGGTCATCCTTTGAGGTGGAGCAGTCAGATGCACAGACACCGAGTACCGTGACAGCAGCTATCCATATCCTCTGGAGATGTTGGAGGTAGATGTGATAGTTTGGCAGTGGGAGATGATTACGGGTTGGCGGCAACTTTCCAGGCATGTTCCACATGCAGTTGTTGTTGCTACATCAGATGCTTCCTCCGAGATGGGCTGGCGGGAGATCATAAGTTGGTACCCTCTTGATGGTACGATATTCTTCGTAGGAAGCACAGCGGAGCAGGGGCCCTTGGACATAGTAGATGTTACAGATCCCAATCGGCAGGAGGGCACCAGTTGTCCTTACTTCAGGACTCCTTCCCAATTTCAGGAGCGCAGAATTAGCATGGGATTGAGTCATGACTTGGATTGGAGAGAGGTGATGAGTTGGTATGCAGTTGGAGGGGTAGCATATGTAGCTACAGGTACAACGCAGTAGGAGCCCGGGAGCATTGATGCTTATTGGTGGTCTTCACCTCTTAGAGCATTAGTCATAGCCAGAGGCCGTGCACAGTCCAAGCCGTGGGACTTGGGCGATTATTGGCCATGGTGGCGATGGGATCGGGGGGGATTATTGGTTGATGGCTCTGTGAAGACCTGTTGGATCTTTATGAGATATCCATAGTGTCCTCGAGGATGATGGGGTTGAGAGGTTTACGAGTGGGCCAGGCACATTTTGCGATATCGTAGGCTAGCATCGGCTAGAGTAGGCTAGTTCAAGCGTTGCTTGAGGACAAGCGAATCTACCAGATGAGGGATGCCACTTGGGGCTTGTGCTGAAGAGAGTACAAGCCTCCATCACTTGGATGATTGAGGACAAGCAACATTTTGCGAGAGCAAAATATTCCTAGTGTAGCTAATTGGAATGTTGATTTTGTATAGTTTTGCCGCCTATAGTTAATTAATAAATAAAAGTGAAAAGGGGCTAACTCACTTAAATAAAATAAAGTGTTTCCCTAGTAGATGCAACGTTATAACTTAAGGGGGAGCCTTGGGGGTCCACACCACGTATGAGAGGAGGCTCACGTAGCCTCTAGAAGCTTCTGCGCAGGCCCATGAGGATCACGTGGGAGAGAGAGGGACCACGTAGGGTTTTGAGGAGGGCCAGCATTATAAAAGGAGGGAGAGCTATCTCATTTGGGCATTATAGATATTGTTGATGATATTGA
>JAXQQM020066916.1:0-68333 GCA_034641835.2 Pinus albicaulis
AGCCTGCATTGGTGAGCTCCCACATGTTTAATAACAAGCTTCAAACCATAGAAAAGCCTTGATTTGATGAAAATATTATTTGATTCATGAATGTTTCCTGTCTTAGGGAATATAGAAACTGAGATGATAGGGAATGATAGAACCTTTTATCATTAGTCTTGGAGATGATGCCCATTTAACCAGGTCATTGGGAATGGTGCCCAAATTGACCTATAACAATTGCCCCCTAAAGCATGAGATCCAAATAATAAGAACATTTGATTGAGATGCTTTACACTGTGATGAGCCTGGAAACAAAGCGGAACGGTAACCTGAATCAATCTTACAATACATTACATCATGATAAATCCTCTATTCATCATAATTTTTGAGGGTAGGCATTCCCATAGTCAGCACATAAAACAATCTAATAACATGTACATAATTCAGAAAGTCGTCTACATTGGAATGTTGCCCAGATGCAAACATCGCCTACAGATATAGGCCCATGTTTGGATGAAAATCTGTATGTAAGGTCACCGTACAGATGATGTGTACAAAAATCCTGAAATCGTAGCCCAGATGGTTGAAACTAGATCCGGGGTCTTCTTATATTATTCACTCGATCATTCAGGTACGAATCTAGCCATGCAAATATATGATTTGTCGTCGAACATGGAAATACATCATTTGATTACCAGCCAATAATGAAAGCTATTAACAAATGCGAGAGAACCACCATTAATGAAAATGGCCCTCAAGGTACTGCAGTACATTTCGTAAGGCGTGAATAGATAATTTGATGTCGAACGCCAAACAAAATCTTTCGGTCAAAAGTCTGGAAGAGAGGATCTTGTCGATGCTGTAACAAGTCTCATGGTACTGGAATCTGATGTTTCTAAGTGAACTTCCTGGATATTTATTTGTAGTCGACAGGAAGTCACCTTATTGCAAAATTGGAGTTACTAATTTCGGAGACAAGGGTATGACTTGATATAGCAATTTTTAAGGATGACGGTCATGAAAATGAAATTTTATGAGTATTGCAGATGGATGAGTTCTTAATCACTGGATGAATTCTCTTGAACATATCAGCGACACTGTGATGAGTTGGCAACATTGACCCAAAACTGAAGTGAAGGTATGATGAACCATAGGTGTGAATGAACCGTCAAGATGATTACCCAACCCAAGCAGTCACGGACATGGAGTGAAAGAAGTGTCAGGTTCAAGAGCGTCTTGCTGCCAAAAAGAAACTTTGCTTTCTTTTCCCAAATTTTCCCTGGTCATTTGTCGACCAGTACCTCTTTATTTTTTAACAAGCTTGAGGATGATAACATTTGCTTGATCTATAATTCAACCCTTCGGGCGAATAAAGAATGAGGTATCGCTATTTAATAATTTAACGAGTCTAGCGATGAATGAAACTCGATTCGTGCCATGATTGAAAAGCCTGTCGCTATTTTATGTTTTAACGAGCTTAACGACAGTGATAGCCCGATCCTTTTTCATGTTTAGAGAGTCTAAAAAAGAGGACGAAAGAGGACTCCAAAAGTAATTTTTCGTAAATTTGTCTCTCAGATCCAAAAAAGTGTAAAATAATATCTCAAAGAACCTCTTTGGTCATGTTTAACCAAGGTATTCCTTTTTCATAAATAATCCATCTCTGTAATGTCCCGAAATGGAAATTAGCAGAATTTTTCTCCACTGAAATGTTCCTTTATCAGAAATATTAATAAGGCTATGTCAAAGATGGACTGAGAGGGCTTTTACCAATTATTTCACCTCTAAAGAGAGGATGAGAATCGGAGGATTCCTGGCCCTTAATCAGACTCTGCCTATAGCTATGCAAATATTTCTTCCTTCAGGAAGATCCTCGCTCAAAGAGATGAGCTACAAAAACATCTGAAACTCCCATAATGAACAACAGTGAAATAATACATCACATGATACAAGAAGAGTGCATAACTGATTTATAAAGTGCGGCAGCAAATATAGATACAAATCTTGAGGTAAAGACCTCTCAAGATAGACTAGATCAGCCTCAATCAAGATTATACATGGAAGCTCAAGATTACACTGCCATACAATAATGCCCTAGCTATGTCTACGCAGTTACATGAGGAGACTGCAATATGTAAAATGGAAATATAATGATATATCTATATCAGCTCAAGAAATGAGGGGGAGCAAGCTCTAAACCCCTGAAAATGACTAACTAACAATCCTTAGAAGGATTGGCTACAATACATGTACAAAATGATAAAATACAAAAATGTCGGAGTAGCTGGGAAGCTACTGCAGCTCAATAATAATACATGAATGGAGAAGGGGAAATATGCTACAAAAAATATAGCAACCTCCTCCAATGATCTTCTAAGTGAAAGGCTTCCCCTTTCACTGAATATTACACTCTCCAATCCCCATGGTGAATCCTCCTGCAGATGCCCTCTGAAAATAACGCTGTAAGAGGGAGTGAGTGCGCTGGGGATGAGTTGAAACACTTGGCATTATGCCAAAATCTGAAATAAAGCTCTGGGAATTTCCTTGGCTTATTTCTTAGAGAAAGGAGAACTCCTCCTCTTCAAAACTAGCTCAGGAAATGGTGGGATGATGATCCCTCACTGCTACCTCCAGCAACCCCAATGAATCTTCCCAATAGAAACACTATATCTAAAAGAGATGGATTTTGCCTCAAGCCTAGATGTGAGGAAGATGACGAAAAACTCCTCCAAGGCCTCCCAAGGAAGAAGAGAATATTTCTAAATAGAAATCTCCCTTGTGCTAAGCATCACAAGCTATCTCAGTTGAACAACTGAAGAGAGTTGCAAAATCGAATTCTCAAACATGAAAATGAACAATGGCTCTCCTTCACCTTTTTATGCAAGGAATGCTTCCTTGCCATGGGCCCCACTCATATTAGGGTTTCTTCTCATTTCAAATTTCCCTCCTTTCCAACTGCGCAGTCTTCATGAGCAACCTTCTCCTTTAAGCCATGTTGTTGACTTGGTCAACCATGGTCTAGTTAACTTGAATTTGGTCCTTTTCACATTAGGGAATGCTAATTTTAGCCACTTAGGTGACTCTTTGCACCTTAGGAGAGTTTATTTTTCTGCTACATGGGTTCCCTCACCCACTTATTCACTTTTATAACATAAAAGTAAAATTAATGTCCCAAATACTTTATTGCAAAATTTGGGACATTACAGTTCTCCCTTCCCAAAGCTTGCTTGTCCTCAAGCAAGAGAAAGGATGAACTGAAAAATGCCTCCACTCAAGGCATGGATTCTGAAATATGCTCTTGTAGATCCTCCATCCCCAAGCAATCAACCAAGAAAAATGAGTCACCCTCCAACGAGGAAACTCCTGAAAATAATCCTCCACCTTGTGCCCATGTAGAAAAGGTGGGCTAAAATGCTGAACATGGTAAGCTGCATAGCCTACCCCACGATGTCCTCCTCTCCACTTAGAATAAGTGAAGAGTGTATGATAATCCTGGGCTGCAAAATACTTGCCGTCAAGTGGAAAGATGAAGACTAGATGTCCAAAGATCTCTCCTCCAACGCTGTAAATCATGCTGGCCCAATTCATCTCATATGTGATGAGTTGGAATTCATCATCATATGGCATTCAACCAATAATATGGCTCACCTCCAAGAGAAACCAATGTCTCAACATGGTGACCATATCATCTCCCATACTCCCCTTGGAGCATGTGCTGCAAAAAGAACGGAGGTCTCTTCTCCCAAAGGGCACATCCACCCAATGATTTCTTCCCTCCTTATGACACACATGGAGCTGCCACTTATATATGGCTGATAGGAAATGGTCTTCAAGAGAGACCCAAGCCACCCCATCAATCATACAATCCATGAAATGCCTCCTCCAAAAATTCAGACTCTCCAAATAGCTCCTCCCACATGAAGGAAAGAGGTGAAGCCTAGAAATCATGAGCTGCCCATTGTTTACCCTGAAACATACACCATGCAAAGTAAGGAGAATCATACTCCCAATGGGCCTCTTCAAATCATGTCCCACTCTCCAAACAAAGCTCCCCATGCACCAAGAAACATCTACAATTTATGGAAGCATGAACCAATAGAAGCAATTTGTCACATGACAACCGAAAAGTGGATCATTGCCCCACCAATGGGACCTACGCAGTGCACACCTTGCCTGCATCAAAATAGAAATTAACAATTTCTCTCCTAGCCACTTGTTAGCTGCCACAATCATCTCAAAAGATGTATACATGAAAGTACAAAATGGTGTAATGGGTGTACACTGAAAATCATGTGGCTTTCCCCCACAATCCACTGCTAGAATAGCCATCATATTTGCTGCAAGAGACCATGAGCATAAAAAAACATAGTGTGCAAGAAGGAAAGATCCTCCTTGGTATTATATGCTACTCATATATATAAGAGAGTGCAAAACATGAAACAAACAGTTACCTCCCTCATCATGCACTTTGGTCTTTGAGCTGAAATGGCTCAAGTGGAAAGTCCCCCTTACTACAACATAGTAGGGGAGTGGTTGTGCCAACCACCTCATCATCTATTGGGCTATGCATCTAGCCATATGCTGATATACATCCATTAGAATGCCCTCCCAAGTGGACTCCTCCATTAATGAAGAATATGCATGAAAATGTCGAAAAGAAGAATCCAAAGTTGCTGCATGTAGGTGTCTATTCTTGTGCTTGTGAGCCCAAGCCAAGATAATCAAAACATAGCAAGGGATGCTGCCATCCATTACTTCCTCATCCTCCTCTCCTACATGCCTCCAAGACACATCACTTGTGAAGTGGTTTTGAGAACACTTCAGCAAGTAATCCAAGCTTTCTAGTGACAACATTGCTGGCCTTTGGAGTAGGGCCACTGTCATCTCAAAGCTCCCCTCTTTGACATGAATCTTGTCAAAGAATCCTCCCATCATGTTGCTACAAATGTAGAGCCCCTCCCATGAAGAAGGTGCTACCTGGGCATATAATTTCAAAGAGAAATCCTCTTGCTCCCGCAACATCCAAACAAAGCCTGAGCAACAAGAATGTTTGCTGCTCCTCCATACTCCCACCATACTCAATCTGAAATGGGACCATAATGAGTGGTAAGAGAAATGCCATCCCATCACGATGCACCCATGCTCTCCTCTTTGTTCATCAAGAGAAATAATTGTGAAATGATCCTGGGACCTGTGGGTTATGGATCCTCCACATTTCCGCTGGGCACACTTCATCCATAAGGCTCTTCTCTTTGGTGAAAGTATCCTGCCACTCCTTTTCCTTTTCAAACCCCATGAAAAGGAGTAGGTCACATGTTGGCCAAACTCTCTCAAGAGAAACCAACACATCATGGCTTCTTGCTGCCCTGTATCATATATCTGCAAGAGGCTCACCATTCTCTTGCCTCCCATCCACATCCACTCAGCTCCTAGTGGATGCTTCTCACCTTTCTGCAACTTGGCACCTCCCCCACAAGAGCTGCCATCATCCCAAAATAGATTATCACCTCTGCATTTCATGGGACATTGAAATGAAATCCTCTACATGATCCATATCTCAACCCCTAACCTCATGTGTGGTGCATGACTCATCAATGGTGCATGAGGATAATGAGGGTTTCTTCCTCCCTTGATCCGATCAAGGTGGCACAGTGCTGTTGAAGTATCCTCCTCAAGACAATCAACATGCAATAGTATGCAATCTCTCATATAATGTGTTGAATCATTATAAAATGGAAACTCATGCATACCTTTGTAAATTTTGGGAGAGTCTTGTGTGGCTAAAAGAATCTCTTCCTCAACTGTGCTGCTTGCCTCAACTGCTGAAGATGGAGGCTTCTCCTCCATGATTGTGACAACTCAGGCATGTGCCTCTTCTGCTGGTGGTGAGGGCTCCTCCCTCCTTTGGCCAAATAATCTGATCAATATATGAAAAAAATCAGCAAGAGTGGAAACCCTCGCATGCCTCCCATAGCTGAACCACCAAGCCTTTGCTTCTCCCTCAAGGTGCAGCGCTGCAATTTCTAAAGCCTCTCTGTCTACCATAGGATGTAGTAGGAAGAAATCCTCTAGCTTCTTCACCCAAGCCTCAGCTGCACATGTGAGTGACCCATCAAATGTAGACAACAGAAATCTATTGCCTTTCATCATCCCATAATTGTAGGGTCTTATTTCCTCCTTCCGCTGAATATAGTGAGGAAAAGACAGAGTCTCTTGGAAGACCCTAGTGTTTTTTTTGTATTCAGCAAGGTACCCACTTAGAACTTCGAATTCCAAGTGATCTTCATGCTTCTGCTTTTCTTCTCTATGAGAATAGGAAGTGCATGGTCCTTCCTCTTCTCCTTTTTCTGTCTCCTCAACCTCCTTGGAGAGGTTGTTGCTGGATCTGAAATTGATGAGATTAATCTCATCCTCTACATCATTCTGGCCTCTTCTTCTTTGAAATTTGAACTTCACAGGCTGAGCCAAGTTCGAAGCTCTGACATGACTGTAATGTCCCAAAATGGAAATCAACAAAAATTTTCTCCACTGAAATGTTCCTTTATCGGAAATATTAACAAGGCTATGTTAGAGATGGACTGAGAGGTATTTTACCAGTTATTTCACCTCTAAAGAGAGGATAAGAACTAGAGGCTTCCTGGCACTTACTCAGACTCTGCCTATAGATATGCAAATATTTCTTCCTTCAGGAAGATCCTCGCTCAAAGAGATGAGCTAAAACAACATCTGAAACTCCCATAATGAATAGCAGTGAAATAATACATCACATGATACAATAAGAGTGCATAGCTGATTTATAAGTGCAACAAAAAATATAGATACAAATATTGAGGTAAAGACCTCTCAAGATAGACTAGATCAGCCTTAATCAAGATTATACATGGAAGCTCAAGATTACACTGCCATACAATAATGCCCTAGCTATGTCTGTGCAGTTACATGAAGAGACTGCAATATGTAAAATGGAAATATAATTATATATATATATCAGCTCAAGAAATGAGGGGGAGAAAGCTCTAAACCCCTGAAAATGACTAACTAACAATCCTTAGAAGGATTGGCTGCAATACATGTACAAAATGATAAAATACAAAAATGTTGGAGTAGCTGGGTAGCTACTGGAGCTCAATAATAATAAATGAATGGAGAAGAGGAAAGATGCTACAAACAATATAGCAACCTCCTCCAATGATCTTCTAAGTGAAAGGTTGCACCTTTCACTCAAGATTACACTCTCCAATCCCCATGGTGAATCCTCGTGCAAATGCCCTCTGAAAATAATGTTGTAAGAGGGAGTGACTGTGTTGGGGCTAATATGAAACACTTGGTCTCATGCCAAAATCTTAAATAAAGCTCTTGGAATGCCCTTTGCTGATTTCTTAGAGAAAGGAGAACTCCTCCTCTTCAAAACTAGCTCAGGAAATGGTGGGATGATGATCCCTCACTGCTACCTCCAGCAACCCCAATGAATCTGCCCAACGGAAACACTGTAGCTGAAAGAGATGGATTTGGCCTCAAGCCTGGATGTGAGGAAGATGAAGAAAAACTCCTCCAAGGCCTCCCAAGGAAGAGGAGAATATTTATAAACAAAAATCTCCCTTGTGCTAAGCAGCACAAGATATCTCAGTTGAACAACTGAAGAGAGCTGCAAAATCGAATTCTCAAACATGAAAATGAACAATGGCTCTCCTTCACCTTTATATGAAAGAAATGCTTCCTTGCCATGGAACCCACTCATATTAGGGTTTCTTCTCATTTCAAATTTCCCTTCTTTCCAATTGCACAGTCTTCATGAGAAAGCTTCTCCTTTAAGCCACGTTGTTGACTTGGTCAACCATGGTCTAGTTAACTTGCTTTTGGCCCTTTTCACATTAGGGAATTCTAATTTTAGCCACTTAGGTGACTCTTTGCACCTTAGGAGAGTTTATTTTGCTGCTACATGGGTTCCCTCACCCACTTATTCACTTTTGTTAACATAAAAGTAAAATTAATGTCCCAAATACTTTATTTCAAAATTTTGGATATTACAATCTCAGTCTAGAAAAGGGTTAAACTTATACTGAGTAGATATAAATTCATTTACTTTAATGAGCTCGAAATGAAAAGTGCTCGACAATATTTTCACAATATCAGAGTCTAAAAAGAGCTGAAAGAAGACTCCAGGGGTTCCTTTTTCACTGTTATCGAAGCTCGAAAAAGAGATAAAAGTGCGCTTCAAATCCATTTTCATTTTTATCAAAGCTCGAAAAATAAGGAGAAAAAGCATGCTTTGTGGTCAATTCATTCTTTGAATAAATCTGCATGACTAATTTGTTCATCAGTTGTATTTCTTGTTCAGAACAACATCAAATGGATTAAAAATTACCTGTTTCATGATAAAAACATAATAAAACTATAGTCATAGCAATAAATTTAACTTGCAAACAATTAAATGACTATATAAAGTAGTTTCACTATTCATTTTTACCATTCCATAGTTACCATTTTCATTTTGGAGCTTTGAGCCTGATTTTGTCCCCGAACTTCAGTCGTTGATTGCGGTCGTTTCTGTGGACATATTTCATCGCCGTCTGATCCAGGTCAATAGTAAAAACCTCCTCTTTCTTTTAGTAGTCATTTAATTTCCATTCTTTGCAAATTTTTAGGGTTTTGAGGCCCCTAGGGTAAATTTTGCCCAAAATGAGGGCAACACACCCTTGTACATTGAAACCTGCGTTGCATAGTAGGTACAGTGGAGGGTACTTGCATATGAAATGCACTGTCTCAACCTAGGGAGTGCATTGGGCGTAGTTCAAGTTTTTTATTTTCAAGATGTGCTCAAAATTTGCCTAGTTTTTTGCAATGAGTGGTATCTAATGGATCTTGTGGTTGATTTTCAGGTTTCTATTGGATAATAATGACGATTACATGGAGAGAAAGAGAGCATGAAGAACAAGATATGATTTCCTTGAATGATCTGGGTACTATAAGAGCTTTAAGAGATTTCGGGCTGCTTAAGTACTTTAAATTGTCAGGAATGAGGCAATAAATAAAACTCTTGGAGTTCCTTATTTGAGCATGGGATCAAACGATAGAGGAATTTCACATAAAAATCAAGTGTTGTCCATAACAGTTGAGGATGTGTACTTTATCACAGGTTTGTCGAGGAGAGGTTTGCCCATTTCACTCACAGGATCTACCGTTGGAGGAGAAACATTGAGGGATTATGTTATGCAGTATTTCTATCCGGGGTCAGAACCTAGCAAAGATGGAAAAATAAACATCCATTATGTCAGGGATTTGCCTCTAACAACCATCCTATTCATGATTGCTAAACTAGCTGGCACCGTTACACTCCATGTGGAAAACAGATCATATATGCAGTATGCGTTGGAATGGAAAAACAAATCTCCTTTACTTTGGAACAGATTCCACTGATGCAGCCACAATATGTAACATTTGATATATCTAGTCCTAGAGATCCTCAAATGCAGAGATGGGTAGAACTCATGGGTTGAAATTTAGGCCAATTGACCTTCATGTTCTTGACTGCATTCTTCTCCTAATTTAGGTGACAGATCATTGCCATTAATGAGTATGCATATGCAGGAGTCGAATTATGAGGAGATCCAAATCTAGTTTTACCAGAAGGCGCTCAGTGGGGTGCATTAGGTAAGATTGATTTGACCATGTTTTTTTTATTTTTATAAGGTTTATACAAATGTTTTTGTGTTTTTATTTCTTTCCAAGACTAAACAAAATGTTTTAATGTAATGCAGATATCGGTCGCGTTCAACCAGTAGAGGAACCAGAGCGTGAAGCAGATGCGTCGGCAGAGAGGGCTGTCGGGAGAGAAGTCCTTCAGGACCTTGATATGGTTGAGACTCTTGCCAAGCTCCAGCAGCACATAGAGGGGTTGACCTTTAAGATTCTAGATTGCTAGATCAAAGAGCTTCCCATTCGACTCCACCAACACACAATTGGGGTTCCTAACCATTGGATGCAGTTGCTCCGAAGGATTGCTAGATCTATAACATGATATCATGAGCACCACTAGTTTACTTATGACTTTTTGCATACATTTTCAGGTCAGATGACCAATGTGACTTGGGAAATTTTTTTGTGAAAATCCTATAACTATCTATCTATATGTTTTCAGAGTTTTTCCTATGTTTAATATGCAATCCTATTCAATGATGTGAATGTTTTCTTTACCTATGTCACAAATGTCTATCTAAAACTTGATTAGCTAATGAATCAGTCAAAGTGTTCAAATTTCTAGAAATGTGTTGATATTGAATGAAATTAAAATGTCTCTCAAAAGGTAGAACTCTTAGGAACAATCTAAGAAGTGTTGGATTTATAACAGTATAAACAATAGTAAGTTGTAGTACCACAATTTGTGAGTCTAACCTGATGATTATGCGGTTAATACCTAATGAAATGGAATTAGAGAGAATTTCGATCAACGTGCTATACCCAACGATATTGTTCGTCGATCTACCAATAAAAATCCATTGAAAACTCACTAACTCGCCGTTCGGAGCGAAAATGGCCCACGTTGCAGAGGATAGATTCTATGTACTACGACTAGCACCATCAGCATATCCAACAAATGGTTCTAAAGATTCATACATCTTCCATAAAATGTAAAGCGGATTACTAACGTCAAGAAAACTATAAAAAAAAATTTTAAGATAGTGAATGGAAATCAACAACATATAAACAATATAATACAAAAAATTACTATGCCCATGATTGAGCATAGTAACATTTAAGATACAACCCATTTCTAGGCTGCGCCATTGGAATCCCATCGTAATCAAATAAATCATAGGCACCTTTAGCAAGAAATATTTTTACATTGTAGGGACCTGTTGACAGGAAAATCTGTCTGACCAACAGCAGGGGATCTCCCCGGTAAAAATTTCCAACTAGACTCTAAACCATTTGGAATAGGGATCCCGTCTGGGGTGTGGGTCTGGCTACCGCTTAATTCTCTTTTCCTTGGGTCTCGATTGAACTTCAATGAACCTGCAGACACATGCTTATTCAGATGATACAAGACACATGATTGATGAATTAAATGAACATATAACACTATGCATAGCAAGATGAATAATAAAGCATGGGGCCAAAAGAAATACTGTCAACAACATATCATTAGGGTCATGCTTACATGCTATTCTAACCACAAAAGAAACAGTTATTTATGGTAGAATGCCCTTCAATTTCTTAAATGGATTTGGTAATAATATAAATGTCAGCAAACAAAGTTATTAACATTCATTGAGAAAGCGAAATAAACCTAGCACCATTAACACATGTTTAGAAAACTATAATGCATACATGATGTCATTGGAAACACAGTTTCATTAATCAAAAGATGTTAGAAACTGAAAACAAAATACTCATAGTGTTCACACATTCACCAACATCCGATCCAAATATGGAGTTAACAAATGCTTGTATTCATACTCAAAATGTGCAGTCATTCTATACAATACTCTATATCTCTTCAAGTCCCAAAAAAAGGTCCTTTACAATCTCTCGAAGGAAGTATTTATAGAACAAAACTTGCCTTTTGGGATTCCCTGACTTTTCATCTTCTTGACCGTTGGGATACCTCGCGACATAGTAGATTTTGTGACCTGTGACCTCGGCCACTATTGCGACCTGCGACCCCACTAGATTTTGTGACTTGCGACCTCGAGCAATCTGTGACCGCCTCGCGACTTGGTGGAGGTCGCACAGTCGGGTAGTCACAATAGTTGAAGCCTCCCTCAGATGTGCTGTTTTGCAACCTTGTGACTTCATTGGATTTTACGACCTATGACCTCTAACAATCTACGACCTGTGACCTTTGGGAATTTGCGACCATGACCCTGGGCAATCCGCGACCTGCGACCCTGGGAAATCTGTGACTTGCGACCCTGAGAGAATCTGCGGCTTGTGACTTGGTCCATTTCTTACCTGCGAACTAGGGGTTACTTGCGGCCTGTGACCTTGTGAAATTTATGACCTGCGACCTCGGGAAATTTGTAACCTTCTCTGGGTTTCACAGCAAGATTTATTTTCCTCCATATTTGTCTCATGAAAGTGACTAAGTACCTTTGCGGTTCTTTCAAGCTTTGAAATGATCCACCTTGTCTACCAGAGAAGACCCTAGCTTTGGCTTTGCACACCGACCACCTCTACCCTTGTCATCCGCCTTGACGTGGTCTTCAACTGTAGCCCTAGTTCTCATCCTCATATGGAAAGGGTATGAAAAGTGTCATATTCTGCAACTGCGCCCTTGTTGTTTTAGTCTCATCTTCCTTCCCTTGGTATGGTGATGATATTGTTGGGTTTACCATCCGTGGGGTTGTCCTGCATGAGAAATTATAATATCCGTTAGTCTACAATTACCTTTTAGAGGATGATGCCCCTCAACTAATCTACATGAGCTTATGTACTTGAATGAAGTACCCAAACAAAATTCCTAATGATCCATGGTGAGAGGGCTTCTAACGAATATACTTTATGCACAGAGAAGTTTTCATTCGAGTGTATGCATGATGATCCTCCCACACATGGCGTGGCTGCGGTGAAAGAATCTCGTCATGATGGTGAGAAGGTTCAAAGACTACAGGCCGGGTCAAAAACCTTAATGGCTAAGCAAGCAGGAGGACCCGAAATTTTAAATATACCCAAAATTTTGGGTGGTGTTGTAGTAGCTACAAAAATTGGCGAACCACTAGTAGAATCCAACATCTCTATAAACACCCCAACAATATTCTGAGTCGAGGAAGTGATGCAAGGGAATATTGAACAAGTTCTGAGGGTACCCTTGTATTATTTTTACCTTTTCAGATATGCCCAATCCTTGTGCCGTAGATATGTCTTGTTAATCAAAACGAGTCAAAGTAGAAGTTCACAGATGCCAATGGTTGGTTGATGATGTAGAGAGCAGGGCAGCGAGCTTATTATATTTATAATTTTTAAAATAAATTTCTGGTGTTGCTCTGCTACCAGCAGGCCTGGACAGTACCTTGGCAGAGTCACTTCAAGAAATCACAAATGTGCTCCGCTACCAGCGAGCCTCGTCAGTACCCTAGCGGAGTCTTTGCGTTACTTCTCTGTTTAAGAAGCCTTTCTCAATCCTTTACCCTTATTTGGTCATGTTCTTGAAGAACTTATTTTATGTGCTCGTGGCACTTATTTTTCATGGGCGGATGAGGGATCTCGACTTATTTTATAGGCAAGAGAGGTTGTTTCTTGTTTGATAGAAAATGAAAGATATCCTGATTTGGGTTTGCCCCCATGCCAAGCCTTCACATCCCATCTACCACCCATAGGTGAAATGTGCAAAACAAATCATTAATATGTTCAAGACTATGCTGGGCACAAGGCTCGGGTTACGGGTATAGGCCATTCAAACACGTTAAGGTTCGCCAAAAGCAACTGGCTTGTATCTTCCTGGCTAATGAATTTAAACTCATCATGTTGAGAATGTGACTTCAATGAATTGTTCTGAGAGAAGCTTCCTTTTGAGGTAACCACCACGACCTCCCGCAAACCATGGAGTTATTATTTCAGCAATCAGGGAAAAACAAGTAGAAAATATCATCAGGATTTCGATACATGCAAAGAGGTAAAATCAATCCATCTGGATTTGAAACCATGCAAAGGGGGGTAAGAAGGCTAGTCTGGGGCATCGAGGTTTTCAAGGCTTCGGGTTTAAAGACGGCTCGCATAGTGGTATGCAATGTACATAAACTTTCACGACTATCTCAACAACTAGTGCAAATGATGCGAGGAAGAATGCATAGAACGTGAAGCAACATGCGAGGCTTTATGATGCAATACGATGCCATGTGTGAGAAATATCAACTAGTTGTAGGTGGAGAAACAAGGAAAAGAACATGCAATGATTATCTGAATATTATGCAGCAATAGGAAAACTGAAAAAGCATGCATGCAAAAATAAGTGGAAAATTATAATGCATAAAACTATTGAATGCAAGAAAAGACAACAAGCATAATTCTAAACCATAAAGCAAAACCTTAGCAAGTAAACCTAATTAATAAATTGAAAAACAAAACTTTATTAGTAGATCCTAGTTAGCCTAATCCTAAAACCCTAGTTTAACCAAAGAGGTGGTCAGGTTATGTAAAATCAGCTTTCCAATGCAGCCACTGCATTAGTTCTCGCCCTACAAGAACAAAAATGTTCACAATCAGAGCCCTCATACAAAATCGTGTGCCATCAACAAGACTTACCTGAAGAGCATGCGTAACAACAAGAAGGCCATGGCTACTTACCAGAGAACATGCCAGAATGGATTGTGTAAGCTGAATTTCATTTTCATCCTGATACACAGAAATATGTTTTTGAAACTTACAATCATTTATAAATGACACACACCCATCCACACATAACCCTAGGTCTGACGGAAAAGGGGTAATCCATTTCCTATTTGAAGGTATATCCACCGGATAGGATCCGTCAAACCAACTGGAAACCTCATCATGGTGTTGAGGATGATCAACTTGATGGGAGGGACAAATAAGCGTCTTCCAGGCGAATTGTAGATACTTGCGAATCCAAGAGCAGAAACCCTAATTTTAAAAACCGTATTTCGGAGTTGCCCCTGGGTTTTTTCGTGGATATGAGGATCCGAATCAACCTTTAGTGGAGGCTGAATTTCCTCACCATCTTGAACAAACTCCAGAAATTTGAGCGGGGGGCCTCCCAACTTTGATGCTTTGGCGAGATCGACAGGCGAATGGATGTGATAGTAAATTGTGGTGATTTGAAAAATTTCAGTGGGCTTTGTATCAATTTGGCCAAATGTTTGTGCACTGACAGATTGAAAATCCAGCATAACATATTATTTAGATTTCCCAGGATGGGGTGAATTGACCGGAAGATTTTCAGGCAGTAGAGGTTTTCCAAACATAACACGCTTGCGCCTGAGTGCAACTGGTACTGGCTGGGAAAAAATTGAAAATATTAGAGACCATGGTCAATGTTTTCCTTCCAGTGAATAAATTAGGGTATACCGGTTGTTGCATACTAGCTATTGGGGGACAGGAATATGTGCTCTAGGAAACATCACTCGAATGGAAGACTCGCCCGGATGAGCTGATATCCGATGTGGTTATACTGAGAGGAGTGTGATGCGTGGGAATCATCATTTCAGAAACCCTAATTCGAGAAACCCTAGTTGGATCTATTTGAGGGGTCTCATCAGGATCGAAATAAATTCAGGTAATAGCTAGCGGAAGCTGAATTGCTTCGATTTCTTGATAGTTCCTTGAATATTCACAAAGCGGATCATCAAATTTCGGTGGCTTCATATGGTCGACAAATATATACAAATGATGGTCCTCAGTGGCATGAGTGAATATGTTTTTAATATAAGTAGTGATCACTGGAGCTATCGATTTGATCAAGCTGGGTACCTGGCACGTTAGGCTCCCCGGGAGTTAACAATTGGGATGGATCAATAAAAGAGATATCTTGAGGTTTCCAAGACAGGAAGTCACCCCTTCAGTTGTTTAAAGATTTTAGATGGAAAAGAATAGATCTAAGAGATTCATCAATTTTGTAACGTGATTGTGAAACACCACCCGCTTTCTTTTGATTGTCGCCAATACCAGTACAAGAAAATTTTGGATGACTTGAAGAAATTACTTGTGTGGAAGGATCATGAAATAAATAAGAGAATAATGGATGAAATGATTCATATGCGAGGGTATCAACCATGCAAGGACTTTCATCTCGCACATTAGTTTCATCCGGAGAGGTCAATGATTTTGCATGCCTAGGATAGACCAATGATTTTGTAAAGTCGACTTTATCCGAGACAAGAGTCAATTTATTATTAGCGTGTGAATAAGATTTAGGACTGTGTCCAGGGAAACATTCAGTGGACTCGAGATAGGTTTCATGAAATGGGAGAGATAATGGGACACTATGGTTTTCAAGCTCTGATTCAACACGGTGCGTGGAAGATTCAGAGGTGGCACAACAGGTTTTATCTTCTTGCACACGTCTATCATTGCTAAGAACTTTCAAGGTCACAAATCCACTACACGGCACTTCAGGCAGATGAACAAGGATATCACAAATAATAATACTCTCCTTGGAGGCCTGAATGTGGTCTGGACTCGGGGAGATGCACAAGGAAACATTATGGACAAATTCTGAATAGCTGGCAACTTGCGGGTTGTCATAGGGAACACTAGGATTAGGCTGGGTTGCTAATTGAAATTGTTCAAGGGAAACGAGAATCACATACCTGAATTGTTCACTTAAAATTTCCAATCAACATCCTTTTCAGGGAACTCAAAACAATAATGAACAAATTTGATAGAGAATTCATCTAGAGGTCCCTGAGGTTCCATTTTGATGTCATTCAAATTTATTAACTCATTCTAAAAATTTTACTTGTGAAAAGCTTGTTGTAATTCACTGGCGAACTGCTCGTACGAATGGATAGAAGCTTTCGGCAACGTGCGGCACCATCGCTTAACGCGACCTTTGAGAGTGAGGGAGAAAAGCATACAATTCAACCATTGATTCTCAATTTCGTAGCACTCACAAAAGTCACAAAAATCTAAAAGGTGTTTGGTTATGGAAACTCTGTTTTCACCATCGAATTTTAACTGGGACAAGTGATACATAAATTCATCGGGGATTGAGCATCGAGGCTCATAGAAACTTGAAAAAAATCTCGGGAGAATGATTTGGGGACGAGCCATTACAGATTTGAGATTAACTGCAGGCTCTAAGGGCTCGGCTTGTCATCAGGCCCTCCTTCTAGCGCCAATTCTATTGACAGGAAAATCTGTCTGGCCAACAGCAGGGGATCTCCCCGGTAAAAATTCCCAACAAGACTCTAAACCACTTCGAATAAGGATCCCGTCCAGGGTGTGGGCTTGGCTACCACTTAATTCTCTTTTCCTTGGGTCTCGATTGAACTTCAATGTACCTGTGGACAAACGCTTATTTGGATGATAAAAGACACATGATTGATGAATTAAATGAACATATAACACTATGCATAGCAAGTTGAATAATAAAACATGGGGCCAAAATAAATACTGTCAACAGCATATCATTAGGGTCATGCTTACACACTGTTATAACCACAGAAGAAATAGTTCTTTATGGTAGAACGCCTTTCACTTTCTTAAATGGATTTGGTAATAATATAAATGTCAGCAAACAAAGTTATTTTTTTTTTTCTCGTTTAGACTAATCCTATTTTTTTCCATTTTTCTTCTTCCCTTCCTGTTGCCACCCACGGTTTCGAACCGGTGACCTTACGTAATCCAGTGCCTTAACAGCGTGCACCCCATCACCGACCGTTCTACACCACGGCGCAAAACAAAGTTATTAACATTCATTGAGAAAGAGAAATAAACCTAGCACCATTAACACATGTTTAGAAAAATATAATGCATACATGATGTCATTGGAAACACATTTTGATTAATCAAAAGATGTTAGAAACTGAAAACATAATACTCATAGTTTTCACACATTCACCAACATCTGATCCAAAAATGGAGTTAACAAATACTTGTATTCATACTCAAAATGTTTATTCCTTCTATGCAATACTCTATATCTCTTCAAGTCCCAAAAAAAGGTCCTTTAAAATCTCTCGAAGGAAGTATTTATAGAACAAAACTCGCCTTTTGGGCTTCCCTGAATTTTCGTCTTCTTGACCGTTTGGCTTCCTCGCAACTTAGTAGATTTTGCGACCTGCGACCCCACTGGATTTTGTGACTTGTGACCTCGAGCAATCCATGACCGCCTCGTGACTCGGTGGAGGTCGCATAGTCGGGTAGTCGCAACAGTTTAAGCCTCCCTCAGATGTGCTATTTTTCGACCTGCGACCTCTAACAATCTGTGACCTGCGACCGCGACCCTGGGAAATCCACGACCTGCGACCCTGGGCAATCTGCAACTTGTGACCGTGAGAGAATCTGCGGCTTGCGACTTGGTCCATTTGTGACCTGCAACCTAGGGGTTACCTGCAACCTGCGACCTTGTGAAATTTGTGACCCGTGACCTCGGGCAATTTGCGACCTTCTCTGGGTTTCGCAGCAAAATTTATTTTCCTCCATCTCTGTCTTGTGAAAGTGAATAAGTACCTTTGCGGTTCTTTCAAGCTTTGAAATGATCCACCTTGTCTGCCAGAGAATACCCTAGCTTCAGCTCTGCGCACCGACCACCTCTACCCTTGTCATCCGCCTTGACGTAGTCTTCAACTGTAGCCCTAGTTTTCATCCTCATGTGGACAGGGTACGAAAAGTGTCATATTCTGCAACTATGCCCTTCTTGTTTTAGTCTCATCTTCCTTCCCTTGGTATGGTGATGATATTGTTAGGTTCACCATCTGTGGGGTTGTCCTGCATGAGACATTATAATATCCGTTAGTTTCCAGTTACCTTTTAGAGGATGATGCCCCTCAACTAATCTACATGAGCTTATGAGCTTGAACGAAGTACCCAAAAAAATGCCTAATGATCCATGGTGAGAGGGTTTCTAACAAATATACTTAATGCACAGAGAAGTTTTCATTTGAGTGTATGCATGATGATCCTCCCACACATGGCGTGGTTGCAGCGAAAGAATCTCGTCATGATGGTGAGAAAGTTTAAAGACTACAGGTCGAGTCAAAAACCTTAATGGCTAAGCGAGCAGGGGGGCCCGAAATTTTAAATATACCCAAAATTTTGGGTGGTGTTGTAGCGACTACAACAGGGCCATGCCATAATGGCTCGAATTTCCTTGTACCTAATTTATCAGCTTCCTGGTCATAAAGAAGGACCAAGTTTCCCTCTAAGTATATGTGAGGTTGGACATTTTTGTCGTATTACACCTTTATACGTCTCTTATGTGCTTCATTGGCCAATTGGGCTTCACGACACATTTCATCTAGATGGATGAGGTTAAGGAGACACGCTTCTTCTTCAGAGGTGTCAGGTAACAAGTCTATCACAAGTTTTAACGATGATATTTCGCATTAGATTGGTAAGATAGCTTCCAAACCATACACCAATTGAAAAGGAGTAAATCTTGTAGCATTTATCACCGAGGTTCTATACGCCCACAAGGCGGAGTACAAGATCCAGTTCCAGTTCCTTTTACGGACTCCTATCATTCGCTGAGGCATTCGTTTAAGAATTTTGTTAATAGCCTCAACTTGTCCATTAGATTGTGGATAATAAGGAGTAGAATTATCATGCAACAATCCTAACTTGGTTGTCAATTCAGACATCATATGGTTGCGAAAATTCTTCCCATGATCCATAACTATAGCCTGTGGGACCCCAAACCGTGAAATAACATGGTTGAAGAAAAACAATGCAGCTGTTTGTCCTGTGTTGTTGAATGTAGGCATCGCTTCAGCCCATTTGGTAAAATAGTCTACTGCGACAATAATATAACCATGCCCCCCGGAGGAAGGAGGGTTACAGGTCATGAAATCGATACCCCATTTCATAAATGGTCCAGTAGAGACAACATGATGCATTGGCGCTGGTGGTTTTCAAATTTTACGGTCATAAATCTGGCATGAATGACAAATTCTGACTGCGAGGATACAATCTCGAAAAATAGTAGGCCAAAAATAACCAGCGTAGAGTATCTTCTGCGCAGTAGCATAACCAGATAAATTCCCACCACAAGCCCCAACATGACAATCATTTAACACTTTTTCAGCCTCCTCATGAGTTCGACACCTCCTTAAAATGGTATCGACACCATGACGATAAAGTGTATCCCCGACGATCAGATAATATTTTTCTTGGTATCGAATACGTCGCTGATCAGAGCGAGAGGTATTAGGTTGAAAAGTTTGGTTTTGGAGATAAATGATGAAATCCCCATACCAAGGATCAGATGATCCGATCAGAAATAGAGACTCATCTGGAATAGATGGTTCCGACGTAGTTGCAATACTATCACAGGGAAGGTCATAGAGAAGCTCAGCCAAAACTAAAGATTTCTTTGACTTGGATTTGATGAACTCCAAATCAAATTCCTACAAAATGACAATCCATTTTGAATATTTCCCCCCCAGCAATTGACGTGATAAGATGTAAGTCATGGGGTTGCAATCCAAAACTATTTTTGTTTTTCGAAGCAGGATATAATGGCGAAATATTTGGACAGCTTGAATAGCTTCCAAGGCAATATTTTCTATGTACGAGTACTTAAATTATGTATCATTGAGATTACGACTCAAATAATAGATCGGATGTTCAATTCCATCTTCTACTTGGACCAAAACCATAGTGATGGTCGATTCAGCCACGACGATATATAGGAAATAATCATTCTGATAATTTGGAGGATACATTAATGACGCTCGGACAAGATGGTCCTTGAAAACATCAAAAGAAGCTTGCGCAACTTGGTCCCAATGGAAGGGAACCCCCTTTTTCAATAATTGAGTAAATCCTTTAGCCATTTCGGTGTAGTTTGGAATGAACCTTCTCAGGAAGTTAGCCTTTCCTTGAAGTTTCTGTATCTGAAGTAGGTTTGAGGGCGCAGTCAAATCAAGAATGGCTTGTACCTTCAATGGGTCTATTCGAATTCCTTCTTTTGAGACTACGAATCCGAGCAATTGACCAAAACCAACACAAAAAACACATTTGTATGGATTGAGGCGTATCTTGTAGTGTCAGCAATGTAAGAAAATGGCTCTCAAATGCATCAGGTGTTCAGTCCGTTTTCGTGAATGCGCTGATAAATCATCTAGATATGTTTGAACAATGTTCTTGATGTTGTTGAAAGCATAATCCATTAATCTCTGAAAATTTTCCCCAAATTTCTTTAAACCAAATGGAATTTTCCGATATGTGAATGTGCCCCAGGGATATATGAATGTTGTCTTATGTTGGTCATCTGGGTGGATATTTATTTTATTGTAGCCGGAAAATCCATCCATGAAAGAAAATATTTCGCATCCAGCACAATCATCAATAATCTGGTCAATAAAGGGTGTAGGATAGTTGTCTTTTGGACAAGCCTGATTAACATCCTGATAATCGACACACACTCTAATGGTTCCTTGTTTTTTCATAACAGGAACGATATTGGAAACCCACTCAGTTAGCGGAACTGGGTAAATGAAACCAGCACGCAAAAGTTTTTCAACTTTTGTTTTGATGACAGTGGCTTTCTTTGGATGAACAGGAAGAAGCCATTGACACACCAATTTGACATCAGGATACATATTAATAGTGTGTTCAACTATACTAGTATCTATACCTGAAATTTCCTCATAATACCAAGCGAATACGTCACGAAATTCACGAAAAAGAGAGCGATATGAATCAAGTTATGATGGAGAACAAGATACATCGACATGAATATTTTCTACAATGCCAGGTTTAGTCGAAATATCGATAGAAATCGTTTCTTCAATATTTAATAAATTTCACTCAGATTCAATTGCATTAATCAGAAAAGAATTCAAAAATAAATTTTGAACGGATGGGAGATATAGTTCACTAAGATTATTTTCTTCATAATCTGGAAGATGGGAACGATGATGATAATATTCCCATGGTTCTCCTTCTGCCATCATAGCTTCCAAAATATTTTCATCTGTCAAAAATTTTGAGGGAAATGGATCAGATAGAGTACCAAAATCTAATGAACGATTAACCCAAACACTCGATGACACTGATTTCGGATTTTCAGCCCAAGTCAAATAGATTGATTGCTATTGTAGCTCAATAGGGCTGAGCGGTAAAACATCATCCAACATAGAAATATCAGAATCACCAGTACTCTTCCTTAAGCCAGATGGAGTGGAAGAGATCATGTAGCAGGTCTCTATGCTTTCAATTTCGGCCAACGTCGCGGGCGGCGGTAATGCAAAGGTTCCCATAAGAGTGGAATCCTTTAAGAGTCCTACACCAATGTTTTGGATTTCTAGTTGGGGTAAGTGAATATACGGAATGCATTCAGATACCTGAGAAGCAAAGGAAAAAAAGGATAATTGATTAATGACTATAATAGTACCTTTATGAGGAAAGGCAACCATTCTAAAATATGTAGAAACAATTACAGTCATCGCATATACCCATGGTCTTTCGAGTAAGATATTATAGTCAAGGGGTCTGTCAACAACCTCAACATAAATACTTACTGTTTTGCCCCCTAATTCAACTTGTAGGTTATTAATAATACCTCAAGGTTTATATGTTCTTCCATCAAAATCCTTCAACGTCATTGATGATTGCGATAATCATGGCGAGCCAAGTGACTTCCAACAGTTTAGAGACATAATGCACGTAGATGCTCCCTCATCAATAATAGTGTGATGAACAAGGTGATTGAGAACATTTACTTAGATGGAGAATTCCAATTCTGCTAGTAGCTGCGGCACATAACCCATATGATTAAAGACGGCAAGATTAGAATTAGTCGAATCAATTCCACCAATGGCTGACAATAAACCCTGTTTCTGGGAGGGACAATTTTGTAATACCTCAAGAGAAAACATAGATGAAGGGAATTGAGCGAAATATTCAACTATATTATAATTTTGTGCAGCTCTTGCTCGAGGATTATATGTCGATTTATGAATTACTCCCTTCGGTGGCTAAATCGTCAATTCAGGAATAACAAAAGGTGGTACTGATTCAGTAGATGGATTCGTTGTTGAGGTAGTGGGTTGATTAGTCAGACTACCATAGTCTTTATTCCGCGTCAACACCAAAATATCTTGTGAAGGTTTTGTACTGGATAACATTAACACTTGGGAACTAGGAGCTGGATCTGTAGCAACCAAATTTGCGTATGGATTTGGAAATGGGTCTATCAACACAGCTGATGCATTTGAAGTCTTGATGATTTTTGAGACTTCAACATGGTGAGGAAAATCCCTAACAAAGTGTTCCTCGTTAGAGATTATGCATGGATAACGAGGTTTCCGTGGTCCTGTCAGTTGATCAGATGATCGTTCCTGTGGGTTAGAAGTTTGATTTTTCTTTGATTTCCCCTTTTTCTTACTTCCTGGTTGCTTATCACTTTTGCCTTCGTAAAATTAGACGGTGTTGATTTCGGAAGTAGGATCAGGATCAAATGCAGTAGTGTTGTGTGTTTTTACAGTGCCTATCAAGCCGTCTCCATCATGAGAGTACTTTATTTGAGGAGGAACATTGAAATTAAATCACGACGCATTTGGTATTTTCTCATAGAGCATGCCAGACTGAGTATAAATCAAGTCTAAATACTGGGCACGAGTGATGACTTGCTCTTCTGTGATGATGCCACCTTTAGCAACATCCTCTGTTATATATGGTAACAAGGATTTGATGAACCATTTAGCAAGCAGCTGATCAGGAAAAAATGTCTTAACCATTCGTCGATGGCGACGCCACTCGTGAATATGATCTGAAATGTGAGTAGCATTACCTTGTTTGAATTTGGTCAAGAGTTCCGTTCCAGTTTCGTATCTGATCGGTAATTGGAAATGGGTCAAACAAACAGTAGCCAAAGTAGTGAAATTGTCAAATGAAGCTCTAGGTAATTCAATGTACCATTTAGCTGCTAGACCTATGAGCGTTCTCTGGAAAAGACGCAATCGAACAGAATCATCATTTAAATAATTTGATGAACACCATAAATGATAAGTCATAACATGAGATGATGGGTATTCTCCAGGGTTTCCATTCAATTTAGGAATGTCAGAGGGTAATTTATGTGGTATCACCAGCCACCAAGAAGCATAATTGATAGGATCATTAGTTAACCTATTTAAATCTGGTAATTCTAAGGTTGCAACAAAAGGTAATTGTCTATTAAGGTCAGGTTGAGCATAGCGAGGATAAGATGGAATTGCTTGGGCAACAAGTCTTTGAGCACCGGCATATGGGATTTGTTGCTGGTAACCCAGATAGGGGTTGTTTTGGATGGCAAACGCTTGAGAGTGTTGTTGACCAAAACCTGGATATGTTAGTTGTTGAAATGAAGTTTGCGGAATTTGCGCCTGTGGCTGCTAAGGGGTCTGTCCACCAAGATTATAACCCAAATTTTTATAATTTAGATTCAGCTGATATGTATAACCAGGGAAAATTTTAAGGATGTAAATTTATTTTAAAGTTTAGAAACCTTGGCGAATCTCACTAGTACATAATATGGAATTTCTAAAATTCTTAGAATTTTTTTTGTAAAAGTATTTGAATTTTTATTAATTTAATATAGTCTCTACATAAAGTTTTGGCGATTTTTAAGGTAAAAAAATTGTATACTATAAATTTTGGGCGAATAATTTTTAGAAAAAATGGAAATTAAAGAATCTTTTTTTTTTGGAAAAAGCATGGAAAATTAGCCCACTTGCGAATATTAGCCCCTAAAATTTTCCCTCTGTATAATCAGATTGTGTTTGTGACACCCCATAAAATGGTGGACCAGCTTGTGAATAAATGATCCCTGATACAGGTTTTTGTAAATTAACCAAAGGATTTTGAGTTTGTGGACCCAAAATTTGATGATATTGAGTTGAAGAACTCACCTGATAAGGTTGATGAACAAGATTTTGATGATGTAACAGGGGTATAGATGTATTAACAAGTGGTATTGAAGTGGGTGTAACAGGTTGAATTGGTTGATACAATTGGACAACAGTTTGTGGTTGGATAGGGAGAGTGGGTTGCCATTGAAAAAAATTTAAATCAAGATTAGTCTGACCAAAATTTGACTGAGTATTGTCATATTAGGTAACCAAAGGTTGCCCCCCAGCATAAGGAGGATAATAATACAAAAAAATATTGTTCACCGAATGCTGGGAATCCAATTGATAAAGGAATTGACCTATAATGACTGGCTTGATATTGCCCTGATGATGGATTTAATGAATCAAGCCATTCAGTACTAACTATAGGACTACCAGTTAAAACACCAGATGATGACATTGGCAAAGACCATGAACGTGAAGGTGCACCAGAGAAAGTGCCAGATAATTATTTGTAACCTGTTGGGACCGAAGGGCCACCGTGAAAATATGACTCTGGTGATGTTGTGAACATCGACGGAGTAGTGAGGGTAGGAGCTGATGTAATTGGAACAGCAGACCCAACCGAAGATGTTGGTTCAGACATGGTAGTTTGACCAAGTGTATACCCTCGAAAATCGATGGGAGACTGAATGGAAATAGGATCAACAAAAGAAGATGGAAACGATTAACGAAATGACTGGTATAGGTAAAGGTCTCCCCAAAAGTGGGTTTGACTTAAAGGTGTATTAGGTTGAGGGATTTCTTCAATTGTGATTAAACTAGGAGGAAGAACTTCACTGTCAGGCCAAAAATATATTTCAGACGGCTGACTGTGTCAAATAGGAGTTTCAGTGGTTACATAACTTTGTGGGATGAATAGGGTAGGAACAAATTCCTGCTGTTCAGATTCAGGATTCAGATATTCTGGCAAAGAAGAGATAGGATCTGGATCAATATGTGATTGAACAACGTCGGGTCCAAGAGGTATGGTCTCAGTGACTGAATGGATCGTGACCACGGGTAACTGTGAAGACTCCGTTTTGACAACAATAAATGAACCGAGATGTGTGGAAAAAATTTGAGCTAACTCTGCATTAAAACATGATGTTTCTCCAGAGGTATGAATTGTACTTGATTCGACAGATCATGATCACCTTCGCCTACCAGAGATAAATTCCAGTGGTAAAAGTGGTTTCAAGGCTAATCTACACGAACGATGGGGGGTAGGATTATGTTCTTCCATGATTACTGATTTATTTTATCCAAAAAAAAAAACAAAAAAAGGGTAATGCTAGGAAAAAAGATTTACTAGGAAACTGTGAACTGCAGAATACCTCTTGGCGGACCAAAAAGTACAGGTAGGTAATCTCCCTGAATGTTGTGTTTGGTGTATCAAAATTTCAAGGCGGCTGACTCAGTTCACTATGGATGGATAGCACCAAAAATTTTTCCTCCAAAATATACCCGAAGGTACATGGAGGCCCAAGTCCGTATTAGCGTTGTCTGATGTGAAACCGCACATTGAGAGCACCCCTTTATACTTATCGTATTGTAACACCACCCGATATACCTGAGAGTACGTGGACAAGCTACGATATACTTACGTACGTGGAGTGAGTTATCACACTCAGAATGTATCGTAGACAAGTTAATGATAGTTGTTATGTTTTACGACGCTGAAACACGTCTCTAGCCTAGACCTCTAGATGTTATCGTTAATGTTCCAAAGCGTTGTTAAGTAAATTGAGATTTATTTTATGTTGATCTTGCTTAACAATTTTCCTTTCGGGTTCACCACAATGATGTATATGAAATTCCTAAAATGCAAGCTAAGAATGATAAACAAACTTTCACTTTCAGCTTTTACAATGAAAGACCTAGCTAGTAAGGGAAGAGAGCAAGTAATTTGAGAGCAAACAAATCAGTGAAAAAAAACAAAATCAATGAATCTCAAACTAAATGCAGATTTCCTAATTTTCCTTTTGCAAAAAACACACAATCCTACATGCAAATGCAAGTTTTTCTTAAAATTTTCCTTAATGTTATGAATGCAGAAAGAAAAATAGGTGCACTAGATCAATAATCGAAATGCTTTTTACTTTTGAGAAATGAAGAATACAAACAACAATTTCTCGTTTGAAGGAAAAACGAAGATTTCAACAACAATTTCTCCTATCAAGGAAATGAAGACTTTAAGACAATTTCCTATTTTGAAAGAAAATGATTCTTAATGTGACCAGAAAAAGTAGTCAATGATAATGAAAAACTTTTTAAAACAACATTGAACAAATTTTCAGTCAAAGGAGAAGAAATATATAGAGCTACTGGTCAAATAGAGCATTAAAATTTTTAGAACAAATCAAAAAACAAAAATGAAGCAAAATACAAAGTCAAATTCAAGGGGATTTGTTCCTTTCAGGAGCCAACGTAGTCTCCAAAGGGAGACAATGCTCTGCAATGCAGGCTGACAAGGGAGACAGTGCTCTGCAAAGCACTGTGCCCTGACCAATGGTGCGTTGGGCGCAGTAAACAAAGAAAAAACTACTGTTTGGCTCACTAACTTTGCAAATTAAGCTTTGAAAATGTCTAATATTTATGTGAAATAGCTACTGGGTGGATTTAGAAAGCAGACCAGGGACTAAAACACCAAGATTCAAGAGAAATTATCCCTAATGGAGTCTCCAGTTTGTTGGGCCAGAATTGTAATCTACGGATAAACTAGACTTCCCTAGACTGGTGTCTAGTCTAGAACAACAGGTGAAAGACTGCACTACCCTTTTTCCTAACTTAGAACAGATATACAGAGAGGATTGGATGCTTACTTGTTTCAGTCACTTCCAAATGACTCCTTTCTGTCGCTTCCACTACAGCCTCAACTTCAAGCAGTTTCAAATAGCTAAATGCTTCCTGCAAGAAAGAGCACTGAAATAGCATAAGATACAATAATCTAGATATCTATTCAAGTTACTTATCCAAATCAGTTAAGCATAAACTACATTCATCAACTAAGATTCTACAACATGGAAAATCAAAGTAAACATGGATGCATGTAGGGAAAAACATGAAGTACTCTTTATTGATGATAGAAGGAGAGGTTACAACCTAGTGACTGATTCATCGTGACCTTCTAGCAAATTTCCTTAGTCTCATCACAGCATAAGTCTCTCCACCAGCAGCTCCACAAATCAAACTCTCTATTGAAAATTCTCCAGCATTTCTCTACTCAAATTATTCCTCCTTGAACACTTAGATCTGTGTTCAATTTATAGATGAACTTTAGGTTTTTTTGCAATCAATTGCATTCCAAAAATAGGCAAGACATGTTTTTCAGTCATGCATATGTCAAATGGACACTTGGATCTGAAGCATGACACATGTGAACCCTTCTAGAAGACACTGGCCAAGTGGAGATTTCGGAAAAATGAGAATTTCGCTCCCAATGTGACCAACGCACCTTTGAATGTCGGGAAGTGCTTTGAAGAGCAGCCTTGAATGGGGCTACCTGCATATGCAACGCACTTAGACCCCTTAGAGCCTACATTGGTGAGCTCCCACATGATAAATAATAAGCTTCAAACCATGGAGAAGCCTTGCTTTGATGAAAGTCACTTGTTTGATTTATGTTGCTTCCTGTCTTAGGGCATATAGCAACTAAGATGGTAGGGAATGATAGACCCTTTATCATTGGTCCTGGAGATGATGCCCAATTAACCAAGTCATTGGGAATGGTGCCCAAATTGACCTATAACACTCCTAACCCATTTAACCCCCTAAACCCTAAACCTCTAACCCTTTAACCCCTCACCCATTAAACCCTAATTCCCAACCCCTAACCCATTTAACCCCTAAACCCCTAAACCCCTAAGTGGACCAGGTGGTAGGATTAAAACAAATATATTTTTTGGGTAAGTGGCTTTATCTGTTAATGGATGGCTCTTAGATGGAATCCTGGGTTAAAGAATAGTGGTACCCTGTTCTTAAGTACTCTCCTCTTTTCAACATTTTATACGATCAATGGTTATGCTTACACTTTATTAATAATGGAAATGTTACGAATATTTTGGGATCGTATTAGGTTCATGGTTATGGTTTCCTCTCTTTAAATAATTGACATGTGGGATTTGATCCATACCTGGAATTTCCATGAAAGAAATCGGTTTCAAGCTAAAATCCCTAGTTTACCGCTCGTATTCTGGTCCTGTGAATCACTAATGATGATCGAAAATTACATTGGTAAATTTTCATTCCTGGTGGAAGAAAGTCTGTTATAGAGAGATAAACATATCACATGGATTTTGGTGGAGGTGGACTTCACTGTTGGCCTTCATGCATAGGTGGAGCCCAATTAGGGTGGCTTCTATACTAGGAAATGAATTGATTATTGGATAATTCCTTTTCATTTCCTAGGTTGTCATAATGTTGGGCATTTTATTGACGAGTGCCCATGTAGATTTGGAAATCGGCAACATAGAACATGAGAGACTGTTTGCGATGGGGGTCATCCATTAACATCTATACACTCTCTGGCATCTCAGGAGATTGGTCATCAATCTCTCTCGAGTAAGCTTAAAATCATACCACCTATGACATGTCTTGAGCAACATATTCGTAATGATTTGGCATCAAGTGATGTTTCTTTTACTAATTGATGTAGAAAACACAATTTCCACTTACAAATTAGTATAGTAAAATGTTCAATTTTACTAAGACCCAGGTTTACTCTTCTTTATGATGCAATTGACTCGTTCTTCACCACTTAGCATGCAATTCCAAAGTCCACTCTATTAATACACATAATATTGAAATGTTGCAGCATTATGCAAACTCCAATTTTCAATAATCGATGGGTCCTTAAAGGACCATTGTTATTGTATATAATAATGCATAATTAAAAGTTGGCATTTGGAATCCATTTAAAAAAAAAAAACCAACGTAATATTTAAAGCACCATGGTTAAATAAGGGAAATCAAGTTCGTTGACTATGGAATTTTCTTAAACAAAACATCGCCAAATGTTTGATTCCACAGCTACAAAACCACCATAGCAATCAAACAAATAAATACGGTTCTAGCTCTATAAGGTGGAATTTCATTTTGAACCTGCACTAATCTCCACGCAATGACTCAATGCAGATGACTGTGTCAACATACCAGCAATGTTAACGCAGTTCCTCAACGTAAATGATATGCCACTCTGTGATGTGGGAAAGTTGAATTGTATACGCTAAAACATGAATCCATGCACCTCAGGGACTGCGTACCCATCTGAATAATGTTGCCAAGCTATATAGTCTTATTAATAAAAGTCTAACAGTCTAATGCTTCCGCTGTGTTTAACGTATGGCCTGAGTATATTTACCTGCATCCACACCAAGGCCGCAGTCCGCTACAACATTTTAAAACTGTGCATCACCCTCCACAATGAAAAACCATTTACCTGCAATCACATGCTTATAGACAACATATACATATAGTTTTCAGATTCAAAAATAAATACAATATGCTAAAATAAAATGACATTAACACTGCATGGGCTGAATACTTCATTGATCGCCCCTTACATTTGTAGTCTTTAGACTGGCACTCTTGGTGTTTCCTCCCTACTTCCCTATTATTTATACTTGAAATATGAAACTGTTCCTCTTCGAATAGGTTTCTTCTCGAATTTTCTCAACAAATCAATACCTCCCTATTTTTAAGTGTTTAACCCTATGTTGGCTCTATATCCACGCAGGGAAAGAAACCAATTCCTAATTTTATTCCTAATTAATTAAAAATACAAAACAAACTAACTATCCTCATAAATAAATAACAATAATAATAAAAATAAAATAAAATACTACTACTAATGTTTATTTATTTGGATTAGCCACAACATGTGAAAAAAACATCACATTGCTGGCTAAGTCCTGATGCTCCTGCATTAGACTCCTGGCGAAGAAAAATGATATTGTAATTCTTCGGAATCTACTCCCAACTTTTGTAGCTCTGCTGTAGTCATCCAACTGGCGTCTTCCACTGGCTATCCTTTCCACTTGACTAAATACTGCTAATATGTTTGGCTCCTGGTTTTCTTTTACACTCTCTTCTCCAAAAGGGCTTCGAATTCCCTTTTCCCTGCTTTGGGCATATGCTCTTTCCAATTTACCGTTGGGTTTTCTTCTACTGTGGTGTCCCCTTGTGATTCTTCTTCTCGAGTTCCCCGTTCTCGTTATAAGTTTTAATGAAATATTTCTTTTTGTAAATATACCATAACCAAATCACCCACTTGGAATTCTTTTTCTCGCCTCCAAGTATCTCGCTCTTTTCTTGTATATTTATTTGCCACCGTTTTCCTACGAGTATGGGTTCTTCTGATCTTCCTATAGTTCCTACATATGTTCTGCAAATTCTTCATCCTTTGCACTCCTTACCTCCTATTTTCCCATATCTCTGAGTTCATACACACCTCTTGGATGCATTCCAAAAACAATTTGGAATGGACTCATGCTAGTACTTCGATTTTGAGTGTCGTTGGAAGCAAACTTAGCCTGAGCATGGGCTAAATCCCACTGTTTAGGATTTTTATATACCAAGCTTCTCAATATGTTTCCGAAACTTCTATTCACGACATTGGTTTGTCCATCCATTTGAGGATGATATGTTGAACTGAAACTAAGGTTGGTACCTAGTTTCTCCATAGAGTTCTCCAAAAATGTCCCACAAACTTGGTATCCCTGTCAAACACAATGCTTACAGGTAATCCATGCAATCTTACAACTTCTAAGAAAAACAGGTTAGCAATATGTGTTTCATCACTTGTTTTCTTGCATGCAATAAAATGCGCCATTTTAGAAAATCTATCCACAACAACATAAATGGAATCATTTCCCCTTTGAGTTTTTGGCAAATCCAAAACAAAATCCATACTGACTGCATCCCACAGTCGGTCGGGTATTGGTAATGGCTGATACAATCCTGTATTCTGATTTTTCCCCTTAGCATGCTGACAAATTCTACATTTTTCCACAAACCGTTTAACGTCAGTTTGCATCTTCGACCAGTAATAAAAAGTATTTACCAAAGAAAAGGTTTTGTCTTGTCCAAAATGTTCGGATAGACCTCCACTATGCTTCTCCTTGATTATGTTTTCCCTCACAGAACATTTAGGAATACATAAATTATTACTTTTGAATAGTAATCCCCCTTGGATTAAATAATCCAACCACTGGCTTTTGTTATGGATTGCTAGATTTTCTACAGCTGCATAGATTTCTTTAAACTCTGCATCATCTTTATACATGTCAACCATCTCCTTGAACCCTACAACACCAACTTGTAACTCCTGTATAATTAAGTTCACCCTGCTCAAAGCATCAACAACTTTGATCAATTTACCACTTGTATGTTTGATTGCAAAAGCAAAACTCTGCAAATATTCTACTCATTTGGCATGTTTCTGATTTAACTTTGGTTGGTTGTTTATAAACTGTAATGCATGATTATCATAATATAACACAAACTCTTTTGGAAACAAATAATGTCTCCATTTTTTTAAGTCTTGTACAACAACATAAAATTCCTTGTCATAAGATGAATATTTCTTCTTTGCTTCATTTAGTTTTTCACTGAAGTATGCTATTGGTTTCTGATCTTGGCTCAAAATTGCTCCAATCACAATTCCAATAGCATTAGTTTCAACCTGGAAAACTTTCTCAAAATTTGGTAAAGCCAAGACTGGTTTTTCAGTAATCTTTTTCTTTAGCAATTTAAAGTTTCAATCTGCTGCATCTATCCATTTGAATGGCTGATCAGTTTCTCTGATTGTTTCAATAATGGGTGCAAAAATCTGACTAAAACTTCGAATAAATTTTCGGTAGAAACTTGCAAGACCATGGAAGCTTCTTACCTCAAATATGCTTCTAGGAGTTGGCCAATTCACAATTGCTTGGATTTTCTCTTGATCCATTTTCAACCCTTCCTTAGAGACTACAAATCCCAAATAAATTAGTTCTTCCTTCATAAATTTGCACTTCTTCAAATTTATCAGCAGTTTTTCTTTTTGCAAAGTCTTTAGAACTAATTTAAGGTGTTCTATATGCTCCTCTTTACTTCGACTAAAAATGAGAATATCATCAAGATAAACAATTAAAAATTTACCCGCATATTCTTTAAAAACTTCATTCATTAACCTCATGAAAGTACTAGGTGCATTAGTAAGTCCGAAAGGCATTACTAACCTTTCATACAAACCACTGTTTGTTTTAAATGCGGTTTTCCACTCATCCCCTTCTTGAATCCTTATATGATGATACCCACTCTTGAAATCTATCTTAGAAAAATAATTCAACCCACTCAAACAATCCATTAAATCATCCATTCATGGTAAAGGAAAATGATACCTGATGGGGATTTTATTTATGGCTCGAGAATTTGTGCACATGCACCATTCACCTCCTTTCTCTGGACTAAGTATTGTTGGTGCAACACATGGACTGAGGCTTTCTTTGATTAATCCTTTATCCATCAACTCTTGCAATTGTCTTCCAACTTCGGCATTTTCCTGGGGCGTTAACCTGTAGGTAACTTTATTCTGCAAACTGGCTCCAGGGATTAGATCAATGTGGTGACTAATACTCCTGATGGGCGATAACTCATTTGGCAACTCATCCACAACAATATTAGAAAAATAATTCAACATATTTTGACTTTCTTTAGGTAAATCTTCTAAATTTGTAGAATTTAAAATTACCTTGGGTCTCCCAATAATAGAAAAATGCAGCTCCTTGCCCTTCTCGACTTCTTGCAACAGGTTCCATTCATCAACATAACGTTGTTTCCAGGTGCTTCCTCGTCATTTCAATCTTTCAATGGCAACAATGTATGCTTGTTCCCATATTTCTTCAGAGTATAAGTGTTTCTTTTGCCATCATGTATGGCTTTTTAGTCAAACTACCAGGGCCTTCCTAGAAATATGTGACATACATCCATCGGCATTACATCACATAAAATAAAATCCTTATAAGTACCAATCTGAATTTCGACTTTACATTGTTCAGTTATAATAATTTTATGGCCTTTTTGGAGTCACGATACTTTATAAGGAGTGGGGTGTACTGTTTTCTCCAACTTAAATTTGTCCACCATCTCTGTAGAAACAAGGTTATCAGTACCACCACTATCAATTACCAATTTGCAACACTTACCCTTTGAATTACATACAGTTCTGAACAGATTCTTTCTCTGAGTTGTTTCTTTGGTTTCCTTAGCTGCTTTAAGCAATATCCTTTTCAACAAAAAATATTCTCCGGCTTCAGGTGGTTCCTCTTTGGCTGCAGTCTGAGGAATTTTTTGCTTTGTTTCAGCAACGTTCACATTTCATTGGGTTGCTGATTTATTGTGAGGACAATCCCATTTCACATGTCCCCACTCTCCACATGCAAAGCACCAAACATCTCTTCCTCAGCCTCTACCTCTGGGCACAAACCTTTCGCGACCAGAATTTCCTCTTTGTGGTGGTCTATTACTCGAACTCCCTGCCTCATTCTAGGAGTGTTGAAATCTAGATTTAAATGTTCCCCTTCCTTTTTCCATACTCTTGCCTCTATTTCTCTAATTTTGTTTGTGCAACATCTTTTCTTCCACCCTCAAAGCTTCTTGATAGGCAACTTCAATCGTCTTCAGATTTAATAAGCTGATCTCATCCTGTATTTCATATCTCAAACCATTTATATATCTAGCTACCTTTTCTATGTCATCTTCAATATGACCCACTCTAATACTCAGCTTATAAAATTCTTCAGTATATTATTTGATATTCCTTCCCTTTTGCTTTAAGTTTTGCAATTGTCTAAAAATATTTAATTGATAATCTTTCGGCATGAAATTACCTTTCAGTTTACTCACCATATTATCCCACTGTTTTATTTTTGGTTTCCCTTTTCGCTCCCTGGACAACTACAATTTATCCCACCACAGGGCTGCAAGACCTTTCAATCTTGTGGCTGCAAACTTCACTTTCTTCTTGTCACCGACTTCTTCATAGTCGAAATATTTGTCTAATGAACTGATCTAGTCCATTAGTACCTCCACACTAAGATTACCATCGTATAAAGGTACTTCTACCTTTGGTCTGCTACTGGCCTTTGCTAGCATCTTCGTGACTTTAGCTACCTCGCTTTCTTCCTCCACTTCTTCGTCGGTGGTCTCTTCTTCATCGGCACTGGCACCGACATCATCTGTCGCCCTCCTCTGAGTAGTTTCCATTATAGCCATTCTTGTACGCAAGTGCTAGATTTCTTCTAGCAAAATTGCATTTTCTATAGGTCTCCCGTGACCTATCCCAGCTCAGCCTACTCTAGCTCCTCTTCTGGGCGGCATTCTCAGCAATGCTCAAGAAAAAATCAACAGCTTCGATACCAAAAAATGATGTATAAAACACTATTTCCACTTACAAATTAGTATAGTAAAATGTTCAATTTTACTAAGACCCAGGTTTACACTCATTTATGATGCAATTGACTCGTGCTTCACCACTTAGTATGCAATTCCAAATTTCACTCTATTAATACATATAATATTGAAATGTTGCAGCATTATGAAAACTCCAATTTTCAATAATCGATGGGTCCTTAAAGGACCATTATTATTGTATATAATAATGCATAATTAAAAGTTGGCATTTAGAATCCATTTAGAAAAAAAAACCAACGTAATCTTTAAAGCACCATGGTTAAACAAGGGAAATCAAGTTCGTTGACTATGGAATTTTCTTAAACAAAACACTGCCAACTGTTTAAGTCCACATATGCACAACCACCACAACAATCAAACAAACAAATACGGTTCCAGCTCTATAAGGTGGAATATCATTTTGAACCTGTACTAATCTCCATGCAATGACTCAACACAGATGAGTGTGCCAACATACCAGCAATGTTAATGCAGTTCCTCAACGCAGATGAAATGCCACTATGTGATGCGGGAAAGTTGAACTGTATACAATAAAACATGAACCCATGCACCTCAGGGACCGCGTACCCATCTGAATAACATTGCCAAGATATATAGTCTTGTTAATAAAATCCAAACAGCCCAATGCTTCCACTGTTTTTAATGTATCCCCTGAGTTTCTTTCCCTGCATCCACACCAAGGCCGCAGTCCACTACAGCGTTTTAAAATTGTGCATCACCCTTCACAATGAAAAATCATTTACCTACAATCACATGCTTATAGACAGCATAGACATACAGTTTGCAGATTCAAAAAGAAATACAATATGCTAAAATCCAAATGACATTAACACTGCATGGGCTGAATACTTCATTGATTGCCCCTTATGCTTGCAGTCTTTACACTGGCACTCTTGATGTTTCCTCCCTACTTCCCTATTATTTATACTTGAAATATGAAACTATTCCTCTTAGAAAGGTTTCTTCTCGAATTTTCTCAACAAGTCAATACCTCCCTATTTTTAAGTGTTTATCCCTATGTTGGCTCTATATCCACGCAGGGAAAGAAACCAATTTCTAATTTTATTCCTAATTGATTAAAAATACAAAACAAACTAACTATCCTCATAAATAAATAACAATAATAATAAAAATAAAATAAAATGCTACTACTAATGTTTATTTATTTGTATTAGCCACAACATGTGAACAAAACATCACATTGTTGGCTAAGTCCCGATGCTCTTGCATCACTAATTGTACTTTTAAAGGTATATATTATGGAGCAATGCAACACATGAAATATGAGAAAAATACAAGCACACAAAACACATAAAACCAGAGAGACACAGATATACGTGGTTCACCCAGTTTGGGCTACGTCCACCCCGAACAGCCAGTCCTTCCTTTTTATTATCCAAAAAAATGAAGAGACAAAACCTACAGCAGATCCGCTGTAATATCCTTTGTTCTCTCTCACAGTCTCCCTCTCTGTTTCTCGCTCCGAGAATACACTCATAATACACAGACGCAATACAATACCCTCATATATACAAGGGGTTGCCTTCTAGGGCAAAAAACCCTAATCTAAACATAACTTCTACCGTCAGATCATTTGCCTAATGAACGACCCAGATTGACTAGAAATTACTATACTTTTACAAGGCAATTTTACATCTGTTTTTAGCTTGATGACGCCTGAAAGCCCGCTTCGAGAGGCTCAGACCCCCACGACAGTGATTAATTACGGGCGGTGTTGCCTCCCCCTTTTAAGGTACAGGGGGTCCAATGCTGTGATACAAAATAAACAAGATAATCAAGCTCCACACCCAACAATGTCCCACTTGGAGACTGATTGTAGCAACTCCACCGCTGCTTCATTTGCTGGACAATGACTCCTCTTTGGACCTGGCTATTCCTCATATTCATCGTCATCCTTGAAGACCAATTGAAACTGAGCACATTCTCAGTTTCTCCCTGGTTACAACTTTTGTTAGCATATCTGCAGGATTCTGGCTAGTGTGTATCTTTTCCAGCTTCAACTCTCCATCTTCCAATACTGATCGTATGAAATGGTACTTGAGATGTATGTGTTTAGTCCTGGAATGAAATGTTGAGTTCTTTGCAAGATGAATAGCACTTTGGCTATCACTGTATAGTGTACCCATATCATGCTTCTTACCCAATTCATCCATAAACCTTTGTAACCAAATCATTTCTTTACTAGCCTCTGTAGCAGCAACATACTCGGCTTCTGTTGTTGAAAGTGAAACAACACTTTGGATTTTTGAAACCCAACTGACAGTTGTTCCACCTACGGTAAATACATATCCTGTAGTGCTCCTCCTGTTATCTCTGTCACCTGCCATATCTGCATCAACATATCCCTGTAGAGCAATGTTTGAACCACCAAAGCATAATGCTTGATTTGTGGTACCTCTCAAATATATGAGAATCCATTTTACTGCCATCCAATGTTCTTTTCCTGGATTGTTCATGTACCTGCTTACAACTCCCACTGCATGTGCAATATCAGGCCTTGTGCAGACCATTGCATACATTAAGCTTCCAACTGCTGATGCATATGGAACTTTAGACATATAATCCATGTCTTCTTGGGTCTTTGGGCACATCTCCTTACTAAATTTGAAATGGATAGCAAAAGGTGTACTAACTGGTTTTGCATTCTGCATATTAAATATTTTCAACACCTTTTCTATGTACTCATTCTGAGATAGTGTTAATTTGCGATTTTTTCTGTCTCTAGTTATCCTCATACCAAGGATTTGTTTTGCAGCTCCCAAATCCTTCATTGCAAATGAATTTGCCAATTTTCTTTTGAGCACATTTATTTCCTGCATGTTAGACCCTGCAACAAGCATGTCATCTACATACAATAACAATATAATATAGTTTCCATCATTTTTCCTTTTCAGATAAACACAATGATCAGAGTGACATCTAGTATAACCTTGTTCAGACATAAACTTGTCAAATTTTAGATACCACTGCCTTGGAGCCTGTTTTAAACCATACAAGCTCTTCTTTAACCTGCACACCAATTTTTCTTTCCTTTTTACCTCATATCCTTCTAGTTGCTGCATGTATATCTCTTCCTCCAAATCTCCATGGAGAAATGTTGTCTTTACATCTAACTGTTCAAGATGTAAATCTTCCGCTGCTACAAGACTTAAGATAGTTATGATTGAATTCATCTTAACAACAGGAGAAAATATTTCATCAAAATCAATACCTTTCTTTTGTGCAAACCCCTTCACCACAAGTCTAGCTTTGTACCTCTGTTTTCCTCCATCTTCTTCCTTCAGCTTGTAAACCCATTTATTCTGCAATGTAGTTTTACCTGCAGGAAACTTGACTAAGTCCCAAGTCTGGTTATGCATTAAGGAGTCCATCTCTTCTTCCATGGCTAGCTCCCACTTCTTCCTACTTTCAACCTGCATTGCTTCTTCATAACATTCAAGTTCACCAAAATCAGTCAACAATAAATAATATAATGAAGGAGAGTATCGTTCAGGGGGTCTACTTATCCTGGTAGATATTCTAACACCACTTTCAGGTGTTTGAGGTGCCTGCTGCTGTTGTGGTGGTTGCTGCTGCTATGGTTGTTGATTATTATTATTTTCAGGCACCTTTACTTTTTCATATATCTCATCAAGAACCGCGTATTCCTTTCTTTCTTTTTCTTGTTTCTTTTCCTGCAGCTGATTCTTATACAAGACCTTTTCATTGAATATTACATCTCTGCTCCTAATGATTTTGTGATTTTCATAATCATATAAGCGATAACCAAAATCATTAACACCATATCCAATAAAGGTACATTTCTTTTATTTTGCCTCAAGATTTGTTCTGTTTTCTTTATTAATATGGACAAAGGCCTCACAACCAAAAGGCTTTAAAAAAGAGTAGTTTACCTTTTTACCTGTCCATGCTTCCTTTGGAATACCACCATCCAAGGAACTTGAAGGCCCTCTGTTTATTAGATAAACAACAGTATCTACAACATCTGCCCAAAATTGTAAAGGCAATCCCACATGCAATCTCATGCACCTTGCACGCTCCTTGATTGTTCAGTTCATCCTTTCTGACACACCATTTTCTTGTGGTGTTCTTGGAACTGTCTTCTCTCTACGAATTCCATGCTCTGAACAGTACCTATCAAACTCTTTGCTGCAATATTCACCTCCATTGTCTGATCTGAGACACTTCAACTTCTTTTCTGTCTCAATCTCAACCAAAGCTTTCCATTTCTTGAAAGTATCAAATACATCAGATTTATTCTGAATACAATAAATCCATGTTTTCTAGTTGCATCATCAATAAAAGTAACATAATAACGAGAGCCACCGAGAGATGATACCTGAGAAGGTCCCCATACATCTATATGCACAAGCTCCAATTTTTTGCTCTTCTTTTCTTTCCCAACTCTGAGAAATCTGACTCTCTTCTGTTTTCCATAAATGCAATTCTCACAGAAATCCAAATCAACATTCTTCAAACTTGGCAGCAAATTTCTTGAGTGAATAATTTTCATCCCCTTCTCACTCATGTGTTCGAGCCTATGATGCCATAATGCTGCATCTGCTCCTTTGGAAGTTAAAGCATTAACAGAGTTAGAAATACCATTGCATAAATACAATGTACCAACCTTTTCACCTTTTGCTATTACCAACGCTCCTTTGGTGACCTTCCAAGTTTTATCTGTGAAAGTTGTCACACAACCTTCACTGCCTAACTGCCCTGTTGAAATCAGATTTTTCTTCATATCTAGAACATGCCTTACCTCCTTTCGTAGCCATTGGTTTCCATTCTGTTGTTTTACAAGAACTTTACCCATTCCAACAATTTTACAGGGTTTATCATCACCCAAACGAACTTGTCCAAAATCTCCTTGAACATATTCATGAAAATATTTCTTATCAGGTGTGGCATGGAATGAAGCCCCTGAATCTACAACCCAAGAATCATTAACATTTTCGAAAGAAAGAATCAAAGCATCTTGTAACACATCACCTGTCACATTTGCTTCATGATTGTTTTCTTGCTGTGTGTCTCCTTCTTTTCCCTTCCGAGATCTACAGTCTTTCTTTAGGTGTCCTTTCTTTCCGCAATTCCAGCACACTATTCCTGATCTGGACTTGGATCTGCCTTTCCTTGATTTACTGCGATATTCCGAGCTCTTTCCTCTTTCCATTCTTCTTCCCCTAGACTCTGCACTCAAAGCATTACCTGATGTCTCACCGGAGCTTTTCCGTCGCATTTCCTTGCTAAGGATAGCACCGACAACATCATCAAACTTTAAAGTACTAGATCCAGAGACAAAGTTACTAATGGCCATTACTAAACCATTCCAACTCTCTGGCAATGAGCACAAGAATAACAGAGCTCTAACTTCATCATAAAATTTTACCCCTACAGAACTTAACTGACTGGTAACTGTATTAAATTCATTTAAATGGTCTGCAACAGATCCACCTTCCGACATCTTCATATTAAATAGTTGTTTCATAATAAATACCTTGTTTGAGGCCGAGGGTTTTTCATAAAGTTTCGCCAACGTTTGCATCAAACCCTCTGTTGTTGTTTCCTTCGAAATATTGAAGGCGACTGACGCCGCAAGGCACAACCGTACTGTTCCAAGTGCCTTTCTATCGAGAATTTTCCATTCCGCATCTGTCATGGCCGCCGACTTCTTTGTTTTTCCGCTCAATGGTAGGTACATATATTTCTGATACAGATAATCTTCCATTTGCATCTTCCACAGTGGGAAGTTTTGGCCGTTAAATTTATCGACCCTAAACTTACCATCTTCCGCCATTTCTCCCACTCGAACCAGGAACCCTTCTTTCCTGCGAGTTTATCAGCCAAATATACCTTCTGCTCTGATACCAGTTGTTAGAAAATTACATATTACAAAGCAATGCAACACATAACATATGTGGAAAATACAAGCACATAAAACACATAAAACTAGAGAACTGAATCTATGGTTCACCCGAGTTTGGAGCTACGTCCACCCAGGATTAGCCGATCCTTCCTTTTATTATCTAGCAAAAATGAAGAGACAAAGGCCCTCACGTTAGATCATTTGTAATATCCTCACATTCCTCTCCTGAGTCTCCCTCTCATTTCTAAATACGAGAATACACATATAATTACCTGAAAGCCGCAATACAATGCCCTCATAAAAGTGAGGGGTTTCCTTCTAGGGAAAAAAAACCTAATCTAAACATAACTTCTACCGTCAGATCATTTGCCTAATGAACGGCCCAGATTGACTAGAAATTACCATACTTTTACAAGGCAATTTTACATCTGTTTTTAGCTTCGGGGGCGCTACCCCCGAAAAGCGACGGCGAGGGAGCTCAGACCCCCACGCGTGATGTCACGAGGCGCGTTGCACTCCCATACTGAGTACATGGGTCCAATCTTTGTGATACAAATTAAACAAGATAATCGGGCTCCACCTTTATCTACTTTCTTTCCTCTATGTATTTTTTATCCACAAATTTAGATATCACACTCTGATTGCATTGAAAATTCTTCATTTTTATATGTACCAGAAATTTCTCCTTCTTCGAACAATTTGGAATCTAACCACACTCGATATTTTGAGGAAAATGGGATGACCTCCACTATATATGACTCAATGAATGTTATCCCTAACCCTACTCACTATCAATTTGGAACTCTTTTTGGAGACCTTTCTCGTACCAATTCAGTGGGGAGTGATATCGAGTTTCTCCACCTTCACCTTGATACCGATCTAGAGACCCTGTTGATCCATTCATCATCCTCTCCTAAGATCCCTATCAATCCTAGTTCTCTTCATAATGTTCAAAACCTTCGAATAGTTCGAATGGCTTTGATGCTGATCTTCATAATATTTCTGCAACATTAGAACTGGAGGGGCTTGCTTCTGATATTTTATATGGAGAATTACTTGGCAAGAAAATTTTATGGGTTATTTAATTGATCTATGATACTATTGACTAATAGCATTTCTCCTAAGGGTTGGAGAACTAGGGTTCATAGATCAACTATATTTTATGGTTTCAAACCCTTCTTGTCTCTTTCAAGGGGGTTTCTTGAGTTCTTCAAAAATATTTTCTTTTGATAACTAGATGGATTGTTTCTTTCACACAGACATGGCAACATAATTTCCTGTGTAATTTAATTGATCTGTTAGAATATTAACTGGTAGAATTTCTTCTAAGGGATGCAGAACTAGGGTTCATATAACAACTTATATTCTATGGTTTCAAACCCTTATTATCTCCTTCAAGGGGGCTTCTTGAGGTCTTCAAAAAGACTTCATTTTGATAACGATATGGATTATTTCTTTCACACACGTATGGCAACATACTTTGTAAATAATATTGTAATAGATTCAGAAGATGATATTATTGGTATTGACTACACCTTATTTGGAGACATCATTTGTATTGTGGGGGTTTGTACCTTTCTATTGGATGTTTTTGGTGATGTGAAGACTACTCAACTTCTAGTAAAGATTCATACTAACTCTAACAAGCCTATGGATGCTTGTTTACAAAGGGAGACCCCTCTCAGCTCATTTAATGCAAGTTATACTCACGATTCTGCATAAATCTATTGGATGGCTATATGGATGATTCTCAAATTATTTCATTAGATTAGCTTGATTGTGTGGATATTTTTCTTCCACAATATGCTATTTGTCTTGACTAAACATATTAATTATATGCAAGATGGATCTTTTATTTCCCCATGGTATCTTTATTTCTCTTGGATATACTTTCAATGGAAGTTTTGGTGCCATTAACAAAAAGTGTGGTCCTTGGTGCTCCTCCAATTGACCAACGTACTTCACTAGTTCCTTATTTCATACTTCAAAACAAAGACTCAATTACCAAGTTCTAGTTCCTTGTTTCACACTTCAGCCAAAAGACCTAATTACTAAGTTGTGGAATGATGTTGGTATTGATACTATATTGTTCACTAAAATAACCTTTATTGGTAATATATTGTTCCATTTTTTTTGTCTTGGCTAAAGCAATTTATTTATTTCCTCTTGCCCCAAGTTAGATACATATGTGTCAAGTTTTCTTATGAGATTTCAATTATGAGATGAAGTAATAAGCATAAATATTTGTGAAAGCTATGAAATTTATTGCATTTTGAAAAAAATTTAGTTTTCATTTGTGATCGAACAATGTTGTGACCCAAATTTATATAATTTTCCCAATATATCATATCCACTATTTAAAACTAAAAACATATAGAGAAACTAACTATGTTATTCTAAAAAGCACTATATTATTATATGGTACACACCCAAAATCATCAGTGGCTTTTCTCTCATTCTTTAAATTTTGGATGTGGCATGAGTTAACAACATAGCGAGGGGTTTGTTCTAAGTTTTGTATGAAATATTTAATTACGTTTACACTTAATCATTGCTTATGAGTATTTGTTGACTTTTTATTTTTATTTTTTTAATTGATGGCCTAGATTGATTCTTAAGGGAATATTCTCAACATATGCTTCGTCTAAATGTTTATCAACTATTAGATTGCATTGACTTATAATAAATTCAAAAAATTAGATTAATTCCAGGTGGCTCCTGACCCGATTTTCAAAGCATACCTAATTTTAAAAAATATATACTAATTAAATCAAAATCACAATCTCATTATGAACACAGATAAATTATGAAGTGTGTGAGTGCTTTATGGGCCCCCCAAAGGATCTACATTGTTCAATTTCCAACCAGTCCTTCTAATGGTGGGGTTTTTATAAGTGATATGTTTGTACTGGGATTTTTATGATCTCTTACGAACCCTCAGCATGGTATTGTATGGAGAACTAGTGTAAGAATGCAGTGATATGAAACAGTAGTGGAAGAAACATCACCCCAATGAGTTGTTTACAATAAGATCTATTGACACAACGTATATGGTCAGGGTTGTGCCAACAAATGCTACAGATAATTTGTATTGTACTATGTTTGCTCATTTTGTTATACATGGGCTCATGGGGCCATGATAATATCGAACAATGGTTCCTTAATGTCTTTCACATTCCCAGTGGCCATGATAATATCAAAAAATGAAAACAAATATGCATATGCAAAATCCATCTTTGTTTATTTATGAAAACAAAAATTAGCAATTTCAATAGAACAAATAATGAGGGTTTGGGATATTATTGACATACGTTTGACTGGGCACAACAATCATGTCCCGAGTCTCCTCCAAGCTTGTAGTGATATGTAGAACTATAATGTAGATGCAAAATCCACTAAATACTAAAAAAGAGTTCTATTTTCACTTCAAATCAACTCTCTTCATTGTGGCTCTAAAATTTCAAAATGCTCACAAATCATCAATGAGATGTGTTTGAAAAATATGGTAGGTGCATCATTATATAGTGATATCTAAGGGTCTATGAGGAGGGAATTTTTTTTCCACTTGATTGTAAAAATTAGTATACACTAAGCATGCATACATCCAGATTCCCCTGATCTCACAATATTTAACTTCTTGAAAAATACATAATCATTCCACTGTTAATATTTTGTGGAAAATTAATTGCAAACACATGTGAAGCATAAATAAATAAAATCGCACATAACACAGTTTTTTAACGAGAAATCCTGAAGCTAAAAACCCCAACTATCATATATTATGTATCATGGAGATCATGTAACAATCCCATACAAATCTTAGTACATCAAGCTCTCGGTACAATACAATCGTCACACACTAATTAGAAGAAATCTGCAAATCCATGCACTGATTTCTGGCCACTTGATAGCCTGCCTCCACTACACAATCCCCGCTGAAGAATAGCTCTGAATGAATTCAAATTACCCTTGCCTTGACTGCGCAATCCTCATTGGAAAATCCAATGTGTGTGTGGTGCAATCAATGCATCACTATAGTCACAATAGATAGTCCATCTTACCCTTTCACCTATCTCTCCACTAGGTCTCCACTCGAACTGACATGCACTGTAGTTAACTACTGTATTGTTTAGTTGATTAATGAGTTATTATTTGTGAATTAATTAACTAATTAATTCACTCCACTCTCACTAGTGTATCATTCGGTTGGACTAGATACCAACTAGCTCATTAAAGTCTAAGCGGGATTGAAAACTTTACAGCTCCACCAGACACTCTTCCAACTCTGTCATAACTTTGCCACTTCAGTTCTAACTGAGTCCTCCATGCATGAACCACCAGTAAACCCTAGGAATTGTGTAATTCCTTCAGCCCATTGATTTTCCAAATCTTTGCATTGAAATTAAGTGCTCCAAGAGAATAAGTTGATGTTTATTGTTGGATTATTATTAAGAGCAAATAATAATCGACACTTTTATTTTTAGATCGACGATCTATAAATAGACTTCGCCCAATATTCTAAAAATAGAATTTCATCTTTTTTTCCAACTTGATCAACCATCCACAAATAGCATCCTGCAACTTCTAGAATATGATCACCATGTCTAAAAATAGACTTGCACCAAAAATAGCCTACGGGCCCACTTAGTGAAGGAAACTCTTTTCACTAAGCTCATCATCTTGTTGAATCTCAACACTCCCTCTCAACAAGATAGGGATTATCCTTCACCCTGATCCTGCCTATATGGTATTCAAATTTTCTCCTGGTGATCACCTTCGTCAGAATATCTGCATCTTGATCCTTCGTAGGAATGTACTGAAGCAACATGATCTTCCGCTACACACAATCTCTAATATAATGATACTGGATATCAATATGTTTAGATCTATCATGAAACACTGGATTAACTGAGAGTTTAATGCAACTCTGATTATCACAATGTATCAATGTAGGATCTAAATGTGAACCGAACAAACCAACCAAGATCTTCCTCATCCAGATAGCCTCACATGAAGCTTGACTTGTTGCCATGTATTCCACTTATGCTGACTGAGTGCCATGGATCTTTGTTTCCTGCTGTACCAAGATACTATCGTAGATCCGATACTGAAAATCCCTCCTAATGTGCTCTTTCTGTCTGTTTGGCTTTCTGCCCAATATGCATCCATGAAGCCATGTAACTTCACCTCATCCATCTGTCTATACCATAAACCATACTTAGATGTGCCCCTGAGATATCTCAAAACATGCTTTCCTACCTTCCAAAAGAGCTTGGTAGGCTTAACCATCACTTGTGAAAGCTAGTTCACCGCAGAGCATATGTCTGGTCTTGTATTGACTAAATACACGAGCGAACCCACCAACTATCGATAAATAGTGGCATCCACTACCTCTGCCGATGTAGCATCCTCTTTCTTCCAATTTCCTGGAAGAGGAGTATCAATAGGCTTGCAGCCTTGCATGTAAAACTTCTCCAGTATCTCCTGGGCATACTTTCCTTGAGACACAAATAGTTCACCTTCCCGCTGCCATATTTCCAATCCAAGGAAATAATGAAGGAGGCCCAAATCCTTCATCTCAAACTCCTTTGCAATATCTGCCTTGCATGAGTGTATCAACTGCTCATCACCTGTTAGTATTAAATCATCAACATAAAGAAAAATTATTAAAATCTTACCCTCCACCACAATTTGGTACAGGTTTTCATCTGCCTCAGTCTTGGTGAAGCCAAGTCCATTGAAATAGCTGTCGATCTGTGTGTACCAAGCACGAGGTGCTTGCTTCAGCCCATGCAACGCTCTTTTTATCCTGCACACATGTGACTCGCTATTTTAGATCTCAAATCATTCAAGCTGCTCAATGTACACCTCTTCCTCAATGATCCCATTAAGGAACGCAGTCTTCACATCCATCTGATGAATGTGCCAACCCTTCTGCGCTGAGAGAGCAAGGATTGTCCTTATGGAAGAATACCATGTGATAGGTTCAAATGTTTCTTCATAATCAATCCCCTCAATTTGTGAGAAGCCCCGGGAAAAAAATCTTGCCTTATACTTCTCGACTCTCCCATTAGCAGCTTGCTTTACCTTGTAGATCCATCTTGATCCTACTGCTGATTTACCCACCAACCTTGGAAAAATCTCCCAAGCACTATTTCTGACAATGGAGTCATACTCCTCCACCATGGAATCTACCCAAGTGGGCTCCTGCATTTCTTCTTCAAAAGAAGATGGCTCTATCATGATACACTTTCTCATAAGAGCCATGTATCTAGTAAATCGGTTAGGTGACTGCCTCTGTCTGTGTTGTGATGTAGGGACTCCTACATTCTATGCCGCATCAAGATTCAGTCTCTCAACTTCTGTGGTATGCTTTATGCTTTGAATGATGTTTGGTTATGCATGAGTGGACTCCTCCACTCCATGAATCTCCTCTTGTGGATGATCCACATCGAGAGGCTCATCTTTGGGAACAAGTAGTTCCTCCTCTGCATGCAAGTGTAGCTCCCTCTCAAGCGACAAATTCATGGATTTCACCTCATTGAATTTTATATCCCATCACACCACAGTCATCCGAATATCTGGAAAATACACACGATAATTATGGGGTGTTTCTGTGTACCCCACAAATATGCCAACTTCTGCAGTCGGCTCTAGCTTCTTCCTGGTATAGTTTGTCACATGAATGTAAACAGATGAGCCAAAAATCTTCAAATGAAAAATATCAAGCTTCTTACCAGTAAAATATTCTTCAGGTGTACTCATGCCAAGTACTCTATGAGGACAACGGTTTTGCACATAAACCATAGTGTTGCATGCTTTCACCTACAAGTGCACTGGTAGGCCCTGGTCATGCAGCATCGCTCGTGCAGCATCCATGATCATTCTGTTCTTCCTCTCCGCGACCAAATTCTGCTATGGGTTATGAGATGCTATGATTTCTCTTCAAATTCCTTCTTTGCTACAGAAGTCTTTGAATTCGGCAAAGATATATTCACCACCATTATCGCTCCGTAGAGCTTTCACTTGCTTCCTCGACTCCTTATCCACTAATGCTTTAAACTCACAGAAATTTGAGAATGTTTCACTCTTATTCTGCATGAAGAATATCATCCATCATCTATGAGAATATTCATCAACAAATATAACATAATACTTGTGTTTTTCTATTGAAGCAACCAAGAAAGGTCCACACACGTCTGTGTGAATTCTCTCCTAGTTCACCGAAGCACGGTTCTCCTTCTCATGAAAGGTGGTCTTCACAAACTTACCCATAGTACATCCCTTGCACTAATATTACTACACAAGAGTACCTTGGGAAGTCCAGTAGAAATCTCCTGCAAAATCTTCAAAGTGCCATGGTGAAGATGGCCCAATCTACTATGCCATAATTTGCCCTCATCCCAACTCACCACATCTTCTGCTTTGCCCACCATTGCAGTGCAGCTATCTACCTCCAGCTTGTAGAGATTATTAACTCAAATCCCTATCTTCTTGGTTTGAAAGATTGTTTTATGTCGAAGGAAAGCTTTTCCCTCACTGAAAACAACATCATAACCATTGTCTTCCAACATTGCGATCAATACCAAGTTCTTCTTCAGACCTGGGACATGCATAACATATTTCAACAAGAATGGATTGTCGGTCTCCCTCTCAAAGGTAATGGTCCCAATTTCGGTCACACTATATCGACCATCGTCACCTATCTCTATATGCATATGGAGGTCCTTCTCCTCCAAGTCACTAAACAACTCCTTGTCTCTCGTCATATGGAAAGACACGCCACTATCAAGATACCACACCGATCCCATATAGCTTGAAACCAAGAATGCGATCAAACAGAAATCAAGTTCAAATTGCGAGGCTAAGGCCTCTCCAGCTGTAGCTCCAGAAGCCTTCTTGTTCTTCTTTTTCTGTGGGCAGTTAGTGGCAAAATTCCCATGTTCGTGACAGTGAAAACACTTCACTTTGGACAAATCCTGCTTCTTGCCTTTAGCTTTGGATTTTGAAGGAAATTTCTTCCCCTTCCCATTCCTTGCTTTGGCAGCCAAAGCGCAATTCTCTTCATCATCATTCTTCTATGAAGAGCCATCCCTGGTACCCCGCCTTATCTCCTCTTGCACAAGATCCGACCAAAGTCGCTCCCATCCCGGCAGTTTCTCCCGTCCATTGACAGAGTCTTCATAACTATGAAAAATCTTCGAAAGCCCAAGGAGAGCCAAGCTCACTAAGTCTTCATCATCAACATTAATCCCCACACTTCCCAGTTCATCCCTATAGTGGACAAACTTCGTGAGATATTTTGGAATACTGTCGCCCTTCTCCATTTTTATTACTAAGCTTGTCTTTCAACGCCAACTTTCTCTGGTCGCTACTGCTTTGGAAACAATCTATCAAAGACTTCCACATTAAGAATGGAGTGGCTTTCCTGTGAAGGCTGGACACAATATGGTCCTTCACACCTTCCAACATAATTCTTCTTGCCTTTTCTATCTTCTTTTGGCATGCGTCAAGTAATGCAGCATCACTAGATCTCGAATTAGGAACATCGCTATCGATGAACTCCTTCAGTGCATTATCCTCCAACACCACCTCCACCCTATCCTTCCATGATATGTAATTCGAGCTCCCGTCAAGGGCATAATCCAATCACAACCCATTGAAATACATTTCAATGTATACTCAACTTCTGCACCAAGAATTTTCTGTAGCAAATTTGAATTTTCCACCAACACAAACTCAAATTTTTTTCACAATTTCAATCTTCAAGAATTAAAACTGCTCTAATAAGATGTAGAATGCATACATATAGATTCCCCTGATCTCACAATATTTAACTTCTTGCAAAATAGAGAATCATTCCACTGTTAATCTTTTGTGGAAAATTAATTGCAAACACATGTGAAGCATAAACAAAAACAATCGCACATAACACAGTTGTTTAACAAGAAAGCCTGAAGCTGAAAACCCCAACTATCATATATTATGTATCATGGGGATCATGTAAAAATCTCATACAAAGCTTAGTACATAAAGCTCTCAGTACAGTACAATCGTCACACACTAATTAGAAGAAATATGCAAATCCATACACCGATTTCTTTCCACCTGATAGCCTGCCTCCACTGCGCAATCCTTGCTGAATAATAGCTCTGAATGAATTCGAATTACCCTTGCCTTGACTGCGCAATCCTCATTGGCAATTCCAATGTGTGTGTGGTGCAATCAATGGATCACTATAGTCACAACAAATAGTCCATCTTGCCCTCTCACCTATCTCTCCACTGGGTCTCCACTGGAACTACCATGCACTGTAGTTAACTGCTGTATTGTTCAGTTGATTAATGAGTTATTATTTGTGAACTAATTAACTAATTAATTCACTCCACTCTTACTAGTGTACCATTCAGTTAGACTAGATACAACTAGCTCAACTGAGTCTAACTGATTTAAACTGAATACAACTCCATGAACTACTCTTCCAACTCTGTCATAACTTTTCCACTTCAGTTCTAACTGAGTCCTCCATGCATGAACCACCAGTAAACCCTAGGAATTGCGTAATTCCTTCACCCCACTGATTTTCCAAATCTGTTCATTGAAACTAAGTGCTCCAAGAGAATAAGTTGTTGTTTATTGTCAGATTATTATTAAGAGCTAATAATAATCGACACTTCTATTTTTAGATCGATGATCTATAAATAGACTTCACCCAATATTCTAAAAGTAGAATTTCATCTATTTTTCCAACTTGACCAACCATCCACAAATAGCATCCTGCAACTTCTGAAATATGATCACCATTTCTAAAAATAGACATAGTCTAAAAATAGACTTGTACCAAAAATAGCCTACAGGCCCACTTAGTGAAGGCAACTCTTTTCACTAAATTCATCATCTTGTTGAATCTCAACATTAACTACTATGGAAGTGGTTCCGATGGGATGGGGACTGGTTTGGATTGAAACAAGCCTGAACTGGTTAGCTCATATGGTTTTGTCCCAAACTAGCATGTTGGTCTAGTTCAGGGTTAGTTTGGGCATGGCAAGGTTTGAACTCATTCACACTGGATGCTTCTGATAACACTAGTCTGCATTTTATGATGCACACTTTGTGTTATTTTATTTTTTTCATCTCACAATTATGAAGCAGTGAAAAAAACTTTTCTCCCAAACTTGGATTTATGTTAAGGTTCTCCTTAATGGGAATAATAATTTCCATAGACTTAGTAAACCGTTGAACTCTTCTAGAATCCTACTATCTTGGTCTAGTTGTTTGTACCACTTCCTATGTTATGTGTGAAGAAAAATGAGAACTTATAAGTTTACATTATCTCTCTAGCCACTCATCCTTTAGCCCTGGCTTTTCTATATTACCTTTAGATTCAACATCAAAGTATTGGGGTGGGGTTAAGGTCTGATTGGAATCTTCCAAGTTCTCACAAGGTTTCACTCAATCAGGATCAACTATTGATTTTAAATTTCAACATCATTCCCTGAAAATTGTATGACAAATTAGAAAGAAAAAACCTCTCTTTCTGGTCATTTTTCTACATTATATCACTTGTCCTTTCTACATAGTAAGACAAGTGGAATTTTTTATTACCCAAGTAATCAACACTTCCATGAATTTTATGTACATATTTGTTAAGTTTACATGTTTCTTGGTTTAAGTTTCCTTGTATATCCTTACATGAATAATAAATATTAAAAACTCAAGGAACACATTATTTGTTTGTAATAATTTGTCACAACGATACATGACACAATACATAAAGTTGAGATTATTCTTCTTAGGGACCACATTATTAGGTTTTTCCATTCTTGACTTCCATATGTATAAATATTGACAAAACTTTTGTTAATCATACGTCTGTGCAAACAACTAAGTTTTGATCAGTGGTTGTCATTGATGTCAACCAAAGCAGCACCAGTGGCTACCTCGATCTTGCATGGTAATTTTTACCTACAAAATTACTATATTCCGAGTCAAGAATATCTTTTATAATTTCTCCTTGTCGAGATTTTTCCATTGATATATGGCACACCATGTAATTCTTCACGGTTTGAGAGATACTCATGTTTGAAGTTTGTAACCCCAGTTAGTGGGCTAAAACCCCATGAGGTTGTGGCATGGGTCATTGAAAATTCAATAATTAATAATTTTTAAGCTCCTAAAATCCCTCCCATGTTCACTTGTTGAAGACCCTCTCAACCTAACCATTTACATAAATTGTGATCCTCATATCCTCCTCATGCAAGGATTTTGCTACCTGAAATAGGTCATCATGGAATTTGCACTAGAACGTTTTTTTTATGAAGTTTCAGAAGATTAAATTTTATGTAGAGAAGTTGAAATCCTGAAGAAGCTCCTGTAAAAATTTCAGATCAAGGTGCGCAATATTTTCAGAGATATGATCTGTGGAAGTTAGTGTTTTTGTAGGCTCCTGAACTTCATGTCAAAGAAGTGACCTTGGAAAAACCGTCATAGCTCTCTCTCTGAGTATCAGATTAGAATTATGTAAAAATTGGCAGATATTGCATGGAATGTATTTTTCTCTGTATCAATTTCAGAGCTGAATGAAGAAACAGTGATACATATAACACCATACAAGTTCGCCCTACTGAACCAGTCCATAATTAGGGCATTGTGAGAGATTGGGCATAACTCTCACTTGAAGAATCCAAATTGGGCCAGACCTATGGCATTGGAAATAAGACTCATAGGACTACTACAAGACCAAAAATCACATATTGGGGATCTGAAATAACAGAGATACACCAAATTCAATATCGAGCTCCTAGAAGGCAAGAAAAAGCTAGATCATGTGTTGTCAAGGGCTGCAAAGGACCAGAATTTATAGGGCAGCAAAGCAAAGCAAGGTGCAACAGAGGATAGCATGATAAGAGCAGAAATCAAGGTGCATAATAGCAGTAAGAAGTTCACCACATGAAGTATTCAAGTGGGTAGCATTGCATACAGTCATTATAAAGGTATCATTATACTAAGTCATTGTAAATGCATCATTGTAAAAATTGTACAAGTGTCTATCTGCCAAGAGTTGAAGAGGTAGTGTCAGGAGGTCTAGGATCATCATTAGGTGGTTGTGTTATAGATGGGGTTATGGTCTAGTTCGTCATCTTCTTCTACATCATTCTATATAATTCTAAAGTGGACCATTTTCCCTGGTACGAGAGTCCATTCTTCATTTATTATTATATAGGGTGGTAGGCTGGTGCTAAGCTAGTGCATGAAGTCACCAACAGGTTCAAGCTTGTGAAAAATTCAGGGTGGTAGGGTGGTGCTAGGGTGAGTTTTATATCATTGGGTGTTGGGGCATCCATTTAGTTAACTACTGAAGAATCTTGGGCATTGGAGCATCCATCTAATGAGAGCTGAAGAAGAATGCTTTTCTAGATTCTAGGAATTTGGAGCTTTATTTTCAATTGGAGTTGAATATTAAAGAATTATTATAAAATCGTTCAAGTGGTTTTTTTCACGGAGAGGGTTTCCACCTTAAAAATTGTGTGCAATTGTGTTCCTTTTGTTTACTGCAATCATTGTACAAACATTGATAATAATTGAAGATTAACTAATTCTCTGAAAGATTAATAATAATACTAATTGAAAGGAATACTTATTCACCACCCCTCTTAGTATTTCCAACAATTGGTGTTAGAGCTTGGTTCCTTCAATAGCATTTTAATAGCTGGAAGGAGGTCATGGAGCATACCGAGAATGGTATACCTCTGTTCAATGAAATTAATTATGCACTCTGGAAAGGAAGAATGGAGGTCTATCTCTTGGCGCAAGGTTAAAAAGTATGGGACACTGTTCAATATGGATTTACACCAACCACGGATGAACAAGGTAAGAAGAATTTGGTAAATGATGCAAAAACAAAGAATATTATTATCAGTGGACTTATTGAATCTGGTTATCATAAGGTGTTGGGTTGTAAAACCGCAAAAAATGTATGGGACAAGCTTGAGAATATATATGCAGGTGACTCAAATGTCAAGAAGGAAAAGCTTCAAATCTATAGAGAAAAATTTGAGTAACTCAGAATGAAATAAGATGGAAACATTGTTGCATACTTCCAATACGTTGATGAAATAACCAACACTTTGGAAGGATTGGGAGAGCTAGTTGAAGAGAAGACCATTATATGAAATATTCTTAGAATGTTACCAGGGATATTCAACCCAAAGGTATCAGTCTTAGAATACAGTGTAAATATGGACAAACTTAGCAAAGAGTAATTACATGGAGTTCTCATAGCATATGAAATGAGACTTGATGAAGAAGAGGGTACTTCGCATCTAGAAACTGCGGTCGTTGCATCTAAGAAAACCAATAAGAAAAAACAACCTTCAATTGAAAAGACATGCACCTGCAGGTGTGAAGAAAAGGGAGATGATGAAGAAGGTCTTTCAGATGAAGAATATGCTTACTTTACGAGAAAACTAAAAATTGGTAAGGGAAAATTCAGAGGTAAACTTCCATTGATATGTTTCGGCTGTATTGAGGTTGGGAATTTCATAAAATTTCCAAACAGAAGTGATGGCAACTCAAAAGAAAATAAAGGCTTTAAGAAATTCAACAAGCAAAGAAAAAATAAAGGATTCAAAATGAAATTTCTCTTTAAAGAAGATATCTCATCATCCGATGAAGACAATGACAACGAAGAATAGGCCAATGAGAGAGTATTGTTTATGGCCAAGCACAATAAACAAGAGGTATCAAACAATAAGAAGAAGGGTTGACCATAGAACTGGCCTTGGTTACAAAGAAGAAGAAGCAGGACCTTCTACAAAAAAATACAATGAACCTATGAGATCTGACATGCATGTAGACTTCATTGGACAAGCTTCGCAAGAACATCCTTGGAAGATGATTCCTCAACAAATATTTCCATCCAGGTACCAACATATTTTTCATGGCTATTGTTATTCATGTGGAAAATTTGGTCATAAAGCTATAGAATGTCGCACGTACCCTAGGAACCAATACAATTCCAGGAGATCCTTCAAATATGCTCCCAGGGCTCAACGAAACACCAATAGATTTGAATATTTAAGAAATAATATGGAATGTTACAAATGCCGAAAATTTGGACACATAGCCAGAGACTGCAGACTTGAAAATCCTCCAGAAGAATCTTCGAAGCCATAGAACAAATGAACATGGAAGAAGAAGAAGACTGATAATTGTGCTCTCACTCTCAAGGCTCAAAACAACAAAGATGTGTAGTATGTGGATAGTGGTTGCTCAACACATATGACTAGAGATAGAAAGAAATTTGTATCTCTGAAAGAGAAGAAGAATGGAACCGTGTCCTTTGGAAATGATGGATCTTCAAATGTTATAGGATCAGGTACTGTCACTCTTGGAAGAAAAGATGCTCTAGCCAAGAATGTTCTATTGGTTGAAAACATGAATCAAAATATGCTCAGTGTTGGACAAATGTGTGATCAAGGAAACACAATACTATTCAGCTCCTCAAAATGTGAAATCAGGAAAGGTAGGTATCGTTAAATTGTGGCTACAGCAAGTCGAGCTTCAAACAAAATATATGTTGTGGATGAAGCAAATAAAGCATGTCTACTAGCTAAAGAGGATGATATAATGTTTGGTTGCAATGATGATTGAATAAGTAAGAAATTTTATACAAAGATGAAAAGTAAGTTCGAGATGTATCTAGTTGGTGAGATGACATACTTCTTAGGGCTTCAAATATCTCAGCAAGAGAAAGGAATATTTATATGTCAAGCCAAGTACATCAAGGAAATGCTCAAGAAATTCAAAATGGAATTTTGCAAACCCGTCCATACTCCGATGGTAACAGGTTGCAAATTGAGCATAGATAACTCATATAAGGATGTGGATCAGAGGTTGTACAGATCTATTATTGTTAGTATTCTATATGTAACAGCCTCTCATCCAGATGTGATGCAAGCAGTTGGACAAGTAGCAAGATTCCAAGCAGCACCAAAAAAATCACATATTATTTTGGTGAAAATAATTCTTTGATATATAAAGGGAACAATAGAATATGGCTTGTGGTATATCAAGGGTAACAATCTCATTATTAAAGCCTTTATAGATGCAGATTGGGCAGGAAGCATTGATGATCGTCAGAGTACTCATGAAGCATTTGAATAACTTCGCCAGAAGCTTGGGATTCTCCCAAGTTCTCATTAGATTTTCCTTATTCAGAATATAAAGGGAGAGTGGACGTGTGTACAGGTCCGCAGGATGGTTGTGTGTCATGGGGAGTTACCCTTTTCCATTTATGTCAAAGGGAGAGAGAATTTCGTAGGAAGAGGTGTCATGATCGTAAGGGGGGTACTTGTGTTGCCATCAATGCAAATGGGGGAGATTGTTGATCAGTGGTTGTCATTGATGTCAACCCAAGCAGCACCAGGGGCTACCCCGATCTTGCATGGTAATTTTTACCTACCAAATTACTATATTCTGTGTCAAGAATATTTTTTATGGTTTCTACTTATCAATATGTTTTCGTTGATATATGACACGCCATGTAATTCTTCACGGTTTGAGAGATATTCATGTTTGAAGTTTGTAACCCAAGTTAGTGGGCTAAAATGCCATGAGATTGTGGCATGGGTCATTGAAAATTCAAAAATTGATAATTTTTAAGCTCCTAAAATCCCTCCCACATTCACTTGTTTAATGCCCTCTCAACCTAAGGATTTATATAAATTGTGATCCTCATATCCTCCTCATGGAGGGATTTTGCTACCTGAAACATGTCATCATCAAATTTTCGCTATAATATTTTTCCTACAAAGGTTCAGAATCTGAAATTTTTATGCGGTGAAGCGAAAATCCTAAGGAAGCTCCTGTAAAAATTTTAGATCTAGGTGAGAAATATTTTATGGAGATATGATCTGTGGAAGTGTTGTGACCAGCAACAACCCCCCTTTTTATTTATTATTAGTAATAATACTAAATAAATGGGGACCCTTAGTTAAAAATCCAAAAAAAAAATCAATTAGGATTTGTTTGCCTTTACAAATAAAACTTTCTATCATAAACTTATAAAATCCCTTAGAAAGAATATTTAGAAACACTTAAGTTTATGATAGATTGTAATAAAATTTCTCTTGAAACAAGATAGCACATCCATAACAAAATAGTATATATAAAACGCATTAATAGCAGATCGCATAGCGCAGAAAACAGAAATGATTAATAAAAATCTTTTGCGCTCTTATCAATTTTGCGCTATTTTTATGACTGTGATGATTTCATTTTGCGATATTGCGACATTGCGATATTGCAATATTGCGCAGCAAATCGCAGATCGCAATGTCACAGATTCATGTAGGCGCAGTTTCCCAAGGCAATCTTCCCATATGTCAAATCCGTTATGCGCTTTAATGATTATATTAAATTATTGGATTGATTATTAATGTGAAAAGAGATTGTGCTTAGATTGAAAGTCGTTTCACAATTTAAATATTATATTTCATCCGCTTTCATATTCAAAACAGTCTCATCACCTTTCTTATATCATTACTCTCATTTATTCGTAAAACGCAGGCACGAAGGAGCATACCACTATACAAAGCTTCCGCTAAACATTATGGGTAAGAAGGAGAAGAGCTCAAGTTCTGAGAACAAAGAAATGGCTTCGCTATATGCAGACACCGCCTGTAACAAGGACGCCGGTATATCTACTTGGGAGGGAATGTATAAACTGTTAGAAGATGAAAACCCTGTGGTGATAAAAGTTGCAGCTACAACAGGTTCAAAGGATACGTCTGAAGCAACCCTTAGAGACTTGGCTTGCTCATTTCTACATAGAATAGCAGCAAGACCAAGGATTCTCCCATATACAGACATGGTGAGATGGGTACTGGATAGCACAGATATTTCAGACAGACAATTCAGAACTCCATCGGAAGAGCTAATCGAGTCATTCACCATAGAAGATCTGAGATTAATGTATAAGCTGCCAGAACCTCAGGCAACTTTTAATAGGCAATTTATGGAAGAGTTTGCCAAAGAACACTCAAATTTGGCAGAATGCTCAAAGGAGTGGACCAAAAGAAGTGAACCATTGAAGAAGAACAAACAAGGTATGTACAGCACGGGTTCACTTACCTCTCCTTATTGTTTTACTGCTGCCATGTTATGCAGGCTTTTTGAAAAGCCTGACATAAATATGATATTACGCGAATGGCTTCCTTTGTTAAATGCGGCTATTAATTCTACAATTGTAGACTGGGCCAAAATCCTATCTGATAATCTCACCACTGCTATATTTCATTACCGGTCTAAATGAAATGTTTCCCAGCGGGTTTATCCACCTTTTTATTTATCTGCTTATGTTATAGACGCCATCTGATATGTCTCTAAATTCCCTGTGATGGGCTGGAAATGGACTATCCACAATCCTTTTCCCATTCATGTGTACCATAAAGAACTATGGGAGTCTGAGTTTATCCCCCATTTTTATCAAATTTGTCATGGAATAATGCTGCCATTGTACAGAACATTGTATAATAAGGATGCCCCGAGGTTATCCTCAGAAACAGAGGTTGATATTCTCCCCGTCGCAAGGTGGTTTGGGGTTTTGAATATCAAGATGATATTATTTATAGATTTCCTCACATGACTGTTTGTATTCTGCTTGGAATTCGAAATGGAAAGTCATGTCTCTTTGCCTTCTGCCTTCTCACTCCTTTTATCAGCTTACTCAGAAATTATAAATGTAGGTGTCAATTTTAACATTACAGTGGGAGTTTGTTTTCTCTCGGAGACTTGCCAATGCATCACAAACAATAAAAACAATTAAAACATTTACATTCGAATTACAATGTGAATTCCAACTCACTTATTTTGTCTCTTGGTTTGCTGCGCATTTGTCTTTTCTGTGACTGTGTTTTGACTCTTTTCTGCTCTGTATGCTTTTCTGTCCTCTGCTGTAGTGTATTTGTTGTATACGTGTAACAGTGCTTTTATATCAGTGCCTCTTAGAAAAAATACGTGACTGCTGACTTGCAGCAAGTGTCTTGTTGATGTGGAACATTCCGCAAGTGGAACGGACATATATCACAGTCATTGTATATTTATAATTTCCCTCCCATTAAGCTGAGGCCCGTGGGTCTACAGACCACATGGCTTATCGCAACAGCGTTATATATATATAACAGTGCCTTTTCATATATATATATAAGTAATTTCAACACTCAGCATACATACAAACTTCCTTTTAAAAAGACTTAAATCAATTCTCGGCATTATATAATAAAAACTCTTTAAACAAATAAGAACTCCTTTCGGGCTCACTCACTGATCTTTTCCGATGCGATGTATCACTCCTCAGCCTCTTCCGATTGCGATTATTCACTGTTATGGCGAAACTTCAAACATATATCAGTCTTGGCTTATAAACCCATCAGGTCCTGCCTTTCAATCGCAATCGCAAATCTTTGTTAACATGTTCTGGAACTCAAACCTATCAAGTCACAATTTATCAGTCCATCGGGTCCGATTCTCAATCACAATCGCAACTTTCTGTTGTGATGTTCTGATGCTCCACTTTACCTCCGATGCGATTGACCATGGAACTGAAACATTTGTTAGTCATAATTTATAAGCCCATCGGGTCCGGGCTTCAATCGCAATCGCAAGTCTTTAACATATGTTCCGATTGACCAGTGCCAATGCGATTTGACCGTAACTCAAATATGTATTAACCACCATTTATACACCCATCGGGTCCGGAACTTCAAACAAATGCAATCGGGGCGCATAATAGAAAAGTTCCGATTGTGATCAGAACACGGATGTGATTTGCATCTATTAACTCCTGCTTATAATAGGATCGGGTCCGCCATTTCAATCGCAGCGTTTTGCAAAAGACATGCGATTGGGAACTCGGATGCGATTAGCATCTATTAACTCCTGCTTATAACAGGATCGGGTCTACCATTTCAATCGCAGCGTTTTACAAAAGACATGCGATTGGGAACTCGAATGTGATTAGCAATTAACTGTGGTATATAGCTCAATCGGGTCCGGCCTTTAATCGGAGCACATAACAAAACTCTGCCGATTGAACCTTTTCTCCGATTGCGATTGGGGAGGGGTCCCACCTTATAAGCCATTTCGTTTTGATAGAACCTTTGGTTAAAGTGCTCCGCTTGTATATAACTGATATATATTCTTATATATATTTTGCCACTGGAGTGAAGCGATTCCCAGAATAATGTTTGTATTTGTTATATGTGCTCCGTCGGTTGGAGAGTGCGATTCTCGGAATATGGTTCTGTATTATATGTGTAACGCCCGGCTGGAGTCTGCGATTCCCGGAATAAGATCCGTGTTGTATAACGCTGGTTGGAGTGTGCGATTCCCGGAATTTTGTAACTGCTCTCTGCCTCTGTCTCTGCTTCTGTCACTCTGCCTCTGTCTCTACTTTTGTCACTCTGCCTCTGTCTCTATCTTCCGATAACGGTTCTTCACTGTGCTTCTATGAATGTTACATTTTGACTTTCTTCTTGCTGCCTCTATTGCTTTCGCTGTGCCTCTTTTGCCTTCCTTTGCTACAGCACTGCCTCTTTTGCCTGAGTGCTGCCTCTTTTGCCATCAATGAAAATATTTCCAACAGTCTCCCCCTTTGGCATTGATGGCAATCCACTTTCTCTGTTTTCTTTCTCTTTCTCTTGTTGCTTGCTCTTCCTGTTTGCTATTTTTTCTTCCTCCCCCTTTGACATCAATGGCAAAGGATGACTCCTCATCCCTCCGTATGGGTTCTGTCGTTGTATTTCCTTTCTCTGAGTTACGTTTAGGTCCTCTTCTGCCGAAATTGGACTATGTTGTGTTTCATTTGTAGTGCTTGTAATATGTGCTAGATTGCAGACAGAGATGATGCATTTTACGATTGAAAGGTTCTTGTTGCTTCTGAATGCTGATAATATTGATAATGTTGATCCTATGGACTTGTTTTATGCTTATCTTGCTGGCTGTTCTCCCCCTGGAATGATATCTTCGTTTTGTTCTCCCCCTGAGACCGTACTTTCTCTTCATATTAGAGAATAGTATCTACAGATACTACCCCTAGTTTGTCTCTCAAGTATTCGAATGGTTCTCTGGCAAGTGGTTTGGTAAATATATCTGCTATCTATTCTTTCATTGATACATAGTCCAGTTTAACTATCTTCTGAGCCACTTGTTCTCAGAGAAAATGATACTTGATTGGTATATGTTTAGTTTTTGAATGAAGCACAGGATTTTTAGATATACTTATAGCACTTGTATTATCACATTTGATTGAGATAGGTTCATTATTGCTTACCTTCATGTCTTGAAGTGTCTGCTTCATCCACATGACTTGTGTGCAACATGCTGCTGCTGCTATATATTCTGCTTCAGCTGTAGACAGAGAGATGGATGTTTGTTTCTTGCTTAGCCATGCCACCAGACTTTGTCCTAGATAGAATGCACCTCCACTTGTACTCTTCCTATCATCCACACAGCTGGCCCAATCTGCATCTGTGTATGCTGTCAAGGTGAAGCTTTTGCCTTTAGGATACCAAAGCCCATATTGTGCAGTTCCTTGTAGATATCTGAGTATTCTTTTTACTGCCAAAAGATGGTTTTGTTTAGGTGCTGCTTGATATCTTGCCACTAGTCCTACTGCTAGCATGATGTCTGGTCTTGAAGCTGTCAAGTACAGCAGGCTTCCTATCATGGATCTGTAGAGTTTTTGATCTACATCTGCAGACCTATCATCAGCACATAGCTTGCATCCCATGATCATGGGGGTTGTCATTGGTTTGCAGTCCTCCATTTTGAATTTTTTCAGCATTTCTTTTACGTATTTTTCTTGAGAAATGAATGTGCCTGTGTTCTTTTGCTGAATTTGCAGTCCCAAGTAGAAACTGAGTTCTCCAATCATAGAAATTTCAAACTCTGTTTTCATCTCATCAGCAAACCCTTTTTCTAGTTCATCTTTGTTGCTTCCAAACATAATGTCATCAAAATATACAACAACAATTAGGAGTTCATTTTCATGCGCTTTTATGTATAGATTGTTGTCTACTCCACCTCTCTTAAAACCCTGTTTTTGCAAATATTTGTCCAGTCTTGAGTACCAAGCACGAGGAGCCTGTTTCAGTCCATATAGGGCCTTCTTCAGTCTGCACACATAGTCTTCTTTGTCTGTCAATGAGAAGCCTTCTAGTTGTTCCATGTACACTTCTTCTTCTAGATCTCCATTAAGAAAAGTAGAATTTACATCCATTTGATATACCTTGAAGTCTTGATAGCATGCAAATGCCAGGAACATTCTGATAGCTTCCATTCTAGCTACAAGGGAAAATGTTTCATCATAATCAAGTCCTTCTATTTGTGAGTATCCTTTGCAGACCAGCCTTGCTTTATTCCTGATTACTTGTCCTTGCTCATTCATTTTGTTTTTGAATACCCATTTTGAACCAATGATGTTTTTCTCAATAGGTCTAGGAACTAGTTCCCAGGTATTGTTCTTCTCAATTTGGTCCAATTCTTCATTAATTGCTTTTATCCAATACTTTTCCTTGCTGGCTTCTTCAAATTTATTTGGATCTATTTTTGATAACATGGCTATGTATACTTCTTCTGTTTGTTCTGTTAGCTGCCTTCTTTTCTGGACTCCTGTTTTCTTGTCTCCTATGATCTGATCTTCAGGATGATTCTTCTGTGTGTATCTTGAGGGGGTTTTCGAGCTCAGCTCTGCATTATCTGTTGTCTTGCTTGTTTCATCATCATCCTTGTCTTCCTCTTCATGGTTGTCTGATGGACTGCAGCAGTCTGTATTTCTTGTATTGTTTGGAAGTTCTTCATCAAATCTCACATCAATACTTTCAACTATCTTCCGAAGGATCTTGTTGTAGCACTTGTACCCTTTGCTTTTGGAAGAATATCCTAGAAAAATCCCTTCATCTGCTCTTGCATCAAATTTCCCAAGTTTTTCATCATTATTCTTTATGTAACACTTGCTACCAAAGACTCTGAAATGTTTTATTGAAGCTGGCTTTCCATGCCATAGTTCATATGGAGTTTTGTCACTGCTTGGCCTTAAGTGAGCTTTATTAAGGATATGTACTGCTGTGTGTACTGCTTCTACCCAGAAGGTTTGAGAAATATTATTCTCTTGCATCATAGCTCTGGCTATTTGTTGTACAGACCTGTTTTGTCTCTCTGCTACTCCATTCTGCTGAGGTGTCCCTGCAATAGTAAATTGTTGCTTTATTCCATGTTCATTACATAGGTCCGCAAAGTCATAATCTGTGAATTCTCCTCCTCTGTCTGATCTGATACATTTCATCTTGCATCCAGTTTGATTTTCTGCTAATGCTCTGAATATCTTAAATTTTTCCAATGCTTCTGATTTATTTTTGAGAAAGGCAACCCATGTCATTCTGGAGAAGTCATCTATTATCAGCATGAAATAGAATTCTCCACTTGGTGTTCTAGTTCTAGCAGGTCCACACAGGTCCATGTGCACAAGCTGGAGTGGTCTTCTTGTTGACAACTCCTCTTTAGATTTAAAGGATGTGCGAGTCTGTTTCCCCAATTGACAAGATTTGCATATAGTACTTGAAGGCCTTTTTATTTCTGGCATGTCTTTGACAGCTTTCTTCTTGCTCAATTTGATGATATGGTCAAAGTTGAGATGTCCCAATCTCCTATGCCACAACCATGACTCCTCAAGTTTGCTAAGATGGAAAGCTTCATCTTCCTCTTTCATTATGTATACATTGTTCTCTGTTCTAACACCTTTGAGCAGAGTCTTTCCTGTTGTGCTTGACCTGACTACACAATCTTGTGCTCTAAAAAGAACTTCATAGCCTTTGTCACACATATGACTGACACTCAGTAAATTTGCTTTCAGTCCATCCACAAATAGTACCTCTTGGGCTTTTCCTTTGCCATTGTCTATGCTGACTGAGCCTTTTCCCTTGATCTTTCCTGATTTATCATTACCAAAAATAACATTGCCATATTTCTTTTCATCAAGAGTTATAAACTTTCTTCTGTCTCCAGTCATGTGTTTGGAGCAGCCACTGTCCAAGTACCACTGGCTTTTCAGATCTTGAGCAGTTAGAGCCAGGTCACAGTTATTCACCTTCTTTATCCACTGGAGGCCCCCTTTTGAACATTTGATTATAGTTTTTGCAGAATTGTGAGCATGAACAAAATTTCTTTGACTAATAAACCTCCTTGAGGTATTGAACATCAGTCTTTGTCTATACTTTCTACATTCAATAATTTTATGGCCAAATTCCTTACAATAAAAACAATAACCATAGAAATTATTTGCATACCTGATGTAAGGTTGTTTTCTCCATTTGTTTGTTTCAGATAGCCTCTTCACTGTTTGCATCTTTTGCAGGTCTGAATTACTCTTCCTTGCATAACAATATGCAGCAATGTGTCCTGGCTTGTGGCAGACATAGCAGGTGGCATTTTTCATAGGAGGGAAGAATTTCCTCTGATGACTTCCAAATTTGATATACTTAGGGGCATATGATTCTTTTTCTGCCATCTTAGTATTCATTATATTCTTTGTTACTAGAGGTTTCTTCTGCTCTCTATCTCTCTTATTTCAGATTTCTTCTTTTGTAGGAATTATTTGAGCTACTTCCTCATCCTTCTTTGTTTTTACAAAAATAATCTCTTTGTCAACCTTTTCTTTTCCTTTACTTGATTCTCCTTCGTAGCCTATTCCAGTCTTTATCATAGGGGATCTTTGAGCAACCAAAATTTCATTCAACTTAATAGAGCTTGTTGTTTGAGAAGGGTATATAGAAACTTTATGTTGAGCATTTTCTAATTTCTTTCTCAGACACAGAATTTCTTCTTCCAGCTTCTCTTATTCTCGAGATTTATCTTTGATTTGCTGAAGTAACATATCTTCTATCTTCTTGGCTTCTTCAAGCTTTACCTTCAGCTGCATGAGGACTTCTGAATTTTGTTCTTCTTTCACACATTTTAGGAGAATCTCTTTTTGTTTTCTGCATTTTAGTTTGAGTCTGTCAATCTCTTCTAGAGCACTTCTTAGCTCCCCCTCAAGGTCTACTTCCCCTTCTTCTTCTTCATCTTCTAGTAGGAGTCCCTCAATATCTTCTATGGCCATCAATAAAAATTCTGAGGTTCCTTCTTCACTTGAGGGTTCATCTGAGTCTTCAGATGCACTACTGTCTTGCTAAGCATAGAAGGATTTTCTGCTGAATTTCTTTCCTTTCTGCCAAAACTTTGATGTGTCTTTCTCTGATTCTTGAGCTTGATTTCTTACTTTCTTGTGAGGACATTTAGCAGCATAATGTCCAACTCTTCCACAGTTAAAGCATTTGAAGGGAAGTTTAACTTTGTATCTACCTGAGCCTCTATCCAATTTCTTAACAAATTTAGCCTCTTCTTCATCAGAGCAAGAGCATATTTCTTCCTTTTCTTCTTTCCTTTTTTCTGTTTTGAATGTTGCTTCCCTTGTACTTGGCTTCTTCTGTGGGAGCCTCATTTCATAGGCTGTTAGATTTCCAAGTATCCGGTTCATGGTCAGAGTCTCCCAATCCGTTGTCTCTTCTATTGCAGATACCTTGGGATTAAATCTGGATGGGAGTGATCTTGGAATCTTTTGCACAACTATACTTTCTGGTATGGTTTCTCCAAGAGCTTTCATATTGTTAACAATTTCTGCAACTTTTAAGAAGAAGCTGCCAACATCTTCATCATCATTCATTTTTAAGTTTTCAAACCGGGCTCTATATACTTGAAGTTTGGCAGTTTTTACTTTCTGGTCTCCCTCATGTATGTCTTCAAGAGTATCCCATATTTTCTTGGCAGTGTCTTTGTGCATTACTTTAATAAACTCGGCTTCACATAATCCATTCAGGATGGCATTCATGGCTTTTGCATTAGCCACAAAATCTTGTTTTGCGTCCTTTTCTGAGTCAGTTGCCTTCGGGGCATATCCTAATTCCACAGCAGCCCAGACTTCTATTCCTAGAGACATTATGTATGTCTTCATTCTGATTTTCCAAAAAGCATAATTTTCACCAGTGAAGAAAGGGGCTTTATTGGTTGAGCATCCTTCTTTACTAGCCATCTTGGGAACCTAGGATCTCCTTTCAGTTGTTAGACTTGTACAAAGGAACTTGGCTCTGATACCAATTGTTGAATCTCTAATTAAACTGAGAGGGGGGGGTGAATCAGTTTAATACATTCCTAATCTTTTAAACTTTTCAATAAACTTATTTGCACCTTCATTTCAAACTCTATTTAATGTGAGAGTAATCTTAGAATGTAATCTGAAAGTATTAGTTTAATAGAGCAGTAGACTTAATTTGAGAGCAGCAAGTATTAAGCAAATGATACATATCAGATCAATACATAAATATCATGCACAGAGACACCAGATATAAGTGGAAACCCATAAAGGGAGAAAACCACATCTTATTATTGTTGTGATGCAAAGGCAAGCTCCAACTCCCTCTCACCACTGTTTTTCTGCAGGCACCAACCTACAGGAGGCTCCTACCTCAATTATGCAAGCTACAACTTGCAAGGAAGCACCAACTCCCTTCAGTTTTCTGCAGGCACCAACCTACAGGAGGCTCCAACCTTAGTCAGCTATAACTGATGACTATCAAGCTGCAACTTGATAGGGAAGCTCCAACTTCCTCAATTTATCAAACTGAAAGTTTGCTGATTTACCTCAGATATCAGCCCTGTTCTGTAGCTTCTCCTTCTATTCTGCTTTTTTTTTTTTAATCTTCTCTGTCTTACTCTTCTATATTCTGCCTTCTCTCGATTTACTCTCTCCTTTTTTTGAATATCAAGATGATATTATTTATAGATTTTCTCACATGACTGTTTGTATTCTGCTTGGAATTCGAAATGGAAAGTCATGTCTCTTTGCCTTCTGCCTTCTTACTCCTTTTATCAGCTTACTCAGAAATTATAACTGTAGGTGTCAATTTTAACATTACAGTGGGAGTTTGTTTTCTCTCGGAGACTTGCCAATGCATCACAAACAATTAAAACATTTACATTCGAATTACAATGTGAATTCCAGCTCACTTATTTTTTCTCTTGGTTTGCTGTGCATTTGTCCTTTCTGTGACTGTGTTTTGACTCTTTTCTGCTCTGTATGCTTTTCTGTCCTCTGCTGTAGTGTATTTGCTGTATACGTGTAACAGTGCTTTTATATTAGTGCCTCTTAGAAAAAATATGTGACTGCTGACTTGCAGCAAGTGTCTTGTTGATGTGGAACATTCCGCAAGCGGAACGGACATATATCACAATCATTGTATATTTATAATCGCCCTCCCGTTAAGTTGAGGCCCGTGGGTCTACAGACCACATGGCTTATCGCAACAGCGTTATATATATATATATATATATATATATATATATAACAACGCCTTTTCATATATATATATAAGTAATTTCAACACTCGGAATACATACAAACTTCCTTTTAAAAAGACTTAAATCAATTCTCGACATTATATAATAAAAACTCTTTAAACAAATAAGAACTCCTTTCGGGCTCACTCGCTGATCTTTTCTGATGCAATGTATCACTCCTCAGCCTCTTCCGATTGTGATTATTCACTATTATGGCGAAACTTCAAACATATATCAGTCTTGGCTTATAAACCCATCGGGTCTGGCCTTTCAATCGCAATCGCAAATCTTTGTTAACATGTTCCGGAACTCAAACCTATCAAGTCACAATTTATCAGTCCATCGGGTCCGATTCTTAATCGCAATCGCAACTTTCTGTTGTGATGTTCCGATGCTCCACTTTACCTCCGATGCGATTGACCATGGAACTGAAACATTTGTTAGTCATAATTTATAAGCCCATCGAGTCCGAGCTTCAATCGCAATCGCAAGTCTTTAACATATGTTCCGATTGACCAGTGCTGATGCGATTTGACCGTAACTCAAATATGTATTAACCACCGTTTATACACCCATCGGGTCCGGAACTTCAAACAAATGCAATCGGGGCGCATAATAGAAAAGTTCCGATTGCGATCAGAACACGGATGCGATTTGCATCTATTAACTTCTGCTTATAACAGGATCGGGTCTGCCATTTCAATCGCAACATTTTACAAAAGACATGCGATTGGGAACTCGGATGCGATTAGCATCTATTAACTCCTGCTTATAACAGGATCGGGTCTGCCATTTCAATCGCAGCGTTTTACAAAAGACATGCGATTGGGAACTCGGATGCGATTAGCAATTAACTGTGGTATATAGCTCAATCGGGTCCGGCCTTTAATCGAAGCACATAACAAAACTCCACCGATTGAACCTTTTCTCCGATTGCGATTGGGGAGGGGTCCCACCTTATAAGCCATTTCGTTTTGATAGAACCTTTGGTTAAAGTGCTCCGCTTGTATATAACTGATATATATGCTTATATATATTTTGCCGCTGGAGTGAAGTGATTCCCGGAATAATGTTTGTATTTGTTATAT